>CM039311.1:67491744-68011269 GCA_022316695.1 Camellia oleifera | reverse complement strand
GCTGAGTGTCAAATAGCAGAGGCAAACTAGCAACAGAACAGTTCGAAGAACTAATGCTATTTGATAAGAGAATACTGAAAGCATTGTCTCATGTTTAGGGTTATCAACATAGGATTGCCAGGGCTTTTAACAAGAAGGTTAAGTCCAAGAATCTCAAAGAAGAGGATTTGGTGTTGAAAGACAACCGAGCTCCCATCTATGACCCTAGAGGCAACTGTAGAGCCAATTAGACTGGTCCTTACATCATCAAAACTATCTGGTCGGGTGGAGCTGTTATTTTCATGAACCTGGATGACCTAGAATTTTTCCAACCGATCAACATAGACAAGTTGGAGAAATACTATCCATGAGAAGCTCACTAGGCCAAAAACCCGGAAGGGCAACCTAGGCAAAAGTTAGAGCACAAAAAATTAAAAATAAAGAAAAACTGAGCTTGCAAGGTTAAAAACACTAAAGGGCGGCCTTGGCAAAAGTTAGAGCACAAAAGCAGAGTGTTAATACTCGAGTGAACCTGAATCGAACTATGTAAGGCCTGATTCCCATCTTCGGGAACGTAAGCAACTTAATCCTAAAGTTCAACCGTAAACACCTCCAATTCAACTGTCATGTCCATATGTCTGATCAAGTCATCTTTGTCTGTTCTTTACCTGAAAGTTCGGTTGTGTTCTCTACTCTAAGAGAAGAGCTGGTTACAGTGCTAAGCAGTGCTATTCAGTCAAGGGGCAATTTGTGATCTTAGGATTTGGGGTTGTATATCTCGAGGATTGATTCCGTGCATGTCAAGTGGTGATTCTTGTCGAAAATGGTTTTGAAAAGTTTTGGTAAAAGTATATTTTTGTTCAAATTTTCCCTTTTATAACTTAGACCATTTTTGGACCAAAAGAAAAACTTTCAGTGCTCATAACTTTAATTTCATTGATTTCAATACAAAGTTCTCCAACTCTTGATATAAATCAAAATTGCTTTTATTACATTCGTAAAACTTGAAAAGTAAATATCAAAGCAATAAACTAGGGGCATAGATGAGTCAGGTGCTCTTGCGTCCCCTGCTTGTGCTTGTGGAAGCTTCTGATGTGAACCTCAGATGGGGAATGAAGTCGAGTACTCTACCCCCTCCTCTGGGCAAGTCTGATCATGTGCAAATTGATGCCTGAACTGGAACGGAGAGTAGAATACACAACGTGTTAGGCCAATTAGCTAAATGCCAGGTTGCCGAGTCATGCTGTAACTCATTTCGGTCAGATTAAGCTAGGGGCAACGCCAAGCAATGCCAGCAACAGACCTATTGCACATTCAATGGCACCACCATCCTTTATTCGGGAAATCCACTAATTGTGGGCGGAAAAAGTATGCTCGAGCTGAGTATGTAGGGCAGGAGTCTACTAGCGTCAGCTTATCCATTAGCCACACCTGGGCAGGGATGAAAAAAAAGAGAGATTAAAGAATAGAGAGATGTATGTTAAGAGAAAAATGAGAAAAGGGTTTTGAGAGAAAAAACAGAGCATGAATGCCTAGTGATGTGAGAAACACATATTAGAGAGGGTGGGAAACATTACCTGAAGAAGTAGTGGACTCTCTGCGAATTTGTTTGTCTCTCGCTGATGGAAGGCGTCTAAGCCCATCAAAGTCGCGGCCAACACCAAACCAATGCAACTCTTGGCCTCTTTCAAACCTTGGGCCACTTCGACGAGTCGAATACTAGACCCACTGAAACTAGGGGTAAGAAGGAAATGAGCCAACATGCACAAACAAAGGGCGTGTTACCGAAAACCTTTCCAAAGAAGATTATCTTGGTCGTCAACTACAGAAAATTGATGGATCAAGCTGGAAATATCTAGCTTTTCGTTGTGAACCAAGGATCGAGCCCCGTGTAGAGTAAGCTCGTACATCCGTCCCAAAGCTTGGATGTGGCTAAAGCGGGGTTGAGGTAGGATTTCCTCATCGCGCTGGGATTCCAATAGCACTTGACATTCTTTGATTGTAGGGGCATATCTCTTGTCTCCCAAAGCTAAACATGTGTGTAATCTATTCACCTAAAAAAAAACATGTGTGTAATCGGGTTCCAACATCTAGCCGCGATATGTAGGAACAGAAAACAAAGCGAAGAACGACTCAGCGAGAAAAGTGCATTTATGCTAAAACCCCAGAAATTCACCTTTTTCGAGCCATCCAAAGTCGCAATCCAATTCGAGAGTTTTTCGGCAAAAAACGGATCCATTTGTGAAGAATTTGTAGTTAAAATGAAGAAATTACAAAGCTCAACCTTTTGTAGAATATAAGGCAGTGAGTGGAAGCCAGGTGTCAACAATTTGGAGGTCCTGTACATTGATGACCGGCAAGCTACGTTGATGGCTAGCGAAGGGCATTGACGGCTGGCAGGCCCTTTCTCATGGCTGGCACATGGCGGGCAACAACCACTTATGGCCGGCAGTCTCTCACTCTGACCTATTGTCCTTCTTTGTGCTGAACAGTGCTGAATGCATGTGTTTTTGTTATGCTCTTTGTGTGTTTTAGAGCCTTGTTTTGAGTCCTTTTGGGCTTTAGCAAGTTTGAGCAAGGTTGTTGAGTTCTATTCGATTTGTTTCACTTATCGAGCTATATTCATGTTGTTTTTGTTTATCAAGTTGTGGTCATTTTGTTTTATTGAGTTGTTGTCATTTTGTTTATTGAGGTGTATATATATATATATATTTTTATTTGAGTTGTTGGTCGGCTCATTATCCGATTAAGAACGTTGTGCCAGTACAACTGTAGCTCGGCTTTTTCGCATCCCCTTTCGGAAGCTTGAAAAGAAGCCCTACAGTTTGGAAAATTGATAAACACCGAAGAGTCCAAATCCGGCAAATCTTTTTGGAAAATTGATTTTGAATCAAAAGTGCCAAAATTGAACTACTTTGCCAAATATAGAATCGCCACCTAAATATTTTATTTTTGGAAAAATTTAGGAAACCCATGACTCGTGCCAAAGGCCACGTGTCTGTCATCACCAAAGTTGCCTCGGCTCGAGAACTTAGGTACGAGAGGGAAAGGTCATGGATTGAGCACCCCCGCTCGCCCGATCAAAGATCGGCCTCTACTAATCATGAATTGATTTTTTATAAACATTATGTGCTTTTATTTTAGTTATTAGGCTAGCTTTACCATGTGATGTGCGCATAAGCACTCAAGTTGGAACAATTCAATTTCATGTTTGTTTTGCAAAAAATGTTTGAATTTGCCACCTCAAGTGGGCTTAAAGTTTGCAAATTTGCCACCAAATATAGTGGGCTTAAAACAATTGATTTGCCACTGAACAAAGTGGGCTTAAAATTTGCATTTATTGAATCGTTCCAATTCAAACAGCAAAGCCTTCATCCAGAAGTATTCAAACAATTTAGCAAGTACGCATTTATCCTCATGGGAAGCATGCTAGACATGGTAATCACTCACACTCATGCAAGCATGATAAAGCATTAAAAACTCACTTAGTACTCTAAGCTAAGAAGATATGAGTCAGAAAAATATGCATGATCCCTAATTATACAAGATGTCTAATGCAACACATGCAGAGAATGCAACTAATAGTCTTGGCTATTAATATGGCATATGATTCAATTAAATAACATGCGGTCTAAGCATGTATTCAAAGAAAGTATTAAAATGACAATGCAGTTTAAATGATGCGCCGAGCCTCGGTGCATACAAGACAAGATGAATGGATTCAAGCATGCAATATTCTAATTGAAACATGACCCCAATCTAACCATCAAAAGCGGTTAAATAAAAGGGAAAAAGACGTGGGGTTGGAAGACATACACGTTATTACATTTTGCTCTCACGAAGGAGAGTCTGAATGAATAAAGCTAAGCTAATTAGCAACTAGGCTAAGCTAATTAAGCTAATTAGACTAATTATTACAAACTGAAATAAGAAGCTAAGCTAATTAACTAATTATTACAAGAATTAAGTAGTAAGCTAACTAACTAATTTACAACACAAATGTAAACAACCTAAGCAATTAAGATGTTTAACTATGCTGCCACTACTATGCCTCGAGAAATGGAAGATGCACACGCTCGGTTTCCACCTGAAAAGACCTTCGTTTTGCTCTCGAAAGCCTCTGTTTGCAGAGTTGAACATTTCCAAAACTTTATGCTCCACCTTACCAACATTCCACTTAGGTTTACATCAATGGCTAGCTGGCCGTGGATGAATGCTACCAGCCATTTGCCGGCCAAGAAGGTGGCCTGCTGGCCATCAATAGTGCACTGCTAGCCATGGATGGTGGCCTTTCAGCCATTGATGCACTAGATCACCATGCTACAACAGAGTACAAATAGAGCAAACTGAGGGTTTTTTCAAGGATTGTCTACATAATTCAACCCTCCTATTCACAAACAAATCCAAGGAGTTGTGAACTTAAACCACAAACCACCAATCTAAGCAATTTCATTGTATGATGGCTTGTGCTTCAAGGTGTGTAAGTTTAATAAATGCAAAACAAGACACTCAAGAACCATCACCCTATCATGCATGATCAAGGGTAATGCAAACCTAGGAAACTTGAGACATTTCATCACTTTAAATATGAAATGTCCCAGTTTTCCTTGTGTTTAATTAATGTCCGATTGAACACACAACACACAAGTTATTATCTTGCTCAATATTAGTCCCAAGTTGTTAGTTACTCATTTTAAATTACCAACCATTCTTTAGTACAATTAAGTTCAAAAGGTGAGTTAGAGTCCTCTAATGGAAAGAAGGCTCAAAATACAAGTTGCTTTGGGTATGAAAGAAGTCTCATACCATTGGTAATGAACCCCCAAAGGGATTAAACCATTAAGTATGAACCCTCAATTCCACACTTTGGCAAACAAATGACTTGAAGCAACTTTCAAAGAAAAAAGAAAAACCAAGAAAGGAGGGAGGTTGCAGAGGTGATTAGTGCTGAAATAAAGTGCAAAACAACACCAAAGCATGCAATCAACTCAAACAAAAGGTGTTTAATGGCCTAGAACACCAAACTTGTGAGGACTATTACATAACAACCATGAAAAACAAGGCTCAAACACAACAAAACTTAAAAACAGTCTTAAATAGGTTTGAAAACATGTTGGAATTAAGCTAACAAAAGCTAGAAAAATAAGCTAAAACATGGAGCATGCTAGGCTAGTAAACAAAACATAAGGAGGGAAGGCTACCCCCTCCATTTCTGAACTTCAAAACATGTTTTTGGACACTGAAATAACTCTGAAAAATAGTGTTTAAAAGCTTAGAAAAAGATAGTAAAAGGGTGGGAAACACAAGGGCAAAGGCCTCGAAAGCAAGGTGTAAAGAAGGGTAAACCACCCCTCAACTCTTGTTGGCCTTAAACCACAAGTTTCAACCCAAAAATACAGAGTTTATACAGTCCAAAAAATAGTACAAAAATGTGCTGGAATGAAGACAAAAGTAGCTAAAATAATAAGCTAAGACATGGCAATTTAAGCTAGTAAACAAGCTAAAGGAGGGACGGCTAACCCCTCCATTTTTGAGACTTCAAAATCACTTTTTTTAGCCTTTGAAAACCTCTAAAAATCAGTGGTTATAACACGTCCGCGGGGGACCTCGGCTACAGTTTGGACTCCCCCGTTTTGTTTGTTACGGTTCGTAATCTGAACCAAAGAGTCCAACTCTGGCAAATCGTTTTGAGAAAAACAGATTTTGAAAAGAAGTGCCAAACATGGACTGCTTTGCCAGATACAGAGTCACCACCTAAATATTTTTTTTAAAATGGGAAATTTAGGAAACCCTGACTCGATGCCGAAGGCCACGTGTCCGTCATCACCAAAGTTGTCTTGGCTCGGGAGCTTGGGTACGATCGGGGAAGGTCAGCTATGAGCACCCCCTTTCGCCTGGTCCGAAGACCGGCCTCTACTAACCGTGATATCCGTTTTTGAAAACATTACATGCTCTTATTCCAATTATTAGCCTAGAATTACTATGTTATGTGCGCAGCAAACAAGTATAGACTAGATTGCCTAATTTGGAAATAAACATTGCCTATCCATTCGTTTTGAAAGCATTTCGGAATTTGCTACTCGCAAGTAGGCTAAAACACGGACTTCAACAAGTTTTCCAACTCAAGCAATCCAACCTCCACCCACAGGCATTCAAACAGTTTATCTCATATAAGCATTTAGCCACATGGTCAACATTCATACGCATGCGATATGCTAAAGCATAAATACTTACATCGTACTCCGTGCCAAAACAATAAACTAGTTAGCAAAAAATGCATGCCCTGGTTCATGTTAGAATGACTAATGCATCGCATACAGGATGTGATTAGGATAGGCTCGCCTAACCCTAAAATGGCATGTGAAATGCAATCATTCGGTGCACGTATTCGAGTTAGATTTGAAAATACAATGCGGTTTGTATGATGTACCGAGCCCGGTGCATGTCAACAAATGCATGGATGCACGCATGCATTGCATAAGGTATGCTAAAGATAAACGTGCCCTAATCTACCATCATAAGCGGGTAAATAAAAGGGAGAAAGAAATGGGGGTTGGAAGACATACACACCACTCACCCACACTTATTACAGATTTGCCCTCGCATGGAGGGACCAAAAGAATAATACAATCCGAATAATAAATCAACTATCCTAGCTAATTAATTATTACAAATCAATTAAATTAACAAATTAATTAATCTAAGGAAAAACAGTAAACCGCCTCGGGAGGAGAGCCAAATGCAGCACGTGCTCGGGTCTTGCTCGGAATTGCACTGCCATGCCTAGACTGCCTCTGTTTTCCCTACTTTGTTCCTCTGAAAACTGCCAAAGTCTCAGAACTACTTCCTTGGATACTGGGGATCACCATCGGCTAAGCAGAATAGCCACCGGCTGCTATATGTGGTCATCGGCACAGAATTAATCCACCGGCTGATAATTGACTACCGGTCAGCACTAAACATTGCCGGCCGGCAATGAATTCCTGCAGAACCTACAACTCACAGCAGCAGAGGGCAAAATCTTGCATGGCAATGTCATTCAAGCAATGCATGCACCAAACACATTCCTTATCATGTTTGTGACTCAAAGGAGGATGTGCCTCGATTCTCGGGCCACCAATCACGCATTTCCATGCATGATGGCCCAAAGAATCAAGTGTGCAATTTTCATGTCAAATGAAATGCAATGCAAACCAAACAACAAAACCAAAGGGTCCTAACCTCTATCACACTCACTTCAAGAGGCCAAGCATGCACAATGCAATGCAATCCTAGACATGTTGGCTAGCATGTGGTATGGACAATGCAAGGCACTTATACAAACATACAAACAAGCATGCAAGGCAAGCATGCAAACCAAGTAGAAGAGGGACTTAAACATGACTTAGGCAACTCCAAAATAGGCCCAAAATCAGTAGCCAAAATGCCCAAAAGATGAAAGCCACCACACACACACACATGCATATGTTAAGACTTAACACTTAGGCACTAAGTAAGCAACCCCCAAGCACACTTGAAAGGGGATATCATGGACACTTAGCATGCATCATAAGCTTTAAAAATCATGTTATAGTAGGTTCCAAACCCAACTAAATAAACCAAGTAAAGCATGCAAAAAGGCCCAAGTACTCAAGGCTCACCAAAGAGGTAATGGACTACACTTAACACAACCATACATGGCATGCATTAGGCGACCAAAAACAGAGTTTTAACACATAAAACTAAGTCCAAAAGACCACTTAGATGGCACCTAAGTGACTCAAATTCAAAGGCATGCATAATGGCCAAAACAAAGGGCATACAACACATGCTTTCAAAGCAATAAAGAGGCGACTTAGGCAAGCATATGAGCATGCCAAAGGGACTGAAATTTCATGTTGGATGGTTCCAAACCACCAAAATAATGCAAGCAACACATGCTACACACTCACGTACTTGAGGCATACAAGCCCGGCAAGCCACAAATGCAAAGGAGCTATGCTAAACATGCCAAAATTGACCCGAACAACTATGGACAGACCTAAAGCATGGTAAAATAAGCACAAAACATTCATAAGTCTAAGCCTAAGTCATGCACAAATAAAGGCTAACAACCTAAGACATGTTAAGGGATTACAAGGCATTACATGGCAACTACACTAAACATGAATGGAGCACCAAAACCAACACACAACATGATTATATTATGGCATAATAAGCATGAAATGCAGCCTAGACATGATCAACACACACTTGAACATAAGGCTCATTAAGGAAGCAAAATAGGTCCTTTTCAAGGACAACAAGGAGAGGGTGTGGCCCTCCCCTTTTGGAGACTTCAAGGCACCATCTCCACCACTGAAATCCCTTAAGATTTCAGTGGTGAAGAGGCCCAAACACCCAAGTCTCGAAACTTGCACAAAATGGCACAAAATGAGGCCTTTCAAGGCCTAAGAGGGGCCAAACTTCCCCAAAGCACAAAACACCCTTAACAAACAATTAAGAGAGCTTAAAAATAGAACTTTTTTTTGTATTAAACACTAAACTTAAAAACAGCTTTAAAATAGGTAAAAACAGGATGCAAAAATGGGGAATAAAAGGCTAGTTTCTTACCCTTGTTGACCACCTTCACAAGTGTTGATGTTGTTGCTTCCTTGGGCTCAAATCCAGCCAAGAACACCAAGAACAACCTCTTGGAACCTCAGAAACCAAGGAAAGGTGAAAGACTAGGTGCTTGTGTGCAATAATATGAACAAATGCACCTAGAATACTTAAGAGAGAGAGGTATAGAGATATGATATGTATCAATCCTAGACCTAAAACTAGAGCTCTCTCTGAGTTATTTTCTCTCCAAAAAGCCAACCCTCAAGCCAAGGGGGGAGGCCTCCTCTTATAAAAGAGGCAATCTTGTAAGCTTAGTCACTAAGCAAGACAAGAAGTGCATCCCTCCATACACTATGGAGGGGAAGCCAAAGCCATACAGCTGTTTCAAAATATCTGAAAAAGCAACTGCACAGTAACCGGCCGGCAAAGAATGTCATTTTGACAAAATTTAGTGCCGGCCGGCAACAAATAGTGCCGGCCGGCAACAAATAGTGCCGACCGGCAATATATATTGCCGATGGCAAGAAAAACCAGCCGGTGGCCTCTAGCTAGTGCAGGTGGTGTGTGGGGATGCCTCAAAAGGCATTCCTTGCCCCTCCAAGGTAAAACACAAGTGTTTGGTGCAAAACCAGACACAAAACAGTCGAGTTCGAAAATCCTGAGGCAAGGCGCGTAGCCGAGAACTCTGGGAACTCCAAACAAACACAAACATGGATAATCACCAAGTGTTCAAATGGTGACGTCCAAGTCTTGAGGACGGTCAAAAATGGGGTGTCTACAGTGGCAAAAAGCTCAAAAGAAGTTGATGAAAGAATGGGAAACACAAGTGTAGAGGCTTAGGAAATAAGGTGTAAAGAAGGGTGGCTAACCCCTCTATCTTTAACAGCCTTAAACCATAAGCTTTAGCCCATAAAAACAGGTTCTAAAGAGCTTAAAAGTAGCAAGAAAAGATGGAAAAACAAGTGGTGTAAAGATGGTGCAAAGGAAAGAGAAGTTACACCTCTTGAAAAGGAATGAACCCTTAAGTCAAAAGCCACCAATTTCACACTCTCAAGTGCTTCAAGAGGTCAAATTCAAGCTCAAACCATCTCAGCAAGAAGCTTTCTAGGTTTGGTTTAGAGTGCTTGAGTAAAGGCTATACAAGTTGTAAAAGAGAGAGAGAATTGTAGAGAGAGAGAGAGAGAGAGGATATTTTCCAAAATTTTCCTAACCCCTAAAATGTTTCTAACCTTGAAATATGAGAGAGGGGTCAAGTATATATAGAAAAAATGAGCCTATCTCAAAAATATCTAAAAAGGGACAGCTAGAACTCTGTGGAAACAGCTGGAGCAAATATCTGGTTTTTACATTAGTGGCCGACACATGGCCGGCCGGTCAAAAGTGTCCATTGCCGGCCATCAAAAATCTGCTTCCAGGCCTGACTTCAAGCAGGCATAAGTCCTTTATCCGAACTCCTTTCTAGGTCATTCTTAAGTCTAAATTGAAGCCCCGAAAGTCTAGTTTCCAATGGTGCAAGCCTCATATGTAAATTCTAAGTGTGCAAAGAAGTATGCCTATTTCAGTGAAAGTTGCTTAGTTTTCGCTTAATTGGATTGATGCCTAACTTCAAACAGCCATATCTCTCTCATTCGGACTCAGCTTTGGGAGATTCTTAAGTGAAAAATGAAGCCCCAGAAGTCCACCTTCCAATGGTGGTGGTGTCACAACTAAAGTCAAGGTGTACAAAAGGATAGGCCTGATTTAGTGAGGCTGCTCAATTCTCTCTCAACGGTTTTTAGCCAAACTTCTTCCCCAACTAGGTTTCTTTCCTCTCCTCCTATTTTCTTTAACTCCCTTTAAATAACATGTTTTAAAGATTTTTTTTCAAAGAGTTCACATCTCTTTCATTTATTTCCACTTTGTCCTTGCTCCGTTTATCGAAAAGCGCAATATTTTAACGAAATGTGAGCCTCAGAATATCGTAGAAACTTTTTCAAAAATAGTTTGAAAGAGAGGGTTTTGAGGTGTAAAAAAAAAAGTTTCGGTCCAAAATGGGGTGTAAGGTTGGGATTTAGAGCTCTTCTTGCTGAAGAAATCGAATGTTTGCATAGCACAACTTTCATCATCGAGTGATCAATTAGTGGCGCCCAAGTCTTAAGGGCAGTCAAAAATGGGGTGTCTACACAAGTGTTCAGTTTTCATTATCAAATTCAATCTCATTTCCATGCTAAGCGGTGCTCATGATGCAAAATACAACACTTTTTCAAAAGAAAAACTGGTTTTCATTCCGATCATGGTTGTTTTTTACAAAAGTGCAGTACAAGTTTTTCTTAAAGCAAATAAAACTTTTCTAAAGCTATACAATGTGCTAAAACTATAAACAAAAAAGAAGCAAAAATAAAGAAAATCAACGCTGGTCGCCTCAGGCTTAAGAAGCCCTCTTGGTCCTCTTCCTCGGAGGAGAGGACTCTGGGGCACTGTCCCCATCTGCACAGCTGTCTGAACCTGGACTGGAATCCAAGCCAGTGTCATCATTGCTATCCGCCTCAAAGCTCACCTCGGCATTGCCTCCACTCTCAGAACTCAAGCTGGTGTCTTTACCTCCACTCTCAAATGACTTTGAATGCTGACTTGCTGCCTCCTTAGAGTTGCTCGTCTCAGCATTATCATCACTCAGAATGGGCTTTGAAGGGCCGCTCCCATCTCGGGCGCCCCTGGCTCTGCCTTGGCCGCATGCTGGAGCCTATCTCTCTCTTCTCCCTGCTGCAGGAGGAAGTACTACTGGTGTAGGCGCTGCAGCTGTAGTTGTCGCTGGTGCCATCGTTATGAATGGAACTTGAAAAAGAAAGTTGTTGCATATCAGTTAGAGCATGTGTATCAGATGTAACCATAGTATGTAGAATGAGTATATACAGAAGTCAGATACAGTGTGAATACAGTATGCAAGCACAGTGTGTCGGATGTGGTCTATCGATGTAATATATCAGTATAGTTTGGAAAAATTTTAGTTGAAATGTCAATGTCAGTGTGTCAGTGGAAATTTGATGCCTGCAATGTAAAACTGAAGAAATTACCTGAACACCGTAGAGGCTGAGTAGCGTCTCTCTCTTCTGTACCATCCCCATCAGCGAGGCTATCAGCTCAAGGGCGCCTCCTGTATACTCGATTGATGCTTGTTAATGCAGTTTGAATGATTAGTATTTGCAAATGAATATATCTGAAATGACATATGGAGTGCAAGTGCAAAAGTGTGGTTCATACTACAGTTCGGCCTCAAACCTCGACAAGTTCATGACTAGCTATTGCGAGCTCAATCGGGACCTGGTAGGCATCCTCGATGTGTCGCCAACAAGTCAGTGTGGTGGGAAGCTCTGGCCAATCAGCCCTCTGCCCCGTTTAGGAAGCCCTTTTGCCACGGGCCCTGCTCGCCTGGGCCACTTTAGCCCTTGCTCTCATGGTAGGAGCTCTCGCCTCCTCAGCTCCACGAACACCCGTCAGGGCGGCATCAAGTGTGTCTAGATGAAAGCTGCATAGTTGCCCTCCACTCAGAAGAAGTTGATGTCAAAGCCCACCATGAATTGGATGACCTCTTCAACAGATAGGCTCTCTATAGACCGTATGGACTCTGGAGGAGCCATCGGGATGACCTAGTCGGGCAGGCCCATAATCTGGCACACGAAGCGCTCGCCCAAGAACCAGGCCCGACAAACCAGGCCCTTAAGCAAAATGTGGTAGTAGGAAATGGCCCAGGCACTGATAAATTGGTCACGGATCTCCTTTAGCATCGTGACCTATGGCTGCCACATGATCTGCAAACAAAAGTTGTACAGATTATTAGTTACTGTCAGTTGCTAAATGTGTAAAGAAAAACAATTTTAAAGAAAAAATGACTATGTTTCGGATTACCTCATGGGCAGCTACTGTGTCGAAGTATTGCCTAAAGAATGTGAAACGCTCACGGGGTCCTACGGCGAAGCTGACCGTTATATATCTGCGAATAGGGGACTATCAACGGAAGCTCCTCTACAGGCTTTGGGGCGAGAGTCGAAAAGTATGCATATACCCATAGCTACAGGGAAAATGCAGCGGTATGCGATCAGCATAGTATCGAGCAGATGTAGAAATTGTAAAACAGGAAGCACAGTGTATGAACAGTGTTGGAGCAGATACGAAAATGTTAAGTAGAAAGCATGTGTTGAAATAGATGTAAAGCAAAAACTATAAAGAAAATACAAGGTACTAAAAGGAAGTTAAGATGTGTACCTCCCAGGCTCGCCAATAGCCTCTAATCAAGTCTCCTCGCAGACGAGAGGTAGAGCTCATGTATCCGTATAGCATGGTGAGGCTAGCTCCATTCCAGTCATAGAAATGAACCCGAGGAAGGGTCACGAGGGCACTCAGCAAATGCAGGCCTACAATGTTCCACCTGTTCAAAAATAAGGTGATACCGAAGACAAACATCAGGAAGCCCCTAGCATACAACTCGATCTCCTCTATTGTCTCGGGCTCGGTCCCTCTGAATCGCTCAGCGAACCAAGTGTATTTGACCATCCCCATCCGGTATATGAGTGGGTATGCCCCTAGCAGCTCGAGCCAGGCTACCTCTCACTCTTCTATATTTGTGTCAATAGGGATTGGATCACCCCCTACGTCTAAGCCGGTGATCATGGCAAAGTTGTAAGGAGTCATCGTCATCCTCCTTACGGTGGAAAAGTGGAAGGAGTTGGTCGTATCCCTCCACCTCTCCACCAGCGCTCCTAAGAACGGATGGCTAACGCTGACCCGTGTCATGCTAGAGTAGATGAGACAGAAGCCTTCCTCGTTAATGATGTCTCGAACTCCAGCTGGGAGCTCGTCATACCAGTCTCGAGCTGTCGTAGCACCGTAGCCTCTAAAGGCACGAGACTCGCCCTGTGGCAGAGAAGAAATGCAATCAGAAATGAAGGCAATGCATGAAATATAATCAAATGAAGACAATACATGAAATGCAATCAGATGAAGGCAATGCATGGTCAGATACAAGACAGTGCATAAAATGCAGTCAGATATAAGGTAGTGCATGAAATGTAGTTAAATATAATGCAATGCATGAAATGCAGTCAGATAGAAGGCAATGTATGAAATGCAGTCAGGTGA
Organism: Camellia oleifera; assembly: GCA_022316695.1. Lineage (NCBI taxonomy): Eukaryota > Viridiplantae > Streptophyta > Magnoliopsida > Ericales > Theaceae > Camellia > Camellia oleifera. The sequence goes on along the minus strand of CM039311.1, from coordinate 67,997,592 downwards.
ATTCGATAATGGCAGTGTAGGAAATGCAAATAACTAAAGGCAGAAGTGCATAAAAACGGAGTTCATACCTCAATAACAATCGCCAACAAATGAGAATTTGGCTCCCTCAGTAGAAGGTCCTCTAGTGCACCGCGGGCAAACTCGGTGAAGCGTCTGATGCCTCCGAAAGTGGGCAATATATGTGTCTTTAGGTGATATCTCCTTGCATCGAAAGGCCGTACCCTCAATGGTAGTGGCTCTGGCTCGACCTCGGGCTCGAACTCTGCCTCCAAATCAGCCTCAAGGTCAACAATCGGCTCCTCTACCTCCGGCATAGGTAGAACTACAGGGGGAACCTCCAGAGGAGCCCTGTCATGAGGAATCTCATCTACCATCTAAAAATAGGTATGAGATGGATGAAAAGTGAAGAAGAATGAAGAAAAACGGTAAACTTGGAAAAAGTCAAACCCTATGAGAGAGAAAATGGAGAAAAAAGTCAAATACGGGAAAAATGCACAAAACTTAAGAGAAACTCGAAGGGAACAAGCCTAGAATGGTGGAAATGAGGAAAGAAGCATTGAAATCAAATTTCAATCGGTTCAACATGAAGGAAATAACGAGGGTTTAGCGAATCAAATTTGCGTGGGGCGTTGGAAAACACGTAGAAAGTGAAAATCTAGAGAGGAGTGTCTAGAGAGAGAAAGGGGAAGTTTTCAGACAAGAGGGTGTGAGGAAATGAGCCCTAGTGGCTCATATTTAACGACCCAAATCGAAAAGTCAAGTTTACCCTCAATCTACCATCGATGGTTGGCAAGGCTCGTCGATGGCCAGCAACTGGCCAGCGGCCTTTTCTTGTGGCCGGCAGGTGGCTGGAAGCTTCCTTTGGGTTCTTTGTTGATGTTTTGTATCCTTGGTTCCCAAGAATTGAAGTAATTGTTCACTGTTTGGTTTAGAATGTCTCTACAGAAGCTCAAAACTGTGTTTTCAGTGCGCGATGTTCGTCACTTGTCAACATGAACGAGGTGTATCCTTTGAATACATTGTAATTCTTTCGAGAGGTGAATCGGAAGTTTCTATTGAGTTTGTTTTCATCAAATCATGTTTTGGTATCTTGCATGGAACATGCATTTCTTATGCATTGTTGCATGGAGCATGCATTTCACTTTGTGGCATAGAATGTGCATTTCACATATGTTGTTGTGAGATGTGCATCTCACAAGAATTTCATGCGGGTCTTGCATTCGCTCTTGAGTCATGCATGAAATGTGCATCCGCTTTTGTTTCACACATAAAATATGTTCCCGTTATGAATTATGCATAGAATATTCTTATGGTTTCTTACATAGAACATGACATTAACATTGTATCTCGATTGTTTGTCTTGCATAGAACATGCATTCTTATTGTATCGCACTTGTTAAGTCTTTTTCCTACACATGCACGATATTGTATGTACAGTTCATTCGGAGGAGTTCCAGGTTAAATCATTTGTGCCCTTCGGTTAAAAACATTCAGGTACGTCCCGGTGTTCACACCACCCCCTTTGGTTAAAAACATTTGGGTGCGTCCCCGTGTTCACACCAGCCCCCCTTCAATTAAAACCATTCAGGTGTGTCCTGGTGTTCACACAAACCCCCTTTCGGTTAAAAACATTCGGGTGCGTCCTGGTGTTCACACCAACCCCCCTTCGGTTAAAAATATTTGGGTGCGTCTCGGTGTTCACACCAACCCCTTCGGTTAAAAACATTCGGGTGCGTCTCGGTGTTCACACCACCCCCTTTGATTAAAAATATTCGGGTGCACCCAGTGTTCACACCACCTTTCCTCCCCTCGCATGAAACGCGTTAGGATTGCTTCAGTTAAAAGCATTCGGGTGCGCCCGGTGTTCACACCACCTTTCCTCCTCTTACGTGAGACGTGTTAGGATTCCTTTGGTTAAAAACATTCGGGTGTGTCCGGTGTTCACACCACCCTTTCTCCTCTTGCGTGAGATGCGTTAAGATTTCAAATCGGTTAAAAACATTCGGGTGTGCCTGGTGTTCAACAAACACCCCATTTTTGACCGACCTTAAGACTCAGACGTCATCGTTTGTACACGCGATGATTGTGCATGTTTCCGCTCATTTTGAGTGCCTGAAGGTCTCAGCCGAATGCCTTTTCTTTGAGCCTCTTAACACTCTGTGTTTTGGCCTTGTTTTTCGACCAAGTTTTGGTGCCTCTTGCCTAGAGGGGAGAAGGGCCTTGCCAGCCACTTTTGGCTATTGCCGGCCACTTTTCCTCCTTGCCAGCCACTTGAAGTGGCCGGTCAGCTAGAGGAGGTGGCCAACGGCCAATTTTCTCCTTTTTCAGATATTTTCAGATCTTTTGAGCCAGCTATTGGCCACTGACTTCATCCTCCATACACGTGTATGGAGGGATGAAGCAAGCTTTTTGCTTGCTTGTTCTATATAAGGGGAGCTCCCTCCCCCTATTTGAGGGTTTTGAAATTTTAGAGACAAAATTTCACTCTCTCTCTCTCTCTATATATATATATTGCTTGAAAGTGAGTTTTCTTTGCATTTTTGCACATAACCCCCTTAGCCAAACACCACTACCTTGGAGCTGAGGTTCTTGAAGGCTTTTTTTGGGTTCAAAAAGCTAGTTTTTGACTCAGAAGTTGCTTCTTAGCTGTTGTGCTTCAAGGGTAAGGCTTTACTCCTTTTAAGCTTTTTTTTGTACACTACTTTGGGCCACCTTTGCATGTTGTTTTGGCCTAGTTGTCAACTGCAAAAACCTCTATTTTAAAGTGTTAAAAATGATTGTTTGAGGCCCTTTTGGAGTTGGGGTGGTCCACCCTCATTTGTAGCTTTATTTGCTAAGCTTGGAGCCATCCTTTAAAGCTTTTAAGGTATTCTTTGTTTGGCCTTTCTACCATTGAAATTTAGAGGAATTTCAGTGGTGGAAAGGTGGTTTTGAGGTCCAAAATGGGAGGGGGTAGTCCCCTCTCCTCTTGTCTTGTTTGCATGTGTTGATGGCCTACCAAATGAGCATGTATTTCTACCTTTTTGTAGCCTAGTTTGAGCAAGTTTTTGGCCTTATTTTAACATGTTATAACTCTATTTTTTGCTGGTTGGAGCACCTCTTGTTTGCTTCTTACACTTGTAGTATAATCTTGCTTACTAGCTTAACATGCTTAATGAATTGGCCTATCATTTTAGCTTGTGTTAGCTCTATCTAGCATGTTTTTTTTTATCATATTTTAACATGCCTTAACTCTATTTTGAGTGGTCTTGAGCAAATGAGGCTTGCTTTGCATAGCTATAGCGTAAATAACCTTGACTAGTTTTGAGTTTCAAGGTCTTTAACATGCTATGCTTGAGTTGTTTGCATGTTTTGGCATCATTTCACACATGATTTCAGTGCATGTAGCCTTGTCATACTCTCATATATTCCACTTCTTCATTGCTTTTGAAGGTTGTGTGTTATGCCTTGTTTATGAGCCAACAAGTGAGCATGCTTCTCTTGTCTTTTATGCCTTAGTTTCAACATGATTAGGCCACTGTTTTGGCATGGTACAACTCTGTTTTAGGCTGGTTTGATCATTTGAGCATTGCATTACATGCTTCTAGTATTGCGTCCTTCACTAGTTTCATTGTTTTGGCCCTTAACATGTTGTGTATGCGTTACTTGCATGTTGTGATGTTATTTCTCATGCCATTTCAGCATTAAAAACATCTGCAACCTTCCCCATTTCTTCATTTTTCAATTTGTTTTGAGGGTTGTTTGGCCTCAAGTTTGTGTTTAAACATGAGGAAGGATTTGTGCTTAAATGGCTTTAACCCTCTTTGAGGGTTCCTCCTAGTGAAAGGCATAATTCCTCTCATGCCTTAAACCACTCTTTTGGTTGACCCCTCTCATTAGAGGACTTTCACATTGAACTAAACCGGTTAATGAATGGCTCGATAATGTAAAATGTGTAAACAAGAAATGGACCAAGTAAAACTTGTGAAAGATAAGCATGTTGTTTGTATTGCATATGTTTGGATCGGACGTTAATCCAAACATAAGAAATGTGGGACGTTTCATACTCATAATGATGAAACGTGTCTTGTTTCTTGGTCGCCAACACCCTTGATCATGCATCATAGGGTGGAGGCATTTTGCGTATTGTTTGTGCATTCACTAAACTTGTACAAGCTCGGTTCTCGAGCCATCATGCATTGAGAAGCTTGGTTGGTGGCTTGAAAGCCGAGCGCCACACTCCTTTGAGCATGAGAAATGATGAAGAGTGTGGCAGTACACACATTTCCTTGCAAATACATTATTGTGCCTCTATTGTTCTCTATTGCAGCAAAACCAAAAGCCTGGAAAAGCAGGTGGCTGACCGGCCACTTTCACTAGCCGACCGGCCAGTTGAGGTGGCCGGTAGCCACGTTTTGTGGCCGACGGGCCACCAGTCTATTTTTACGCAAAAATGATCCTGTTTTGGAGCAGAAACAGTGTGGAGGTGGTTCAATGTTCAGAAACCAAGGCACGTGCAAACAGAGGCAATTGACAGCAAAGTAATGGATTTCCAAGCGGACGCCAGCTGAGCATGCATGTCTCCCTCGCCTGCAAGGCCATTTTATCGCTTTAATTAGTTAGCATAGCTAATTATTCGAGTGTCGTAATATTTAAGCTAGTTTGTGTAAATTAGTTATTTCATTGTGTTGTAATAATTAATTAGCTTAGATTAGTTAATTAGTTGGTTTGTAATAGGTAGCTTAATTAGCGTAGCTAGTTAGCTTATTTATTTGGACTCTTCTTTGAGAGGGTGCAATTTTGTAATAAGCGTACGTGTGTGTGTGCATGTCTTCCAGCCCAAAGTCTTTCTCCCTTTTATTTAACTGCTTTCGAAGGTTAGATTAGGGCACGTTTCAATTAGCATACCTTATGCCTTGCATGTTGGCATTCATTCATTTGTCTTGCATATACCGGGCTCAGTGCATCATTCAAACTGCATCATATTTCAATACCTATTTGAATACATGTATCAAAGTGTTGAATTCATATGCCATCTTAGATAGCCGAGCCTATTTAATTGCATTTTTGCATGAGTTGCATTAGGCATCTTAACATAGTTAGGCTCATGCATGATTTCTAACTAGTTTTCTGTTTTGGCTTGGAGTACACTGCAAGTGTTTACGCTTTAGCATACTTGCATGAGTGTGAGTGTTGCCGTGATAGCATGCTTGCCATGAGGCTATTCGCTTAATTGATAAACTGCATGAATGCCTATTGATGAAGGCTTGATTACCTGAATTGGAACAACTCGATGATTATGAGTTTTAAGCCCACTTTGCAAAGTAGCAAAATCACGTTTTAAAGCCCACTTTAGGGTGCCAAATCCGCACTTTAGCCTACTTGCAAGTAGCACTTTCAAACCATTTTCCAAAAACAAACATGAGTTGTTTTGTTCCAATTCTTGTGATTGAGTCTATACTTGTATGATGTGCGCATCACATAGTAAGTTAGCTAATAACTGGAGTAAGAACACATGTGTTTATGAAACAACATATCATGCTTAGTAGAGGCCGATCCTTTGATCGGGCGAGCGGGGGTGCTCATTTCAGGACCTTCCCCTCTCGTACCCAAGTTCCTGAGCCGAGGCAACTTTGGTGATGATGGACACGTGGCCTTTGGCACGAGTCAGGGTTTCCTAAATTTTCCAAAACAAAATATTTAGATGACGACTCTGTAATCTGGTGAAGTAGTCCAGTTTTGGCATTATTTGATTCAAAATTTGATTTTCCAAAATGATTTGCCGGATTAGACTCTTTGATGTTTTACCAGTATTGCATTGCACTTTGTGAGATTAGATTCAGAATCGTGACGGGAGTCCAAACTGTAGTAATACTTATTCGCACCCTCTCCGAAATGGGGGCATGCGAAGAAAGTCTGGTCTACAATTTCTAGTGACTCTGTTGGGGATTTATTGAGAACTTGACTTGAAATCATGATATGTTGTTTTGTCTACACTTCTGTGTTTCTTTGCATTGCATTTGCATTGGTGCGCCTAAGTTATAGTGTTTGCTATCTGTTATTCCTAAACGGTTTGCCGGAGGCTTGCTTGGAAAAGTGTGCCATAAGGCTAACCGGTCACGGGCTCTGCCATGATAGAAACACAAACATTGGTTTTGCCGAGGCACCCTTTTTGACCAATTGACCTAGTTGCATATTGGAAGCCTTAGAGACTGTTCCAAACTAGGACAAGTTGCTCACCCGAATGCAGGATTGTTTGAAATCGCATGCGTGCGTAGTGAAACCCTGACTCCTGACAAAATAGGACAGGGAAACCCTACCCCATCATAGGGTGTTTTGGCTCTCACTTGCCTGATATGTGCTATTAGGGTGTGTCTCTACAGGAATGTATGTATTAGTTGCAAGTCTAACTACCAGTTTGAACACATCAGTTTTCAGGCAGAATTTTTGGGGCAGAATTCAGTAGAGAACACAGTCATTCAGCTATGCTCATATTTGTTCTGGTGAAATCAAGCTGAGATGCTGTCTATTTTCTCTTTTGCAAAGTAGTCCTAGAACCATAGTTTCAGAAGGCTCCGATATCCCCCGGGTACATTGGACTTGTGTTAATAGACTTTGTTAGGTCAGAGATTCAGTTCAAGGGCAACCAGTGTTTCCTTCACTAAGGCAAGGCAAAGAAAGGCCAGTCAAGGCTCACCGGTTCAATTGATCCGACAGTCACCAGTCACATCACCTTTGTTCAAACTCAGCAGACCGTGATGGCACAGGGTTCAAAAGAAGTTGTGGCCATGATAGCGGCATTAAATCAGGGAACTGCCATGCAGGATGAGACCAATACTGAAATGCAACACCTATCTGAGGCATCTGCCACACATCCAGCCTTGGGACCCCAGCCGAACTTTTACCCACTTCCGCTAGCCGAAGATTTGCATGGTCCAAATCCCCGAGAAGGGTTGGCTCAAGCTCAAGTTTTCAAATCCCTGGTGCAGCCTAATGAGAGGCTTTATCCCTTTGATGCTAATGATCTCAATCCGACTTCGGTGAAAATCGCTAATCTTGAGAAGCAATTCAAAAAAGCACAAGGCCTTAACTCTATTCCCGGCATTGAGGATGGATACACCGAGGCTGTCGTATGACTCCAAGACAGATTCAAAATGCCACATATTGACCGTTTCAACGGGTCTGGAGAGCCCATGGTACATATCCGGCTTTTCTTGGACATCCTGAAACCGATGGGTCTAACCAAGCCGCAGAAACTCTCTCTGTACAGAAGAACCCTATTGGGTGTAGCAGCCACTTGGTACGCCAAGTTGGAGGATAAAGTGAAACAAAACTGGGAAGAGTTGGCTGAGGCCTTTGTCGATCAGTACTCTTATAATACCCAACCTGAAATAACCATCCAAGACCTTGAAGCAACCCACCAGAACCCCACAGAGTCTTTTGTGGAATTTGTTACAAGGTGGAGAGCAAAGGCAGCACAGATGATAGATCGGCCTTCTGAGAGGGACCGAGTGCAGATAATGGTGCATAACCTTGAGCCTGATATGTTGCAAAAGTTGATAGTCGTTCCACTATCCACTTTCAAAAGTTTGCATGAATTGAGGATTCAGATCGAGAATGCATTTAACAGAGGGATTATTCCCAGAACAAGCGAATCAACACGGGGGGCGATTTCCGGGAGTACCAATATTGGCAGTAGCACTAGTCCCAAATCCACTGAAATCAACATAGTCGCCACAGCCGACCCTTTTGCCAAACCAAGCCTACAAATAGCTAGCCCGACCAGAGCTCAGGGTAGAACTTTTACCCTCCTCTATATGAGCCTAACCAGCACACTAAAAGTCTTGACGGAAAGAGGGTATCTCAAACCCCTCGATCCTCAACCTCTGCCTAACCCACTCCCTACCAAACATAACCCCGCTAAGTACTGCGTGTATCATCAACAGCACGGTCATGGCACCGATCATTGCTACCGCCTTCATCATGAGGTTCAGAACCTCATCGACAATCAGACAATGGCTCTACCTCAAGAACCCAATGACCAAATATCTCATCCACACCTCAATCTGATCCATAGACTGCCATCCACCTACAATCCCAGCATATACATCACCCCAGCCCATTTACCCAAGCCGGTGGTGTTCATTCCGGAAAGCATGGACTTATGTATGATGGATGTATCTAAACCTCAATCATCTCAAACCCATGAACCCACTACTTCTGAGCTAGTGAGCATGATTGAAGATTTGTAGAGAACTGTGGTAGATTTAGCCTTTAGGGTGTTGGCTCCATCATCAACCACCACACAAGCCAAAAATTTCATGCCAAAAGGCTCCCCAGCCTTGGGACGAGTTGCAATTGAAAATGGCCAACCTAAAGCCATCCCAGGTTTGGGTAATGACATGTCAACAACAACTGGGCTCTGCTCTGATATAGCGACCCGATCCCTTGACAAAGTAGAGGCAAGTGGTAAGAACAAGGTAGGGGCAAGCATCGGTCCCCAAGAACACCTTCAGTGGGCTGTTGAGGCTTTGAAAGCAGAACGATTGAACAAATAGCAAGTGCTCACAGTTGTTGCAAAGACTGTGGATGTCACTTTTATTGCTCAGAATGAGAGCAGTTTGAATCAAGGGCCAAGCCGGAATAAGGGCCGTCATACCGAAACATTTCTTTCAGCTCTAATCCTGCATTTGTCAGAGATCAGCAAACCCAGTCAACACCTACCAATCCTATCGCCAATACATCCAACCCAACCACCCCACAACCAGCAAAATATCCACCCCAGGGTCAGAGGACTTTTCCCCCGCTCAATATGTCTCTATCAACGGCCTGGAAGGTCCTGATCAGAATGGGGCATCTGAAGCCCCTGGAACCACGCCCACTACCAAATAACCTCCCTCCCTCACATAACCCGGCCAAGTATTGTACCTTCCATCAACAAACCGGTCATGACACTAACCTTTGTTTTCATTTTCGCCATGAAATACAAGATCTGATTGACAACAAGGTCATCGTCGCGCCAGGCTATGCAAAGTCTATCGGCACTAGGTCAGTGAACTTGAGGGGAATAATGTGATTATGTGATCGGGGGATGAACCATCTGCTGATAGTGCTCAGTTTACTCCAAATGTGATGGATGGCACACACTGTTTTGACCAATGTGCCAATGCTATTTATTGTACTTTCTGACTAAGGTATTGGGTCAATCTTGTTGTGTTGTATTGAGTCAGTCTTTTTGTACTGAGTCAGTTAAGTCTGTCTTGTTGTATCGAGTCAGTCCTGTTATGTTAGAGTCGGGCGATTTTGGGGGTGTTACTTCGGACATCACTTGCTTGTTTTGTGTTTGTCTTTTACACTCTTTCTTTTGTGTCTGTTTCTGCTGTGGAGCCAGTTGTGCCAGAAAATCTGAATGAAACGGTACTGCTTTTCACCTACTTTTCTATGCCTTGAAGTCATGGCATTGACCTAAGTTTTTCAAAACTTTTCAAACATTGTGATGAAAACAAAGAGGAAGAAATTCCTCGGGATTTGCAAAAATTTGATCGACTGAGAAGGAGAGAGGCATGCTAAGCCCTTAATGAATGAAATCATGTTTGTTAATGTGAGCACTGAGAAGGATCCTGGCTTGATCCAGATTGGTTCTACACTGTCTTCGACCTGAGCGACTAGTCGCTTTCTTAAAGCATTTCAAAAAATGGTTTGTGTGGTCCTGCGAAGACATGCGTGGAATCACTCTCAGGATTGTCAAGCATAGGATCACTCTCAACCTCGAGACTTAACCCCTTTGCTTTCAAACCTTGAACTTGGATTAAGAATGTTCAACGGTCAACCACAATGTAAGGCTTGTGTGGTCAGATTTGAAGCAGCTCATGAACTAGGGGCAAGAAGGTCGTATGACATCAAAGGAGGCCCGCCAGGTCAGATTTGAAGCAGCCCTTGAACTAGGGGCAAGAAAGTCAGATTAAGAAGGTTAGATGTCGTCAAAGGAAGCTTGCAAAGCTAGATCAGAAGTATCCTTTGAACTAGGGGCAAAAATGTCGGATATGCTCAAATATTCAAAAGATGGGTCATTCCGCGAACCAATGAAGGCTAGTAAGAAAGCCAAATCTCATAATGGAAAAAAGAAAAGTTTTTGTTGAAGGACAATCAAGTTCCTATCCACAACACTAGGGGCAAATTTAGACCTAGTTGGATGGACTCCTACATCATCAGCGAATATCAGCCATTCTCCTAGATTCAGATGGCTTCGAGATCCTACAACCGATCAACATGGACAAAGTTAAACTTTTTTATCCTTGAGAGGCTCACTAGGCTGAAAACCCAGAAGGGCGACCCAGGCAAAAGTTAGAGCAAATGAAAAAGAAAAGAAGAAAAAAAAAAAAGAAAAGAAAATGAATAAATGCGCAAAAAAAAAAAAAAAAAAAAAAAAAGCGCAAAAAAAAAAAAAACAAGAAGAAAAGAAATGAAAAAAAAAAGAAAAGAAAAATAGAGCTCGCAAGGTTGAAAACCTGAAAGGACGGCCTTGGCAAAAGTTAGAGCGTAAAAGGAGAGCGTTAACACCCGAGTGAACCTCAACCCGGAACTACATCAGGCCTGATTCCCATGTTTAGGATACGTAGGCAACTTCATCCCGAAGTTCGACCCCAATCATTTTCAGCCTGCTTGGCTTATCCATGTTGATTGGTTTATCCTTGTTCAACTCGGCTATCTTGTCCATGTGAAGTGGCTCATCTTCATGATCATTTTCGTTCAGACTCAATTGTGCTACTCTGTTAGAAGATTCAGCTGCAAGACAATTCAAGTTCAGATCTGAGGTTGTGCATCTCAAGAGTAAATTCTATGTTGGTCGAGCAGTTGCCATTTGCAAAAATAATTTTGAGGATTTTTAATGAAGTTGACTAATTTTCTCGAAAATTATTCCATTTTTTTCCAAAACTAGACCATTGCTTGGACCCAAAAAAGGAAAATTTTCAGTGCTCACAGCCTGAGCTGCATGATTTCAAATCAAAAAATCGAACAAGTATATTAATCTAACTCTCATATTGGTCAAAATTGTTTTCGTAGAAAGCCAAAACAAAAAATGGTCAAAATGATGAACTAGGGGAACAATTGAATCAGGTTTTCTGTTTGTTCCCCGTTGTTAACATACTTGCCAAAAAAGGCACCATACTTGCTAGAAAGGGCACTCTACTTGCCGAAAAGGGCACCATATTCGCCAAAAAGAGCGCAACTGAAGCTAACAAGCAAAGGGCCGAAAGCTTTCTTTTCCTCCAAATAGTGAGGTATCAAGCCAAGTGCGAAGCACGAACCAGAATGGAGCAGAATATTCCACTCCCTCATCTGGACAGGTCTGATCACATTCAAGCTAAGCCAAAGGCATCGTCAACCGATGTCAATTGCAGATTTGCTGCGCATCTGGTCGCACTGCAACCCCTCTATGGGAAAACTCACTAGTTGTGAGTGGAAGAATGAGAATCTAGTTGACTACTAGGGGCAAGAGCCCACAACTTCCTGTTTATCCATCAACCACCCAGGGGAGGGATAAAAAACTAAGAGAGATTGAAGAATAGAGAGATGTGCGCTGAGAGAAAAAGTGAGGAAAGGTCTTTTTCAGAGAAAAAGAGATTGAGTGCTAGAGTGATGTGAGAATCACAAATAAGAAAGGGTGGGAAACATTACTCGAAGAAATTGGCTCCTCATGAACTGAGAGGTCTCTCACCATTCGAACACGTCTGAGTGTTGTGTTTGTCGTTTGTCTCGATTCTTATTTTGAGTCTTTTCGAGTGTCAATAGATGTGTTTAGGTTGTTTACCTTTTGTTTTCCTTTGTTGAGTCGTGGTGCACTGTGGTTGGTCGTAGGCTCAATACCCGGTTGAGAACTCATTTCTCCATTTCAAAAAATAAATTGTTTTGTGCTCGAAGTATTGTGCCATCCTCCATATATGTGCGAAATAGAATTCCTTCTTTCATAAACTGCAGGGTTCAACCTAGGTCATGTAAGAACAATAAAACCAGGACCTATCTGAAGCTATATGGGTTCCGGACTGCAAAGCAAAAGAAAAATAGGGAAAATTTGGGGCATCTGAGCATGTTTCGACTCCAGCAAATTTCGAGACTGCATGCCAGGTACATCTTCTCAGGCCTCGCCATTTCTCTAGAGTATGAGTGTGTCTCGACCCCAAGTTTAAGCCTGCTTCAAGTAAGAATGGCAATTAAAGCAGTAGCAAATGTTATCCCTCGCCAATATGAACAGGATGTGTCCTTTTTGAGTTAAGCACAGTGCGAAGTCCTTTGAGAGGTAAATCGGAGGTACCAAAGTACATATTTGATACCCTTCTATTGCATAGAATGTGCATTTTCATATACACTTCTATTACATGCCTGCCGCGCATCGTTATGATTCATGCATAGAATATGCTTGCTTTCGATTTCGCATAGAATATGCACTTTTACTATATCACACTTGTTAAGTGTTTTTCTTTGCATACACGATATTGTATATGTGGTTCATTCAGAGGAACTCCAGGTAAGATCATTCATACCCCCTCGAACTCTCTTGTTTTGGTTAGAAACATTGGGACGAGCGCCCAATGTTCATACCACCCTTCGGTGTTTGCATTGCTCCCTTCTCCTCTCGCATGTGGTGCATTAGGATGTTTTCAGTTTTGAACACCCGGATTCATTCTGGTGTTCATTTATTTGATGTCTCTCGCACTGTCTTGTGCATCGCGCTTTCTTACACAACCTTTCTCCACTCACGCGTGGCGCGTTTGGATGTAATCGCACTGTCTTGTGCATCGTGCTTTCTTGCGCAGCCTTTCTCCACTCACGTGTGGCGCGTTTGGATGTTCTCGTACTGTTTTGTGCATTTCATCTTACATTCGCGCTTTCTTGCGCATTTCACACTGCACTTTCTTGAGCATCGCACTATCTTATGCACGTTGTTTTTTTTTTTTGTATGTTTTTGTACAGTCTTATGCACCCATATCGTGCTATCTTGCACACTCTTTACACTCGTGCTTTCTTACGCATCGCACTGTCTTGTGCATTTCATTACATGCTCCTATACTTGCATAGAAAATGCTCGTATCTTTTGCATAGAACCTAGTTGCGCTTTTTTGTGCACCTTACCTGCACTTGTTAGTGCATTGTATCGCACTATTTTGTGCACCTTAGCTGCACTTGTTAGTGCATTGCATCACGCTATCTTGTACAACTTACATCGCACTGTCTTGCGCATCGCGCTTTCTTGCACAGTCTTTCTCCACTCGCATGTGGCGCGTTGGGATGTTCTCGCACTGTCTTGTGCATTTCATCCTGCATTCGCGCTTTCTTGCACATTGCACACTCATGCTTTCTTGCGCATCGCACTGTCTTGTGCACGTTGTTTTTTTTTTTTTTTTTGCATGTTTTCGCACTGTCTTGTGCACCCATATTGCGCTATCTTGCGCACCCTTTACACTTGCGCTTTCTTCCTCATCGCACTTTTTTTGTGCAGTCATCACTCGCGCTTTCTTGTGCATCGCACTTTCTTGCACAGTTTGCACTCGCACTTTCTTGCGCATCGCACTATCTTGTGCACCCGTTTAGGACTGTTGTGTGCATTCCTCCAGTCTTGGAGACCTTAAATCCTGTATCTTGATTTGCACTACTTTGTGCACTCTCTAGTCTAGGAGACCTTAAATCCTTTAAAGGTGCAATTCCTTTGGTGTTTGTCATGCCCGAACGACATCCAGTGGTCTGGTATAGCCACCTGCCTGTGTTTGTAATGAGTTCCTAGGAGATCAACTGAGACAGTGAAAACTAGAGTTCGAATGGCCGATGGCTAGAACGCAAAGGTTCGGGACTTCCGAGACTAAAGTCTGGTTTAAATAATCAGGGGTGTATCCTAGGCTTGAAATCTGCATGGCAGCCCCATAGCTTATGGTAGCGGGTATGCGCCTCAATTCTGGATACTGAACCAACCTAGTCTGTCACCCTATTGGAGAATAGAGAAAGCTGCGACCATAGCCAGGAAGAAAAGTAGTACTTGTGGTTTGGAAGTGCAAGATGCAGAAGCAGGAGATCCCCAACAGCATAAGGTGAGTCATCACCAATTGCCCCCGTAAGGTACTTTCGAGAGCTTCAATTCCTAGCTACATCATCGTATCAATCATGAGTGTTGCATTGCACCTATCGCATTGCATATAGCATTCATTGCATGCATTTATTGCATCGTCCATTTTATCGCTTGCATCATTTCCATGTTAAGCTTAGTTTGGTATGTGCTCATACATTTCCTTCATTAAAGCATGGTTCTGTGATAATGTGCACGTGCCTATTCCACTAAGAGAATTGTGGTCTGAGGGTGTCGGCACCTTTTCTGTGTTAGACATGGTCTGTTTTGTGTCCATACCTTTTCTAGGTAGAAATGTAGTTTGGCCGTGCACTTTATTTACTTCGTACACTGCATCCATTGCATTGTACTTTGTTTTGTTTTCTTGCATTCAGCACGTAGGATCACGATCTTTCCTCAATAGATCATTCCTTGCTTATATCATGCCACCCAATTCCTTGTATTCTTTCTGCGAAACACATAGTTCTGCATGTGCACACGGCTACTCCACTAAGAGAATTGTGGTTTGAGGTTTCTGGCACCTTTTCTATGTTAAACGTAGTTTGATTTTGCATCTCCATCTCTTTATGATATTTGTGTGGTTTTGCACTGCTTGTGGTTTGATAATTCAATTACATTGTGTATCATGTGCATTGTTTCGTTGCATTGCATATCATTTGCATTGTTTCATCACATTTTATATCATCTTAACTGCTCTGCACTCGCATATCATTTGCATCTTGCCCCTTGACTATGCTGGTTTGATTCCTTGCAAAGGGATACGTAGGTAGCCTGCAGGCACAACCATTTATTTATCGGTATTTTCTTTGTTTGTCCAAGTCTTCGGCCTTGTCAAAAATGGGTCGTCTCGGGGCTTTGACATTCACTCACGTCATTTCATGACCTCTGAGCTCTATCAAAGATGGGCAACTATAGACACCCCATTTTTGACCGACCTTAAGACTTGGATGTCATCCTTTGTGCACGCAATGATTGTGCATGTTTGCACTTGTTTTGAGTGCCCGAAGGTCTCGGCCGAATGCCTTGTCTTTGAGCCTTTTAACACTTTGTGTTTTGGCCTTGTTTTTGGGCCAAGTTTTGGTGCCTCTTGCCTGGAGGGGAGAGAGGCCTTGCTTGCCACTTTTGGCTATTGCCGGCCACTTTTCCTCCTTACCAGCCACCTGAAGTGGCCGGTCGGCTAGTGGAGGTGGCCGACGGCCAATTTTCTCCTTTTTTAGATCTTTTGAACCAGTTGTTGGCCACAAACATCATCCTCCATACACGTGTATGGAGGGATGAAGAAAGCTTTTTGCTTGCTTGTTCTATATAAGGAGAGCTCCCCTCCCCCCCTATTTGAGGGTTCTAAAATTTTAGAGACAAAATTTCACTATCTCTGTATATATATATATTGCTTGAAAGTGAGTTTTCTTTGCATTTTTGCACATAACCCCCTTAACCAAACACCACTACCTTGGAGCTGAGATTCTTGAAGGCTTTGTTTGGGCTCAAAAAGCTGGTTTTTGGCTCAGAAGCTACTTCTTAGCTGTTGTGCTTCAAAGGTAAGGCTTTACCCCTTTGAAGCTTGTTTTTGTACACTACTTTGGGCCACCTTTGCATGTTGTTTTGGCCTAGTTTTCAACTGAAAAAACCTATACTTTTAAGTGTTAAAAATGGTTGTTTGAGGCCCTTTTGGAGTTGGGGCGGTCCACCCTCATTTGTAGCTTTATTCGCTAAGCTTGCTGCCATCCTTTAAAGCTTTTAAGGTACTCTTTGTTTGGCCTTTCTACCACTGAAACTCAAAGGAATTTCAGTTGTGGAAAGGTGGTTTTGAGGTCCAAAATAGGAGGGGGTGGTCCCCTCTCCTCTTGTCATGTTTGCATGTGTTGATGGCCTACCAAATGAGCATGTATTTCTACCTTTTCACAACCTAGTTTGAGCATGTTTTTGGCCTTAATTTAACATTTTTTAACTCTATTTTTGTCTGGTTGGAGCACCTCTTGTTTGCTTCTTACACATGTAGTGTAATCTTGATTACTAGTTTAACATGCTTAATGAATTGGCCTATCATTTTAGCTTATGTTAGCTCTATCTCAGCATGTTTTTGATCATATTTTAATATGATTTAACTCTCTTTTGAGTGGTCTTGAGCATACGAGGGTTGCTTTGCATAGCTATACTGTAAATAACCTTGACTAGCTTTGGGTTTCAAGGTCTTTAATATGCTATGCTTGAGTTGTTTGCATGTTTTGGCATCATTTTAGACATGATTTCAGTGCATGTAGCCTTGTCACACTCTCACATATTCCACTTCTTCATTGCTTTTCAAGGTTGTGTGTTATGCCTTGTTTATGAGCCAACATGTGAGCATGCTTCTCTTGCCGTTTGTGCCTTTGTTTCAACGTGATTAGGCCACTATTTTGGCATGGTACAGCTCTATTTTGGGCTGGTTTGATCATTTGAGCATTGCATTTCATGCTTAGTGTCGTGTCCTTCACTAGTTTCATTCTTTTGGCCCTTAACATGTTGTGTATGCGTTACTTGCATGTTGTGATGTTATTTCTCATGCCATTTCAGCATTAAAAACATCTGCAACCTTCCCCATTTCTTCATTTTTCAATTTGTTTTGATGGTTGTTTGGCCTCAAGTTTGTGTTTAAACATGAGGAAGGATTTGTGCTTAAATGGCTTTAACCCTCTTTGAGGGTTCATCCTAGTCAAAGGCATAATTCCTTCCATGCCTTAAACCACTCTTTTGGTTGACCCCTCTCATTAGAGGACTTTCACATTGAACTAAACCGGTTAATGAATGGATTGGTAATGTAAAATGTGTAAACAAGAAATGGACCAAGTAAAACCTGTGAAAGATAAGCATGTTGTTTACATTGCATATGTCTGAATCGGACGTTAATCCAAACATAAGAAATGTGGGACGTTTCATACTCATAGTGATGAAACGTGTCCCGTTTCTTGGTCGCCAACACCCTTGATCATGCATGATAGGGTAGAGGCATTTTGTGTATTATTTGTGCATTCACTAAGCTTGTACAAGCTCGGTTCTCGGGCCATCATGCATTGAGAAGCTTGGTTGGTGGCTTAAAAGCTAATCGCCACACTCCTTTGAGCTTGAGAATTGATGAGGAGTGTGGCAGTACACACATTTCCTTGCAAATACATTGTTGTGCCTCTATTGTTCTCTGTTGCAATAAAACCAGAAGCCTGGAAAAGCAGGTAGCCGACCGGCCAGTTCAAGTAGCCGACCAGCCACTTTCACTACCCGACTGGCCAGTTGAGGTGGCCGGCAGCCACTTTTTTTAGCCGACCGGCCACCAGTCTATTTTTGTGCAGAAATGATCCTGTTTTGGAGCAGAAACAGTGTGGAGGTTGGTTTAATGTTCAGAAACCAAGGCACGTGCAAACAGAGGCAATTGACAGCAAAGCAATGGATTTCTGAGCGGACGCCAACTGAGCATGCATGTCTCCCTCGCCCGCGAGGCCACTTTATCGCTTTAATTAGTTAGCATAGCTAATTATTTTAGTGTTGTAATATTTTAGCTAGTTTGTGTAAATTAGTTAATTCATTGTGTTGTAATAATTAATTATCGTAGATTAGTTAATTAGTTGGTTTGTAATAGGTAGCTTAATTAGCGTAGCTAGTTAGCTTATTTATTCGGACCCTCCTTTGAGAGAGCGCAATGTTGTAATAAGCGTACATGTGTGTGTGCATGTCTTCCAACCTCCCGTCTTTCTCCCTTTTATTTAACTGCTTTCGATGGTTAGATTAGGGCACGCTTCGATTAGCATACCTTATGCCTTGCATGTTTGCATTCATTCATTTGTCTTGCATGCACTGAGCTCAGCGCATCATTCAAACTGCATCGTATTTCAATACCTATTTGAATGCATGTTTCAAAGTGTTGCATTCATATGCCATCTTAGATAGCCGAGCCTATTTAATTGCATTTTTGCATGTGTTGCATTACGCATCTTAACATAGTTCGGATCATGCATGATTTCTAACTAGTTTTCTATTTTGGCTTGGAGTACACTGTAAGTGTTTACGCTTTAGCATACTTGCATGAGTGTGAGTGTTGCTGTGATAGCATGCTTGCCATGAGGCTATTCGCTTAATTGATAAACTGCATGAATGCCTATGGATGAAGGCTTGATTACCTGAATTGGAACAACTCGATGATTATGAGTTTTAAGCCCACTTTGCAAAGTGGAAAAATCATGTTTTAAAGCCTACTTGAGGGTGGCAAATCCACGCTTTAGCCTTCTTGCGAGTAGCACTTTCAAACCATTTTTCAAAAGCAAACATGAGTTTTTTGTTCCAATTCTCGTGATTGAGTCTATACATGTATGTTGTGCGCATCACATAATAAGTTAGCTAACAACTAGAATAAGAACACATGTGTTTATGAAATAACATATCATGCTTAGTAAAGGCCGATCCTTTGATCGGGCGAGCGGGGGTGCTCATTTTAGGACCTTCCCCTCTTGTACCCAAGTTCCCAAGCCGAGGCAACTTTGATGATGACGGACTCGTGGCCTTTGGCACGAATTAGGGTTTCCTAAATTTCCCAAAACAAAATATTTAGGTGGCGACTCTGTAATCTAGCAAAACAGTCCAGTTTTGGCATTATTTGATTCAAAATCTGATTTTCCAAAATGATTTGTCGGATTGGACTCTTTGGTGTTTATCAGTCTAGCATTGCATTTTGTGAGATTAGATTCAGAACCCTGATGGAAGTCCGAACTGTAGTAAGACTTATTTGCGCCCTGTCCGAAAGGGGGGCACGCGAAGAAAGTCGGGTCTACAGTTTCTGGTGTTCACACCATCCTTTTTTTCCTCCTGCGTGCAACGCTTGGAATCTTGGTTGAGACCTCGGGTGTGCCTGACTGTTACGTTGCCCTTCGTCTTTCCTCCACGTCGCGTAGTTAAGTTTGCATAATTTTCTTTTATCCTTTCTGCATGAAATGTTGTTTGGCTCATGTTTCCCACGCGTGCTCCGTAGTTTTCTTTTCGTGATTAGAATTGTTGTGCCATGTTTCAGTTATGTGGCATTTTCTTTACATAGCATTTGCATTGAAAATGTTTCATTGTACAGCCTCATTTCATGATCATAAGTTATGTTCTTGCATCATGCATATCATTTGCACCTTGCCCTAAAACTATGCTGGTTTGATTCCTTGCAAAATGATAGGTAGGCAGCTTGCGCGCGCAACCGTTTATTTTTGTTTTGATTGTTTGTCCAAGTCTTACGGCCTTGTCAAAATGGGTCATCTCTGGGCTTTGACATTCACTCATGTCATTTTACAACTCCGAGTTCATTCAAAGAGGGGCAACTGTAGATACCCCCTTTTTGGCAGCCTTTCTAGACTTGGATGTTCTTGTACGGACATCCGATGATGAGTCTGTTTCCTCGCCGAGTGCTCTAAGTCCTCAGCAGAATGCAACAACTTTGAGCCTTTTAAACCCTGCATCCATTTTGTTTCATTTTTGGACCATGCCTTGGTCTTTCCAGCCTGCAATCTCTAGCGTCTTGCTGGCCATGCCTGGAGGCTACCGGCCATCACTTCTTGTCTGCTGGCCATTGATGTGCCTTGCCAGCCATCACTGATGGCCCGCCGGCCACTAGTGTTTTCTGTAGATATTTTATGCCAACTGTGCCAGCTATTTGCACAGATGCTTACATATGTCCACACGTAGAGGGCCGGATCTCCTTGTATAGATTTCATGTTTTCTATATATAGAGACCCCCTCTCTCATGTTTAGAGGTTCGAAATTTTGGAACAAAAATTCTCTCTCTCTCTCTCTCTACATTTCTCTATCTTTCTTGAAATTATGTGCTTAGTTGCTAGATACATTATACTTTTGCATATCAACCCTTACCCAAATCCCCTAATCTCTTAGTTGAGATGTTCTTGGGCTTGGTTTGAGCTCTAGAATGTGGTTTTTGCTTGGTGTGTTGCCTAGAATTACTCTTCCCTTTAAGAGGTATAACACTTGTCTTGTACACTTTGTTTTCCACATTCATTTTGCTATCTTTTCCCACTATTTTGGGGCTGCTTTTGAACTATGAAAAAACCTGTTTTGGTGGACTAAAAGTGCTGGTTTTAAACCATTTTAAGTTAGGGGGTGTTTTATCCTTCTTTCTTTCTTGTTTGAAAGGCTTTTGTAGCTTTGTTTTCCACTTTCAAACCAACTTTTTTAGGGCTTTTAACCACTGAATTTCATATTATTTTCAGTGGCAAAAAATATGTTTTGAAGTCCAAAATTGGAGGGCTTAGCCTCCCCTCCTCGTGTCTTGTTTGCTAGCCTAGTTAGTTCTATATGTTAGCATGATTTTCTAGCTTTTTGTAGCTATATTCCAGCATGTTTTTCCCTTTGTTTTAAACTGCTTTAGCTCTGTTTTGGGTTCTTTGGGTCAGTTAGGCCTTGTTTTGCATGGTTATAATGTAAAGGTCCTCACAAGCTTGGTGTTTTAGGCCATTAGACACCCCTTGTTTGAGTTGATTGCATATTTTGGTGTTGTTTTGTACTTTGTTTTAGCACCTAATCACCTCTGTAACCTCCCTCTCTTCTTGTTTTTTCTTTTTGCTTTGAAAGTGGTTTCAAGTCACTTGTTTGCCTAAGTGTGAAATTGATGTTTCATACTTAATGGTTTAATCCCATAGGGGGTTCATTATGAATGGTATGTGTAGACACCCCATTTTTGACTGACCTTAAGACTCAGACATCACCAACTGAGCGCTCGGTGATGTTGCATATTGTGCTCGTTCTGAGGTTGCGAAGTCACGACTGCGAGCCTTGCCTCCGGACTTCCAGACTCTTTTGTGCCTAACCTCGGTTTGCAAACCAGGTCCTGTTTTCTCCGTTTTCTCTTCCCAACGGGAGGGAGAGGTCTCGTAGATCATCTCTCAGTGGCCGTAGGCTACATTTCGTGATCGTAGGCCATTTTTCCCGTTTGGAGCCCTGTTTTCGATTTTCGGAGTCGTCGGCCGTGTGCCTTGGTTCGGGACCGCTTAACCACCTCCGTTTGCTCCGGTTTTTGGCATGCACCTTGTTTCCTCCCTTTTGAGGGACACTGTGGCCCGAGAGACCAACTTCATGGTCGAACACCACCTCCGGTGCTTAACAGATTGTTTTCGGGTCCCTAGGCCGCACGTTTTGGCCCCCAAACCTTCGTTTTACATCGGTTTGGGTTCATTTTTGGCGGAGACCTTATTTTCTTTGTTAGGAAGGTTGTAGAAGGGTGGGAGGCCAGCAATTGTTCTGAAGACCAGCTTTATTCCTTCATCGCTCTTCATCGCCCATTTTTTTTACTAGAAAGCTGACTTTTTCCATTCCCGGGCCACTTTTTCTGACTTTCCACCACACCATTGTGTTGTACACACCTGGGAGACCACCAATATGGATAGGCCGGCCATCAATTGTTCTTGACCCTTTTGAACCCCTCTAAAAAGTTGGTTTTTCTCTCTCTTGGGTTACATTTTCTGGGTTTTGACCATACAGCTGTGTTGTACACACATGGGAGGCCACCTTTTTGAGGTGGCCGGCCACTAATTTTTATTGGCCCTTTTGCACCTGGCCGGCCAAATTTCTCTCTCCTGGTGCATGCCAGCTGTGCTAGCTATTTTGCACCAGACCCCTGCCCGAGGGTCTGCCCTTTTGGGGGGGGAAATTTGAATTTGTTTTCCCCCCTTTTCTTCACTCCTCTCCCTCTATATAACCAGCACCCCTCCTCCATGATTAAGGGTTAGAAAAAATCAACCAAGGCTCTCTCTCCTTCTCCCTCCATTTTCACTATTCCAAGCTCCAAAACCCTAGGATTCTTGCACCATTTGCACTACAACCCATAGCACAACACCACCATCATCCATTTCAGCACCTTGGAAGCCATTTGCAAAGGTTGGAAGCTTAGAATTTTGGACTAAAAGCTGCTGGAGGTCAGCTCTTCAAGGGTAAGCACCTAGTTCCCTTAAACTTGCATTTTTTTGCTTCATCTATAAGTTATACTTGCAAGCATTTTTGGGCTTCGACCCGAACTGGAAATAGTCTTATTTTGAGCTCATCTTCATGTTTGATCAAGAGTTTTTTTTTTTTTTTTTTTTTTTTTTTTTGAGGCCATCTGTTGCCCCTTTCCCTTTATCTCTCTTTTAGGGATATTTCTTGCATGATATATTAGCCTTGCTTGTGAGCATTTCTGGGCTTCGAACCAAACTGTAAAGTTCCTTATTTTGAGCCCCTCTTCAACTTTGTTGAAGGGCTCTTTGCTTTTTGAGGCCAGATACTACCTCTTGCTCTCTATCTCTCTTTTTGGGCTATTTTTGCATCATATTTTAGCCGTACTTGTGAGCATATTTGAGGTTTACCATAAACTGTGAAGTATCTTTTTTTGAGCCTCTATTCAACTTTGTTGAAGGGCTATTTTCTGTTTAAAGCCTTTTGCTGCCCTCTTTGTTCAATCTCTCTTTTAGGGCTGTTTTTGCATGATACATTAGCCTTATTTGTGAGCCTTTTTGGACCTCAGACTAAACTGAAAAAAAAAAAAAATTGATATCGTCTTCATGTTTTATTAAGGTCTATTCTCTGTTTGAGGTCATCTTCACCCTATGCATGCTTCATCTCTTCATGATTAGGCCTATGCATTAGAACACTTGCATTGGCCATGGTTTGGCCTCTTTGCCACTGAAATCCAGTGGATTTTTAGTAGCTTAGGTGTGTTCTTGAAGGCCAAAATCAAAAGGGGGTGACCCCCTCTCTTCTTGTTTTGCTTAATGGTCTTTTTGGCCTTCCAAAGAGGCCCTATCTTGCATGCTTTGTTGACTAATTTTAGGACCAATTTGATAAGTTTTAGGGCTATAATATTTTATTTTTAGAGTTGATTTGGCTATGCTAAGTGTCCTTGATGCATGTGCTTAATAACCCCTTTATACGCCCTCTAAAAGAACCCATCATTTGTGCATGTGTTGGCTGCATTTCAGAGGTTATTTGGGCATTTTTTGGCATGTTTTATTCACTAATTTTTTATTTTTTGATGAGTTCTCACTTGCTTCATATACATGCCATGTAAACCATGTTTGCTAGTCAAAGTTGCATGCTATTTTAGTCCATCTTGCTAGCATCTTTTGGCCATGCTTTGAACTAGAAATGTTCATGTTTTGGGATTTCCTTGGTTCTGTAGAAGCATGCTTTGTATAGCTATAGGTCAATACATGTGCCTAGTTTTGTGTTTCGGGACCATTCCATGCATCAGGTGCCATGTTTCCATGTTTCGGGATCATTTTTGCATCACATTTCAATGCTGGAACTTGCATGTTTGTATGCCATATTTCATGCCTTGCCATGCCTTGTTAGAGTGGCATTTGTGCCTTAGGATCGGTCCTCGGTTTGCGTGCATATGTGCACGCATCTCGAGTGTCTCATTTTCATCTTATGGCCACTAATGTGAGTGTGGCTGAGGTCCACTCGTGTTAGTGTAAGTCCATTATGCATTGTGTATGCCATTTCAATTCATAGCATTGCGTATGCTAGGTTGTATGTTAGAGCATCATGTATGCCATGTTACATCATGCATTGTGTATGCCATTTCATAGTATTGTGTATGCTAGGTTGTATATTAGTTGCATAGTGCATGCCATCTCATTTGCATTGTGTTTGGGATAGGAGTTAGCCCGAGGATGAGAAACGAGGGGCGTTTCGTACTCCGAGTGATGGAACGTGTCTCAATTCCCTATTGCCGACACTCCGGATTATCCATGATGGAGTCTAGGTCTTGTTGTGTTTTCATATGCATTCACTTCATATTGAGTCGTGCAATTCGACTCCTCGGCCATCATGTATCGATATGCGTGATTGATGGCACGAGGATCGAGGACTACACTCCCTGAAGAGTTGTCAAGCATACATATGTGAAAATACATTGCTATGCCCCTTTCCTGCTTTTTGTTGCAGCAAATCAGAAACTGGCAGTCTTTTAGGGCTTCGCGCAATATTCCAGGTTTAATTGCAAACAGAGGCTAATTGGGACATCGCAATGGATATCCGCGCGAGGCAACCCCAACATGCATCATTCAGCATCCGGAGCAGAGTCGAGGCAGTCCCTAGCTTGCATGCTAATATACCGCTTTCCTAGATTAATTTGTTAATTAATTAGGAATTTTGTACTTATTCGGACTGTAATTATTTATTTGGACCCTCCGAGCGAGGGCACAATTGTAATAAGTGTCCGTGCGTGTGATGTATGTCTTCCAACCCCACGTCTTTCTCTCCCTTTTATTTACCAGCTTATGATGGTTAGATTAGGGCATATTTCATTTAGCATACGGTATGATAGCATGTTTGCATTCATTCATCTGTTTTGCATGCACCGGGCTCGGCGCATCATAACTCATTGCATTGTACTTCAATTCCAAGTTGAATACATGTTAGCTGTAGCATTCCATATGCCATGTTTAGCATAGCCGAGCCTATCTTAGTTGCATTCATGCATGTGTTGCATTAGGCATTTCTGTATAGTTAGGATCATGCATGGATTTCTAACATAGTTTCTGTTTTGGCTTGGAGTACTCGGTAAGTTTTTACACTTTAGCATCCTTGCATGTTTGTGAGTGACTTCCATGATAGCATGCTTACCATGAGGCTATTTGCTTCAGTAATATAACTGCCTGAATGCCTGTGGGTGAAGGTTGGGTTATTTGGATTGGAACCATGCATTGACTGTGAGTTTTAAGCCCACTAGATAGTGGCAAAACCATCTTTTCTAAGCCCACCTGAGGGTGGCAAAATCTGCACTTTAAGCCTACTTGCGAGTTGCAAACCATCTTTCAAAAATGAACATGAAATGTTTTGTTCCAATTTAGGCGATCCAGTCTATACTTGTATGTTGTGCGCATCACATAGTAAATCTAGGCTAATAACCGGAATAAGAACGCATAATGTTTTCAAAACTAGATATCATGGTTAGTAGAGGCCGATCTTTCATCGGGCGAGCGGGGGTGCTCACAAAGTGACCTTCCCCAATCATACCCAAGTTCCCGAGCCGAGACAACTTTGGTGATGACGGACATGTGGCCTTAGGCAATGAGTCAGGGTTTCCTAAATTTCCCAAAAATAAAATATTTAGGTGGCGACTCTGTATTTGGCAAAGCAGTCCATGTTTGGCATTTCTTTCAAAAATCTATTTTCTCAAAAACGATTTGCCGGATTTGGACTCTTTGGTTCAGATTGAGAACCGTGACAATTAGAGTCCTGAACTGTAGTGAGCCCAAAATGAATAGAACGAGACTCATCCCTCCCGAGGCGTTCGGGGACGTCTACAATATGAAACTTCTTTCATACCCAAAGCAACTTGTGTTTTGGGCCTTCTTTCCATTGAAGGACTTTAACTCACCTTTTGGACTTAATTGGATTAAGGAATGGTTGGTAAAGTGAAATGATTAATTAAAACTTGGAACTAAAAGTGAGCCAACATAAGAATTTGGTTGTGTTTTTGGTGTGTTCAATCGGACGTTAATTGAACACATGGAACCTGGACCGTTTCATACTTATTAGTGATTAAATGATCCAAGTCTCCAAGGTCAACTGCTTCCCTTGATCTTTCATGAAAAGGAGGAGGTTTGTGTTTCATTTCGCATTTATTGAGCTTGCACATCTTGAATCACAAGCCATCATGCAATCAAATTGCTTGGATTGGTGGTTTGTGGCTTGAGTTCACAACTCATTGGATTTGTTCATGAAAAAGAGGGGTGAGTTGTGCAAACAATCTATGGGAATACCCTCTTTTTGCTCTGTTTGTTCTCTGTTGCAGCAAGTTGAACCAGTGCATCAGTGGCCAGCAGACCACCATCCATCGCCGACAGGTGGCCAGCAGAGCACTATTGATAGCCGGCACCTGGCTGGCAAGCTTTACCAGTGGCTGGCTGGCCACTGACGCAAACCTCCGCAGAATGTTGGTAAGGTGGAGCAAAATTGTTGTGGAAATGTTCAACTCTGCAAACAGAGGCTTTCGAGAGCAAAACGGAGGTCTTTTCGGGTCGTATCCGAGCATGTGCATCTTCCATTTCCCGAGATGGAGTAGTGGCAGTGTAGTTAGAGACTTCAATTACTTAGTTTGTTTACGTTTGTGTTGTACCTTAATTTAGTTAGCTTACTAGTTAGTTAAATTTAAAAATATTGTAATAATTAGTTAACTACTTTAGCTATTTATTTTATTTTGGTTTGTTATAGTTAGTTTAATAGTTAGCTTAATTAGCTTCGCTCTAATTAGTTCCTAGTTAGTTTCTCTTTATTCATTCGGACTTTGCTTTGTGAGAGCAAAATGTAATAATGTGCATGTCTTACAATTCCACGTCTTTCTTCCTTTTATTTACCCACTTGTGATGGTTAGACTAGGGACATGTTTCAATTAGCATACTTTATGTTTGCATCCATTCATCTTGTCTTGCATGCACTAAGGCTCGGTGTGTCATTCAAATTGCATTGTCATTTCAATTACTTCGTTGAATACATGCTTAGACCACATGTCTTGGATTAATTCATATGTCATATTAGTAGCCGAGCCTAGTAATTGCATATTGCATGTGTTGCATTAGACATTTTGTATAGTTAGGAATCATGCATATTTTTCTAACTCATATTTTCTTAGCTTGGAGTACTAAGCGAGTTTTTAGTGCTTTAGCATACTTGCATAAGTGTGAATGTTGCTATGTCTAGCATGCTTGCCGTGAGGCTAAATGCTTACTTGATAAAATGCTTGAATGCCTATGGATGAAGGCTTGTTGCTTGAATTGGAACGATTCAACAAATGTACATTTTGAGCCCACTATGTCTAGTGGCAAATTCACGACTTTTAAGCCCACTTTGTTGAGTGGCAAATCTGCAAACTTTAAGCCCACTTGAGGTGGCAAATTCAAACCCTTTTCGCAAAAACAAACATGAAATTGAGTTGTTCCAATTTGAGCACACTAGTCTATAGTTGCTTGTGCGCATCACATAGTAAGACTAGCTTAATAACCGGAACAAGAGCACATAATGTACATAAAAATCATATCATGATTAGTAGAGGCCGATCTTTGATCGGGCGAGTAGGGGTGTGTAGACGTCCCCGAACGCCCCGGGAGGGTTAGGTCCCGTTTCGTTCGTATTGGGGTCACTACAGTTCGGACTCGATTTGTGTCGGTTCTAAATCTGAACCAAAGAGTCCAAATCCGGCAAATCGTTTGAGAAAACAGATTTTTGAAAAAGTAGTGCCAAACATGGACTGCTTTGCCAGATTATAGAGTCGCCACCTAAATATTTAAAATGGGAAATTTAAGAAACCCTGACTCGGTGTTGAAGGCCACATGTCCGTCATCACCAAAGTGGTCTTGGCTCGGGAGCTTGGGTACGATCGGAGAAGGTCAGCTATGAGCACCCCCTTTCGCCCGGTCCGAAGACCGGCCTCTACTAACCGTGATATCCGATTTTGAAAACATTACATGCTCTTATTCCAATTATTAGCCTAGAATTACTATGTTATGCGCACAGCAAACAAGTATAGACTAGATTGCCTAATTTGGAAATAAACATTGCATATCCGTTCGTTTTGAAAATGCTTTGGAATTTGCTACTCGCAAGTAGGCTAAAACACGGATTTCAATGAGTTTTCCCAACTCAAGCAATCCAACCTCCACCCACAGGCATTCAAACAGTTTATCTCACATAAGCACTTAGCCACATGATAAGCATGCTGTCATGTTAACATTCACACGCATGTGGTATGCTAAAGCGTAAAATACTTACATCGTACTCCGTGCCAAAACAAGAAACTAGTTAGTAGACATGCATGTCCCTAGTTCATGTTAGAGATGGCTAATGCAACACATGCAAAGATGCAATCTAGACAGGCTCAGCTATCCTAAGCATGGCGTGTAGAATGCTACAAATAACACGCATTCAATTTGGAATTGAAATACAATGCAGTTTGTATGATGTGCCGAGCCCGGCGCATGCGAAACAGATGAATGAATGCAAACAAGCTATCATACTGTTATGCTAATTTAACTGTGCCCTAATCTACCATCATAAGCAGGTAAATAAAAGGGAAGAAAGACGTGGGGTTGGAAGACATGCACCCACTCACGCACACTTATTACAATTGCGCCCTCGCTCGGAGGGACCGAATAAATATTACAGTCTGAATAACAAATAAATTAATTATTACAAAATCTCTAATTATTTAACAAATAAATGCAAAAAGGAAAGGTGGCCACAGCCGCCCGCCTCGGGATACGTGAATGATGCATGCTCGATCCGACTTGCCCGGAAAACCCGTGTCATGACACTGTTGCTTCTGTTTCTACTGCCCTGCCTCTCCAAAAAATTCCCAAAGTCCCAGAATACCTTCTACATGAACTGCAGTACCT
Organism: Camellia oleifera; assembly: GCA_022316695.1. Lineage (NCBI taxonomy): Eukaryota > Viridiplantae > Streptophyta > Magnoliopsida > Ericales > Theaceae > Camellia > Camellia oleifera. The sequence goes on along the minus strand of CM039311.1, from coordinate 67,969,110 downwards.
CACCGGCTGGAGAAAGTGGCTACCGGTTGCTTAAATTGGCCACCGGCTTCTTGTAGAGCTTATCGGCACAAAAAGTGTGCCGGTCGGCACATTGTACTGCCGGTCGGCAGAAAGTTCCTGCAGAGGACAGTTTGACAGCAGCAGCAAACCAGCAGTGCATGGCATGGATTTTGAGCATATGTAAGCGTGGCCAATGCCTCCTATCATGATTGGGGACTCAAGGAAGCATGACTCTTGGTTCTTGGGCCATCAATTATGCATCTTGATGCATGATGGCCTAAGGAACCAAGGTTGCATTTTAATGGTAATGCATGCAAACAAACAAATGAAATCCAAGGCCTTATCATGTGTTAGTCAAAGGTCTTGGTGACCAAGAATTGAGACGAGTTGCACCACTTGAAGTGTGAACTCCTCTCAATCCTATGCTTGGCTTGACAATCCCCAAGCCAAGCCATGGAATGCATGTATGCAACATAGCTCAAATGATGCAACAATGGGACTGAGATGCAAGACATACCAAGTGTCATGCAACTATCACAATAAGCATGCAAAATGCTAGAGCATGCAAGGTATAAGTAGCGGCCAATCAAGCAATGGGACCAACCTACTACAACACTCGATGAACCAAGCATGCATCAAGCATATAATGAACATACAATGGTGGCCTTAACTTCAATGGGGCAGCCCTCAAACCACCCCAAAACAGTGGCAAAACAAGCCCTAAATGATGACCAAAATGCTATACAAACATGCAAGTTCATGGGCCTAAACCTAAGGCACCAAAAGGAGCATCTTACTACCACTTATACAACCACTCATGGCATGAATCTAACAAAAAAAAAAAAAAAAAAAAAACAGATTTTTAGTATGCAAAATGACACCCAAATCCCCTCACATGGCACCCCCAAAATGCATTAATCATGGAAGCATACACAAGGCCTATTCTTAGGCATAAAAGGACACACCTTTAAAGCATGAAAGAGATGACAAGTACAAACATTTGAGCATGGATTAGGGTCTGAAATAGCATGTCAAATGATCCCAAATCATCTAAATAGACTATCCAATGCATGTACATGGATTACCTACCCAAGGCTTACAAGCCATCATGCAAAACAACCATGTCAAGCATGCTAAATATGACAAAAACAGTGGCCCACAGCCCTTATACATGGCAAAATGATGTTAGTATCTCCATGAAACTAAGCTAAAACATGCGAGAAAACATGGCCTCAAAGCATGGCATATTTCTAGGTATAAGAGAGCATTTCAAAGCAAACATAAGAGGCATGTTAAGGACCATAAAACCAACCTAAAACAGAGGCATAACATGTCATATGAACCACAAATATGCTCTGAAATGAAGCCAAAACCAACCATGCATACATGCTATTATTTGAGTCCAAAGCAAAGGCAAACAAGGGGCCAAGGGGAGAGGGGTGTCCCTCCCCTATATAAGACTTAAAACCATCTTCCTCACCACTGAAAACCCATTGGTTTTCAGTGGTGAGAAGGCTAAAAACACCAAGTAAACAAGGCCTTACCAAAAAGACACCAAAATGGCCAAACAAGGCTTAAAGGGGTGAGCCCTTACTCAAACCACAAAATGACCTTAATGAAGGTTCAAGAACAAGTAAAAACAAGAGTTTTTTATGTTAAACACAAAACCAAAAACACAAAGCAAGACTAGTAGAAAGCTAGAGCAAGAATGGGGAATCTAAAGTAATGTTCTTACCCTTGAAGATCCTTTGAAGAACAGGTGGAGCAGCCCTCCTCAAGTGATCAAAACCAGTCCAAACTCACAACAATCAACCTCCCAAGTCTCTCAATCTCGAGCTAAGGTGTAATAGTGTGTGTAATGGTGCAAAAATGAGGTAAAACTACACTTTTAGGCCCAAAAACACACACACAAGATGAGAGAGAGGGAAAACATAGAGAGAGAGAGAGTGTAAGCTCTGGTTTTTAGTCTCTCAAATGGCTAACCCCTTAACCAAGAAGACAAGGCCTCCTCTTATAGAGGAGGCAATCTTGTAAGCTTAGCAACCAAGAAAACAAGAGGCTCATCCCTCCATACACGTGTATGGAGGGGAAGAAAGTGTGATACAGCTGCCTAAAAATATCCCAAAAAGCAACTACACTGTAGTCGGCAGGGCAAAATTGTCATTTTGACAAAATTGACTGCCGACCGGCACAAAAGAGTGCCGACCGGCACAATATAGTGCCGATGGCAACAACAACCAGCCGGTGGCCTCTAGCCACTGCCGGTGGTGTGTGGGGATGCCTCAGAAGGCATTCTCTGCCCCTCAAAGGCAAAGAACAAGTGTTTAGAGCAAAACCAGACACAAAATGGTCAAGTTCGGAGGTCCTGAGGCAGGGCGCGTAGCCGAGGACTCCGGGAACTCCAAACAAACACGAATCATGAATTATCACCGAGTGTTCAAGCGGTGACGTCCAGGTCTTAAGGACGGTCAAAAATGGGGTGTCTACAGGGTGCTCAATTCATGACCTTCCCCTCTTGTACCTAACTCCTGAGCCGAGGCACCTTTGGTGATGATGGACATGTGGCCTTTGGCATGAGTCATGGGTTTCCTAAATTTTCCCAAAATAAAATATTTAGGTGGTAACTCTGTATCTGGAAAGTAATCTATTTTTGGCATTTTGATTCAAAATCGATTTTCCAAAAGATTTACCGGATTTGGACTCTTTGCTATTTATCAATTTCCCATTGCACTTGTGAGATTAGATTCAAAACTGTGGGAGTACAAACTGTAGGGCTTTCTTTCAAACCTTCCAAAAGGGGGCTCGAAAAAGGAAAGCTACAGTTTCTGACGACTCTGCTGGGGATTTAGAGAACTTGACTCAAACTCATGATAAGACATTTTATCTACACTTATGTGTTTCTTTGCATTTACATTTGCATTGGTGCGCCTAAGTCACTGTGATTTCCATCTGCTATTCCTGAATGGTTTGCCAGAGGCTTGCTTCTAAAAGCTTGCCAAAAAGCTGACTGGTTGCGGGCTCTATCACGAAGAGAACACAACCCTTGGATCTAGACTACCGCTATACCGTTTGATCCTCCTTTCATTTCTCGGTGTTAGGTGTGAGTGGTATATTAGGTAGTTTTGTTGAGGTACCCTTTTTGACCAATTAACCTAGTTGCATATTGAAAGCCATAGAGATTGTTCCAAACTAGGACAAGTTGCTCACCTGAATGTAGGATTGTGTGAAACCACTTTGCTTGAATAGTGAACCCTAGTTCCTAACGAAACTAGGACAGGGTAACCCTACCCCATCATAGGGGCATTTTGGCTCTCACTTAACTAGTATGTGCTTTTAGAGAGAAACTCTACAGGAATGTATGTATCAGTTGCAAGTTTGGGTATCAGTTTTTGGGGGCAGAAATCAGTGTTGAGTGCAGTTCTACAGCTCTGGCTGAATACACGGGGCAAGGGTCTGCCACTTTCAGCTTATCCATGAACCATACCTGGAAAGGGATGACAAATAAAAGAGATTAAAGAACAAAGAGATGTATGTTGAGAGAAAAGTAAGAAAAGGATGTTGAGATAAAAATAGAAAGTGAGTGCCGAGTGACATGAGGAATCATAAATAAGAAAGGGTGAGAAATAATACCTAGAGAAGCAACAGACTCCCTGAAAATCGAGCTTGCCGATGAAAAGCATCTAAACCCATCAGGGTCTTGGCCAGTGCCAAACCCATGCAACTCTTACCCTTTTTCAGGCATTGGTCTACTTCGATTAATTTAATGTTGGCTCCACCGCAACTAGAGGCAAGTAGGAAGTGTGCAAGAAAACATAAACAAAGAGCGTATTGGCGGTAGCCTCACCAGAGAAAGTCACTCCTGTCTCCAATATCGGAAAACCAATGAATCCAACTGGGTATGTCCAACTCCCCATCATGAGCCAAGGACCGAGCCTCGTGTAACGTAAGCCCACACATCTGACCAAGTGCCCGTGCATGACCGAAATGGGGTTACAGCATGATTTCTTCTTCACGCCGGGATTCCATCAATGCCTGAAATTCTTTGAGCGTCGAACATATTTCTTACTAGCATCGAACAGCGGCATGGAGAAGCGAAAAACAAAGCAAAGTACAGCTCAAAGGAAAAAGAGCATTCATGCCGAAACTATGAAAATTTACCTTTTCCGAAATGTCCAAAGTGGCTATCCAGTCTCGGAGTCTATTGTTGAGTATGATCTCCATTTTGACAGTAAAAGATCAAAGACTTCCTATTCTGCCAGGAAAACAGCATGGGAGCACCATTTATAGAGGTTGAGAAGAGGCAGTGCATGACAACTGGATCACACCCACCAACATAATTTTTGGGCCCGATCGTGCCTCATTGGAGCCTGGCCGTGTCTTATTTGGACCCGATCGGGTCTAAATGTTAGCCCAAAGCAGATTAGTTGCAGAAAAGGCTCGCTCTTGCCTTGTCATACTGTGGCTGTATTTTGAGTTTTGTTTTGTTTATATCAAGTGTTTTTTGGCGTTTTTAGGTTGTTTTCATTGTGTTTTTCTATTATAGAGTTGTATTTTACATTTTGTTCAATTGTAGGTTACTATCTGATTCAAGAATAAATGTAAGAGAAGCATTTACAGTTGTAAAAGTCTTATACAAGGTTGTTATGCAAGGATTATGCCATTCATCATATACTATGCGAGGAGATCATCCAAAATCTTTCTTTTCATAAACTACTGGGTCTAACCCCAATCATTGTTTTACAAAAAACAAAACAAAAGGAAAGTCTTCAAAACACAAAGGTCTATATGAAGCTACATAGTTCCTAACTACAAAGCAAACGAAAAGAAAAGTAAAAATCAACCCATCATCGCTATCTTCCACCTCGGTTGTGGAGGAGGCGCGTCGCTATCATCACTAGGGCTACTGGACTGGATGTCAACCTCGTCTCTCTCATCCTCAGGGGTCGTGTACTCGTCCAAGGAATCCTCAGAAGGCGAGTGTTGTCTTACTCTACCTCTCTCCTGATCAATCCATCATATGCCTCTCTCTGGGCCCCGTCTCCCTCTCCTCCTCCTAGTTGGAGGAGGTCCTATAGGTGCAACTGGTGCTACCTCAAGTTGAAAAGAGTACAGATATCAGAACATATTCAACAAAATTGTGGGCAAGACTGCGACAACAATAGACTATGGCCAAACTGTACCTCGATCTTGTGAGTGACCAGAGCAGTCTATCTCCACCGCACCATGAGAAGTAATCAGTCAACTATTCGGAGGAGGTCATCAATATACCCCACGGGCACCTGCAAAATAGAAGACTTAAGAATGTGGAACAAAGAAATAATAAAGCACAGTTGGCAGAAATAAAAGCACAATAAGGGAAATAATAAAGCACAATGGGTGGAAATAAAAGCACAATGGGCGGAAATAAAAACGCAGTGGGCATAAATATAGAGAAGTATGTACCTACTTGATGCCAGAAGCAACCACCAACCTGTGATTTCTCTAATCAATGTGCTCAAGAGGGATCTGCTTGATCACCCTATCAGGTCACATGTATACCACCTCTGTCAGTATGGCAAAAAGTCTGAGAATAGGAGCGGCAACGGGCACACCTCTGGCAGTGGCGGCAGCAGCCTCAAGAAGTGCACGAACCACACTCCTAGTAAGAATGGACATCACCCTAGTCTGCAAGAAGGCAAGGAAGTCACCGGCTCCGTGATATCGGTTACCGTCCTCTCCGTCCTCTCCCTGCATAAGGTGATCAATCAAGGGCTCGTTATATATATCATCGGCTATCCTCATGCCTGAATGAAGTAGATGTGGAATATCAGAATCAGTTCAGCCCTGGGTTTGGTAAATGAATCGCTCTCCTAAGTGGTATGCCCTGCCAAAGGGGCCCTCGAATAGAATCCGCATGGTAGAGGCCTCCCGTGCGGTAACATAGGCTATCCTCGCTGCCTGAGGAATGCCTGCCCAGGGGTGCTAGTCAATCTACGAGTGGAAGATGCAAGTCAAGTATTAGATATCAAGGGTTGAACAGTATGGAAAAAACAGTATGGAAATAGTAAAAGCAGTAAAAGATAAAGACTAGTGTCAGATTTTGTTACCCTCTCCGCGGTGACGATGTCAAAGAAATGGCAGAAGTAAGGGAAATCACGGTCTACGCCCCGGCGCTGCTTAAACTGGGAGTTATAGTACCGAGAGTGGGGTATTGACAACTCAATCGGCCTTACTGGGAATGGGGCACGGGAAGTGAAATATATTTAAACCCACAGCTGCGAAAGGAAAACAAGTTGAGGAATTGCAAGTGAATAAATGAAGCAGTTATACACAGGAAAGGCAAAGCATAAATAGGAAAAGCAAAGCAAATTAGGAAAGGTGTACCTCCCAGACTCTCCAGTAACCACCAAGTGAATCTACCTTTTGGTGGGATACGGAACTCATATAGTAGTACATGGTAACCAGGCCAATGCCACCCCAGTTGTACTCCACCACCTGTGGTAGATGCACTAGCGTGCCTAAGATATACAGCCCCACGGTATTTTCCCTATTTGCAAACAGGGTAGTACCGAAGAGATACATGAGAAATTCACAAGTGTACTGAGCGATCTCGTCAAAGGTAGCTGGCTGAAGGCCAAAGAAGTGATTCAAGAACCAGCTGTATCGCACCATCCCATGACCGGCAGCATATAGGATTGCCTTGAGAAGCTGAAGCTATGCAGCTCTCCGCTATGTCATATCAGGATCGAATAGGATCAGACCACAAATCCCGACACGCAGGCTGGTGAACATCAAGAAGTCATACGGGGTTAGAGTCAGCTCCCCAATCAATGAGAAGTGGAAAGAGTCAGTGGTGTCCCACCACCTCTCCACTAGGGCCCTGTAGAGCAGTGGCTCAACCATCATCTATATATGCCCTGAGCAAAAAGGCCCGAAGCCGGCGGCATCGATTAGTGTGCGAGCCTTTGCGATGAGCCTCTCACACCAATGTTGGGGCCTGGAAATAAACCCGTAGCCACCTATCCTCCTAGTTATCACCTGTGCTGTGGGAATGTTGTCAGTATTTACATTAAAAGACAATCAGAGATTTCTTTATGAGATTCAAAATTTGTTCAAAAGCAAGAAAAGATTTCTTACTGTAGAGGTGTCGGTGGACAAGTGCTCCGCGAGCTCCCGCAGCAAGACATCCTCATCAATCCCTGGGATGAGGCCCTCGAATCTCAGGATGCCGCTAGGGGTCAAAGTGCGTACGTGGCTGGCAGGTGGCCACATCAAAATGTCTATCAGCAAAAGGAAGCAACTCGAGCTCAAGAATAGGAGGGAGAACATCCTCGAATTCCATGCCCTCACCTAGGATGGCTTCAATACCAACAGCAGGGTCAAGAATGGGGATCTCGCCACTAGCCATAGAGGGAAAATGAGGAAATGTGAAGAAAAGTGAGTGGGTAGGTGAGTTTGAGTGAAAAATTCCAAAAACCCAAACCTAGGAGAGAGAAAAGAAAGAAGGAAGTGAAAATCATAGGGGGAGAAGGAAAAGTTTGGGTAAACACGTGAGAAACTAAGAAAAACAAAGAGAAATCCCAAAACTCAACCAAAAACAAATTTTGATTGGTTCAAAATATAGAGGAGTGAAGGGGCCTTACCAAAAAAAATTTGTGAGGGTTGATAGGTTTTGTGAAGGAAGGGGAAATCTAGGGAGAACAGGAGCCTAGAGAGAGAGGGAGAGGGGTTTCAGCTTTAGGTGTGTGTGGAATGAGGGTTGGGTTGTGTTTAATTTAATCGCAGGTTGTGGTTTCCCCGATCTACCCTCAGTCGCCATCATGGCCCGATCGTGCTTCTTTGGACCCGACTGGAACACATAATGAAATAAGCACTCTTCGTCAAAATCGTGTTTACGCTTTGTACCTTGATTTGAGTTATCTACGTGGGCTTCATTCTCCGAGGCCTTCCCAAGGATGAGAAAATCTCGTACTAGTCTAAAAATTTGTTTGCTCTTTCGTTGATTCGATTTCCTCCTCTAGTGTGAGACACGTTAGGCTATGATTTCCCTCGGTTAAAAACATCAGGTGTGCCTGGTGTTCACACCATCTTTCCTCCTCTAGCATGAGATGCATTAGGTTGTGATTTCCCTTGGTTAAAAACATCAGGTGCACTTGGTGTTCACACCATCTTTCCTCCTCTCACGAGACACATTAGGCAGTTGATTTCCTCGGTTAAAAAACATCGGGTGCACTGGGTATTCACAACATCTTTCCTCCTATCGCATGAGACACGTTAGGTTGTGATTTCCCTCGGGTAAAAACATCAAGTGTGCCTGGTGTTCACATCATCTTTTCTTCTCTCGTGTGAGACACATTAGGCAGTTGATTTCCTCAATTGAAAACATCAGGTGCGCATGGTGTCCACACCATCTTTCCTCCTCTCGCGTGAGACGTGTTAGGCAGTTGATTTCCTTAGTTAAAAACATAATGTGCACCTGGTGTTCACACCATCTTTCCTCCTTTCATGTAAGACGCACTAGGCAGTTGATTTCCTCGGTTAAAGACATCAGGTGCACCTGGTGTTCACAACATCTTTCCTCCTCTCACGTGAGACGCATTAGGATGTTGTTTCTACTTGGTTAAAAACATCAGGTGCACCTGTTGTTCATATTATGCTCCAGACTCGTTGTATGAGACGCAGTTTGGAATGGAGCTCTTCCTCTCTCTACGTGAGACGTAGCTTGGCTTGCATTTTTCGTTAACCCTTTCTACGTGAGATGTAGTTTGGCTTACATTTTCTTACATCCTTTCTACGTGAGACATAGTTCGATTTGTATCTTTCATCCTCCTCCCATGTAAGACATGTTTGGAATTGTTGTTTGCTTACTCTTCCCGTGTGAAACATGGTTGGATTTATTTTGTTTGCGGCTTGTTTCATTCCTATGCCTTTATCTTGTCATATTTATTATATCATTGCATTATCTTGTATGCTCATGAGTTTTTCAAAAGTAGTCGGCTTCGTGCAGCATATAAATCCAACTTGCAAAATGCATAGCATTTTATATGTCTTGGAGTTTTTTTTTTTTTTTTTTTTTTTTGCCCCTGAACTATACAAGTTTGATTCTTTGCAAAGGGATATCTGGGAAACCCTCAGGTTCAACCATTTGCTTCCTTGCCCTCGGGTTCAAATGGGTCATCTTTGGGCTTTGACATTCACTCACATCATTTCATGACTTTGAGCTCTATCAAAGAGGGGCAACAATAGACACTCCATTTTTGACCACCCGCAAGACTTGGGTGCTTTATTCTTAGCACTCAATGATGAAAGTTACATTGTCAATGGTTTGAGTTCTCAACGAAGGGATCTGGTTTTTCGCTCTAAAAAATCACAACCTTCCGTACCCAAGCTGTTTCTATACCTCTATACCACAAAAATCCATCTTTTAGCACTGCGCCAACCTACACTGAGCCTGAAATAGAGGAATAGGGGAACTACATTTGGGTCGACTAGGCCTCATTTGGGGCCGGCCGTGCCTTTTGGGTGAGAAATACTTTCTGGGAGGGAATCTGCCAGCTTTCTATTTTGAAGATATTTGTGATCTATTTGACTCAAATTCTATAAATACGAGCTGATATCTCTGTTTTAAGGGTTAGAAAAATTTCCAACAGCGTAAAACATCTTTGAGAGCTCATTCTTCCTTGGCAAGCTATTTTTGAGCAAGCCAATTTTCCTTGAACTATATCTATACATCATATACACCCTTAGAGCTGGACCTTGGTGCCTTGGTCGAGCCTTGAGAATCATAATTCAACTTTAAGAGTGTTCTAGGATCAAGTTTGGTTTACAATCAAAGCTTGCCCTCTTCAAGAGCCATAAGCTTGTCACATTTTTCCTTACTTTCATTTCATTCTTTTTCTATCCTTTTGTTGTGTTTTCCAACTATTTTGGATCCATTTCAAGTGTTGAGACTGGGGTTAAAGAGCTACCAAGGGTAGAGAGGTTTAACACCCTTTCTTGCACCCTATTTCATTGCTCATCCTCTTTGTTTCACCACTATTTTCTTGGCTTACACAGTGATTTTTAGAGTTTAAAAGGGCTAGAAAACATGTTTTAGAAGTCCCAAAAGTGGAGGGGTTAGCCACCTCTCCTTGGTCTTGCTTACTAGTTTTGTAACTCTTTGTTTTGGCTATCTTTTTTTGCTCTTTAAACATATTTTTGGCTACTGTTTTTTTGTATGTTAGTGGTTGTTTTACTTTCTTTAATTAGTGTATGTTTTGAATACTTTGCTTGTTATGTTGTAAGTCCTCATGGCTTCGGTTGTTTAGGCCTTAGACACCGAGTCATTCAAGTTGATAGCTTTATTCCATGTAAAGAGTACTATCGTTTGCAATAATCAACTTCGCATAATCATTTATGCACCCTCCCCCCTTTCTTGGTTTTCTTTGTTTGAGAGTTGTTCCAAGTGAGTGTTGTTTAAGCTTGAGAAAGAGACCCTTTCATGCTTAATGGTTTAATCTCGTCGGAGGTTCATTACCAAGGCATTACACCTCTCTCATGCCCAAAACAACTTCTCGTTTGACACTTCCCTTCTTTTAGCAGACTTAAATCTCACTTTTCGACTAACCGATTAACTAATGGAAAGGTAAGTAGAAAAAGGCTAATAAAATTGAATTAAAATCAATTCAACCGATATAAAGAAGATTAATAAAATTGGTTGGATTCAATTGGACGTTATACCGAGTCCATCGCGTCAAGAGTCATCACATATTAATCCATGATGTTTGATGATTCTTGAGGTGTGTCTACTTCTCTCCTTGAACTAACCTCATGATAGGAGGGAAGGGTGGTGTGTCTCATTGCATTCATTGAAATTTTTTTTTTTTTTTTTTTTTGTCTCGTCGTGTTCAAAACCATCAAGTAATCAACTTATGCCTATGGATGATTTTGGAATTGGTTTCACTCTTCTCTTGAGTTTCATGATAGAGAAGAGCAAAAAGGACAAACATAGTTTAAAGCTGCTCTGTCTGCACTGTTTTCACCCCAGAGCACAAAAATAATTTTTTGCAAGAAAATAGGGCACAGTCGGATCTTCTTGGGCCTGACCGAGCCTCATTACGGGCAACCCGGGCTCTAATATTTGGTAAACAGAGCATTTTGGAAGAAATAGGGGGCAGTGGCTGAGGATGAAACAGAGTAGATTCCCAAAGGGACAGACATAGTAGCTTCTGAAGACTGTTTGCATGGACGCGCATCCGATCCTTGTGCATTATTAACGTCGTTCATGTTAATGCTGTCCATATTAATGTTATAATAGTATCATTCATGTTATTGTTGTACTTATTATCATTATTATTGTTGTAATTATTATTGTTATGGTATCCTTGTTGCAATAACTTATAGTTGGTTATTTATTTAGCATTCATCTGAATTTATAATAAGTAATTAGTTTAGCCAATTTGGGTTTGTAATAATTAGTTTATTTTGGACACCCGGACATTCGGACCTCCTTGCATGAAGGCAAAATATGTAATAATTGTGTATGTCTTCCAATCCCCATTTCTTTCTCCATTTTATTTACTCACTTATGATGGGTAGCATAGAGCATCATGTTTACTTAGCATTTTTCTTGACTTGCATCCATTTGTTTTATATGCAAACGGGTTTGGCTCATCATACTAACCGATGTCAATTTCGAATTCTTTTCCCGAACACGTGTTCTCTTGCATGCCTTGAATTGACTCACATGCCATGCCAGTAGCCAAGCCTAGGAGTTACATTTTGTATGTGTTGCATTAGTCACTTGCATATTTGTGAATGCATTTTTCAAATTATTTTTGTTTCCTTTGGCTTGCCTTGGAGTACTAGGTGAGCAGTTTTGCTTTAGCAAATTGTATGCAAGCAAATGTTGTCGTGTCAAGCATGTTTACCATACGGCTAAGTGCTTAGTTGATATACTTGTTTGAAAGCCGATGGATGAAGGCCTTTTTACTTAAGTTGGAATAATTTGACTAATGTAATTACGAGCTTGCTTTTTTTCAAGTGACACATATTCAAAACACTTTTCCAAAACAAACATAAAATCAATGCATTCCAAATTTTGTGAATTGGTCTATAATTGTGTGCATCACCTAATAAAATTAGCCTAATAACCAGAACAAGAGGATATAATGTAAATAAAAATCACATCATGATTAGTAGAGGCCAATTTTTGATCAAGTTAGTGGGGTGCTCAATTCATGAGCTTCCCCTCTCATACCTAAGTTCCCAGGCCGAGGCGCTTTGGTGATGATGGACTAATGGCCTTTGGCACGAGTCACGGGTTTCCTAAATTTTCTAAAAATATTTAGGTGGCGACTCTGAAATCTAGCAAAGCGGTCTATTTTTGGCATTTTTGATTCAAAATTGATTTTCCAAAAGATTTGTCGAATTTGGACTCATTTGTGTTTATCTATTTCATGTTGCACTTGTTGAAACAGATTCAAAACCACAGGAGTCCGAACTATAGGGCTAATCGTATCAAAGAGGAGCACAAAAAGCAATCTACAACAAGTCATCAACATATAAACCACAGACCAACGAAGCTGTTGAGGCCGCTAACAAGAATGTCTAAAACATCCTGTGGAAGATGGTAGTGACCTACAAGGATTGGCTGGATAAACTGTCATTTGCACTTTTGGATTACAGAACGTCAATTCGGACATCTGCGGGGCTACCCCATATTCACTAGTATATGGAATGGAAGTTGTTCTGCTAATTGAAATTAAAGTACCGTTGCTACAGATTATGGCTAAGTGTCAGATAGTGGAGGCGAATTGGCAACAGAGCAAGTTTGAAGAATTGATGTTGTTTGATGAGAGGAGGTTGAAGGAATTATATCACATCCAAGGGTACCAACGCAGAATTACTGAGGCTTTTAACAAGAAAGTCTAGTCTGGGAATCTCAAGGAAGGAGATATGGTACTGAAAGACAATCGAACCCCCATCCATGATCCTAGGGGTAAGTTCCGACCTAGTTGGATTGGTCCTTACATCATCAAACCTATCTGGTTAGGGGGGAGCGATTATTCTCATGGATCTACATGGTTTAGAGTTTTCGCAGCTGATCAATATGGACAAGTTGAAGAAATACTACCCTTGAGAGGCTCGCTAGGCTGAAAACTCGAAAGCGCGACCTACGCAAAAGTTAGAGCATGAAAAATTAGGAAAAAAAAAAAACTGATCTCGCAAGGTTGTAAACCCGAAAGGGTGGCTTTGGAAAAAGTTAGAACCAAAACACTCCTATGAGGAGGTAGGGTTACCCTGTCCTAGATTTTTGGCATGATCTAGGCTGCACTATTTCAAACAACAAGTTTCACGACATCCTATAAATGGATGCATTCTACCCTAATTTGAAATAGTCAATATAGCTTCATTATGTGCAACTAGGTCGAATAGTCAAAAGCGTACCTTGGCAAGATTACCTAATATACCTCTCACACCTAACACCGAGAAGTGAAAGGAAGATCAAACGATACAACAGTAGTCCAAATCCAAGGGTTGTGTTCCCAACATTACAGAGCCCATGACTGGTCAGCCTTTTGGCAAGCCTTTCGGGTGAGCCTCCGGCAAACCGTCCAGGAAAAGTAGTCAGCAAACACAGTGATTTTTAAGCGCACCAATGCAAATGAAAATGCAAAGAAACATATAAGTGTAAATAAAAGGTCACATCATGAGATTCAAGTCAAGTTCTCTAATTACCCACCAGAGTCACCAGAAACTGTAGCCCGACTTTTCACGCTCCTTTCGGAAGGCAAATAGCCCTACAGTTCAGACTCCACTTGTGGTTTTGAATCTAATTTCACAACTGCAATGTGAAACAGTGAAAATACTAAATTCGACAATTCTTTTTGGAAAATCGATGTTTTAATCAAATGCCAAAAATGGACTGCTTTACCAGACTTCAGAGTCGCCACCTAAATATTTTTGAAAAATTCGAGAAACCTGAGACTCGTGCCAAAGGCCACTTATCCATCATCACCAAAGTTGTCTCGGCTTGCGAACTTAGGTATGAGAGGGGAAGGTCATGAGTTGAGACCCCACTCGCCCGATCAAAGATCGACCTCTACTAATCCTGATGTGTTTCTTATTTACATTATATGCTCTTGGTCTGATTTATTAGCTATATTACTATGTGAAGCACACAAACAAATATAGGCTATATCGCAAGAATTGGAACACTTGATTCATATTTGTTTTGAAAAATTGTTTTGACATATGTACCACTTGAAAAATTGATCGCATATAAACATTACTCAAATTATTCCAATTCAAGCAATTAGCCTTCATCCACAGGCATTCAAGTAGTTATAGCAATTAAGCATTTAGCCTCATGGGAAGCATACTAGTCATGGCAACAAGCACACTCATGCAATTATACTAAAGCCAATGAAAGCTTACCTAGTACACCAAGCTAAAAGAAAAATGAGTTAGAAAAATGTGTGATCCTAACTATGCAATTATGACTAATGCAACATATGCGATATGCAGTTAAACAGGCTCGACTACTTAACATGGTATACGAATCAATTAAATAGTATGTGGTCTAAGCACATATTCAAAGAATTATTGAACTAACAATGCAGTTAGAATGATGTGCCAAGCCTCGATGCATGCAATACAAATGGATGCAAACATGGAGAATGCTAATGAAACGTGATGTTCTCAACTAGCCATCGTATGCAGTTAAATAAAGAGGAAAAAGATGTGGGGTTCGAAGACGTACACGTTATTATATTGCGCTCTCACGAAAGAGAGTCTGAATGAATAAACTAGTTAACTAACTAACTAATTAAAGCAAAGATAATTATTACAAAACAAATGAACTAAATAGCTAAACTACTTAACTAGTTATTACAACAAATGAATTAATTAACTTGTCTAGTTAACTAACTAATCACAAAATGAAATTGAATAACTAGTTGAACTAACTAATTAAATACAACACTTTACAAAATTAACTAGCTACAACTATGATAATTGTAACACCAATGAAACAATTAATTACATTCGTCAAAATACATAAGTGGAAGATGGATGAAGGTTGCATGCACAGCGCCTGAGAGCTACTCTACCTGCCCGACCCAACTCTATTTCACCTTCAGCCACTGCCTCTGTTTCGTGCAAAATTGCACTGCTGGTCACACACTGAGGATCAGCCACGCATCACTGATGGCCAGGCGAGCCTACAGATGGTCGGTCGTGCATCAATTTGGTGCAAGACTCTGTTCTTGTGTTCTGAGGTGAACCAGTGCAAACAGGGTACCTCGCTCTGTTTGCCTCTTTCTTCCTCCTCTGTCATGGGAAAGCCTCGAGAGAAGGTTAAAATTGATTCCAAAGCCATTAATGAGCAAATTAATTACTTGATGGTTGTGGATACAATTTTGGACAAAAATCAATGAAATGCAAAGAATATGACCGCCCATCCCTCTTGTCATGGATTAAGCTCAAATAGGGAGGTTGCAATGCTTCAAGAATCATCAAAATTCCATGAATTAGCATGTGACAACTCTTGACCCAAGGAACTTGGCATAACGTCCGGCCAAGTTCAAGCAATTCCAACCATTTTCTTTATATGTCATGATCCAAGCTTTACGACAATTTTATGAAGCCTTGCCATTCTTTAGTCCATTTGTCCATGGTGATGTTAAAGTCCTCTAAACAAGAAATAATGTCAAACGAGAGGTTCTTCTAAAGCATGAGAGAAAGACTATGCCATTGGCAATGAATCTCCAAAAAGATTAAGCCATTAAGTAAGCGTCTTTCTTACATGTTTTGAGCATCCTCAATCGGTTGAAATCATTCTCAAGAATGAAAGAGATGGATGGCAGATTGATTGTTAAAATTAGACTTTTAGACATGGAAAGGAGTAAAGAAAAGGTTGGAATAACATGTAACAAGTTATGTATGCAAACTTATGAGACACCAAATAAACTAAACAAAGCTTAAACTAATTAAACAAGTTAGAACAGCCCCAAAACAGCCATGAATGAATGAAAAATATAGGCTAAAATGCATAAAAAGAAGCCTAAAAAGCTAAACAACAAAGAGAAGAATCAAGACTAGTGAGCAAGAACAAGAAGGGGTGGCTAACCCCTCTACTTTTGAAACCTCAAAAGATGATTTTTAGCCCTTTCAAAACTCTAAATATCAGTGTAGATATCAAAGAAAAAGAGTGTAAAAGAAAGGTTTGAGCTATAGGTAAAGATATAGAAAGAGTGTAAACTCTCTCTACTCTTTTGGTGGCTATTCAAACTCAATCTTGAACACTTAAAATAGATTCAAAGCAACACAAAAGAGTAAGAATCATGTAGTAAATGAAAGAAATGAGAGCAAGAGAAAAGAAAACAAACTCATACCTCTGAAGGGGTAAACTTTTTGTTTGTGATCCAAACTTAGTCTCAACCCACTCTCAAGCTTGAATTATGCTTCTCAAAGATCAACCAAGGCTCTAAGATGGTGAGACATGGTTATGTATGGTGTATGGAGCTGACACAAGCGAGCTAGGTTAGCTTAAAGGTTCCTTGCTATGGAAGAAGAAAGATGGAGGAGCTCTCAAGGTGTATATAGGCTTTCTAAATTTTGTTCAACCCTCAAAACAATAACACGGCTTCATTTTTATAGAATTTGAGCTCAAAACGTGATAAATATCTTCAAAAATGAACAACTGGTGGCCTCCCGCCCAATGGTCGGCCATTCATAACCACGGCCGGTAATCACTGAAGCACGGCCAAGCTTTGATGCCCTCCACTATTTTTTTGGTTGAAACTCAGCTCAAGGTGAAAATAGGTCCAAAATTTGGACTTAGGGGTTCAAACAAGGTAAATGTTGAAGATTTGAGGTTATTCCTAGAGCCTGACTGAATTCGAATCGTTGTGAATTCAAAGCACACAATTCAACTTTCATCGTCGAGTGTATCGAACCAAGCACCTAAGTCTTGTAGGAGGTCAAAATAGGGTGTTTACAGTTGCCCCTCTTTGACAGAGATGACCCAATTTGACGACCCAGAGACAACCTAATTTGACGAGGCCGCAAGACTTAGGCAAGAAAGCAAGACATAAATTAAATTTGTTGCGCTCGTAAGCTGCCTACGTATCCCTTTGCAAGAAATCAAACTAGGGTAGTTTAGGGGCAAAATGCAAACATATGATGCAAGAACATAACTTATGATCATGCAATGAGGCTGTGCAATGAAACATTTGAATGCAAATGCAATGCAAAGAAAATGCCACATTTAAACAAACTAAAACAAGGTACAAGAATTCCAATCATGAAAAGAAGTAAGTAAATAAAAACGCCTCACGTGGCAAACATGAGCCAAACCTCATTTCATGCAAAAAGGATGTAAGAAAATTATGCAATCCTAACTACGCACTACGCAGGAAAGCCAAAGGGCGACGTAACCGTCGGGCACACCCGAGGTCTTAACCGAGATCCTAACGCATTGCATGCAAGAAGAGGAAAGGTGGTGTGAACATCGGGCACACCTGATGCTTTTAACCGATTTGCAATCCTAACGCGTCACACGCGAGAGAAGGAAGGGTGGTATGAACACCGGACACACCTGAATGTTTTTAACCAATCTGCAATCCCATCATGTCACATGCGAGAGGAGGAAGGGTGGTGTGAACACCAGGCGCACCTGAATGTTTTTAATAGATTTGCAATCCTAACGCGTCACACGTGAGAGGAGGAAGGGTGGTCTGAACATTGGGCGCACCTGAATGGTTTTAGTCGATTTGCAATCCTAACGCATCACACGCAAGAGGAGGAAGGGTGGTGTGAACATTGGGTGCACCTGAATGTTTTTAACCAATTTGCAATCCTAATGCGTCACATGCGAGAGAAGGAAGGGTGGTGTGAACAACGGGCGCACCTAAATGTTTTTAACCGATTTGTAATCCTAATGCGTCACACGCAAATGAGGAAGGGTGGTGTGAACACTAGGTGCACCCGAATGTTTTTAACCGATTTGCAATCCTAACGCATTACATGCAATAAGAGAAAGGATGGTGTGAACACCAGCGCATCCGAATATTTTTAACCGATTTGAAATCCTAACGCGTCACACGTGAGAGGAGGAAGGGGTTGGCGATTGACTAAGAACAGACAAATCGTATAAGTAGGAGTCAAAACAAGGATTCCACTCAAAGACGTGCGAAATCAAAACAATGCCAATGTCTTAGAACAACGGCCTCAACGCGCCGCGTTTCAATCCGGTTGTAAAATGGATGTGATCCTAATGTAGCACGAATGATTTTATCTGGAACTCCTCTAAATGAACTGTACACATAATATCATTGAGTTACGGAATAACAGAACAAATTACGAAGACAAAACAAGTTATAAATTACCAGAACAATTTAAACAAAGTAAAAGTCTTAAAACAAATCATATCATGAATTTAAACTATGAGTTACACAAATAAGTTTAAACAATTTAAACAAAATCAATCAAGAATAAAATAAATCAAATTATGCAATCACGCAACAAAACAAAACAATATTTTTGCTCACTCTCTTTATTTCTTCTTTTTTGCTTTTCTCTTTTTTTTCTCTCCTTTCTTTTTTTTTTCACTCATTATTATTATTATACACCCAAATTAAAACTCAAACAATACCAGAACTAAAATAATAATAAAAAAACTAACGTAACATAATATAAACAATAAACAATATACAACAACAGAAAAAAAAAAAATTAAATTCACTAAGGGCCGGCCAGGCCTCGGTGAAGCACAGCCGAGCTTCGACAGCGCTGGCCGGCCTTCGACACCAGCAAGGGCAGAATCGGAAAGCCTCAGCCCATGACTATTTAAAACACATTTCAAGCTTCATTTCACCCACACCCTAGGTCGAAATCCCCTCCCCCTTCTCTCTAAACTTCCTTTTTCTCTAGATTTCCTCTTTTCTTGAGTTACTCAACAACTTTTGCAAAAATTTTCCTTGAAACTCTCTTGATCCCCCACCTTTTGAACTAATTGGATTTTGATTTGGTAAAGTTTTGAGTTTTCTCTTGGTTTTTCTTACATCCTCACACATTTTCCCATACTTTCCCTTTACTCCCCTTGATCTTTTTATCTTCTCTTTATTTTTTCTCTCATAGGGTTTGAGTTTTGTGATTTTCTACCCATTTTCACTCATCCCCTCACTTTTTCTTCATTTTTTCCTCTCCTCTCTATGGCTAGTGATGAGATACCCATTCCTAACCCCACCGCAGGTATCGGTGCTGCCCTCGGTGCAGACATAAAGGTAGAGAAAGCTGCTGCATTGCTTCCCCTTACCAAGAGACCCTTTGATGCGGCTACATACTAGCCACATACACATGTGCCACCCCCAGGCAACATCTTAAGATTTGAGGGCTTCATTCAAGGGCTAGATAAGGACACTCTACTGCGAGAGCCCATGGAGCATGTATCTGCCGATGCCTCCATGGTACGCAAATTTTTCCCTTATTTTACTTTGCACACAAGTTGAAACTAATGAGCAAACCATTTATCTCTGTTGTACATATACTGATAAAAC
The DNA here is from genome assembly GCA_022316695.1 of Camellia oleifera. NCBI lineage: Eukaryota > Viridiplantae > Streptophyta > Magnoliopsida > Ericales > Theaceae > Camellia > Camellia oleifera. The sequence continues at coordinate 67,949,590 of CM039311.1, read as the reverse complement.
TTTCAATTGATAGGTGATCGCCAGGAGGATAGGTGGCTACGGCTCTATATCCGGCCCCTGGCATTGGCATGAGTGGCTTCCCGTAGAGGTCTGTACTTTAGTTGATGTTGTTAGCTTTGGACCCTTCTACTCTAGGCTCATACAGATGAGGGCCGAGTCATGGCTTTATGGGGCCCTGGTAGAGAGATGGTGGGATACCACCGACTCATTCCACTTCTCGTCAACTAGGGAGATGACGCTGACCCCATACGACTTCTTAATGGTGACTGGTTTGCAAGTTGGGGTTGGCGAACATGTCCCCTTTGATCCGGATATGACCCAGTGGAGGGATGAATAGCTCCAGTTTCTCGAGGCAATCCCAGACACCACCGGCCATGGGATGGTGTGCTACAACTGGTTCTTGGAGCACTTTTCCGACACTCAGCCAGCTACTGCAAACGAGATTTTCCAGTACACCCACGGCTTCCTCATGTATCTCCTCAGTACTACCTTATTTGCAAACAAGGAGAATACCGTGGGGTTATATCGTCTAGGGGCACTAGTACGCCTTCCTAGGGTGGTGGAGTACGATTGGGGTGGCACCGACCTGGCCACTTTATACTACTACATGAGCTCCGTCTCCCCCCGCAAGGCGGATTCACTAGGCGGCTACTGGAGGGTTTGGGAGGTATACCCTACACTCACTTTTGTGATATGATTTACATTCCGTTCACTATTGCATTTCTTGTTCATCTAATCTATTTTCTCATATCTTTGTTTGCAGCTTTGGGTCTACACATATTTCACTTCCCTGGCTCTAGTCCCAGTGAGGCCGATCGAGTTGTCAGTACCCCGCTCTCGATACTACAACTTGTGGTTCGAGTGGTGCCGTCTTGTAGATCGAACCTTCCTGTACTTCCGTCGCTTTTTTGACACGATCACGGTGGACTAGGCAACAAAATACCATCTTTAGCTGTTACCTACTATAAGCATATTACACTGTTCCACACTACATGGTCACTCACATGCTGTTGCATCGGTACCATCTTGCCATTCTCATACTGTACTGACTTCTGACTTTGATTTGATTCTTGACACTGCCATTCTGACACTGCACTAGATCTGACATTGCACTGATTTCCCCATACTACACTAACCTGACATTGCACTGATTTTCTTATACTGCACTGATATCTGCAGGTTGACTGGCACCCTTAGACGGGCATTCCCCAAGTGTCGAGGGTGACCTATACCGTTGCATGGCATGCCTCTACCATTAGGATTCTATTCAAGGGCCCTTTTAGCCGGGCATACTACTTAGGAGAGAGGTTTATCCACCAAATGCATGGCGTTGTTGACCCCGACATTCCACATCCTCCTCCTCCCGGCATGAGGATAGTGGATAATCTGGAGAATGGTCCTGAGCTCGACCTTTTGACGATAGGCGAGGATGGCGATCGTCATCATGAGCCTGGCGACTTCACTACCTTCTTACACACCCAGGCGATGGTATCTCTTACCCCAGGCATGGCTCGAGCTATGTCGGAGGTTGTTGTTGTTGTTGCTGCTAGGGCTGGCGATACGCTTGCTAGAGGTGCCCATGCCGTTACTCCCATTCTTGGATTTCTTGTGATCCCTACTGAGATCATATACATACGTCCGGATGGAGTGATCGAGCAAATCCCACTTGTGTACATCGAGGAGAGGGACCGCAGACTCGTGTTTGCCCGTGGCGTCGAGCAGGTGCACATTCCTTTATGCTAGTTCATATTGCATTTTAGCTAGTTTTCTACCATTTCTATTCATTGTCCACTATTACTTCTGCCTACTTTTCTCAAATTTTGTTCTTTTGCAGATCCCCAGAGAGTTCAGTGATGACCTCCTTCGTACGATCGACCAACTCCTCTTGATGGTACGGAGGAGGCCGAATGCCTTAGTCACCCATGGGATCGTGGTACATTCTATCTGCGGTTTACTATTGTTGCTATACTATACTTGTTGCCATACTAATAGTTGCCCTTTTTTCAGCTTGAGCCTGTACCAGTTGCACCTGCAGGACCTCCTCCAGCAAGAAGGAGAAGGAAATGGGGCCCGGTGAGAGGCTGAGAAGGATCTGACCGGGGGAGAGGTTGAGTAAGGCGGCGCTCGCCTTCTGAGGAGTCTTTTGACGGGTCCACGACCCCCGAAGATAAGGGAGAGGAGATTGACTTGCAGTCCAGCAGCCCTACCAATGATAGTGATGTACCTCCTCCACAGCCGAGAAGGAAGAGAGCTATGATGGGCTACTAACGATGATGATGATTTGTTTGTTTGTTTGTTTGTTTGTTTTATTTTTTTATTTATTTTTTTTTTTGGCATTTGGCTACGTAGTTGAAGACTAGCTTCAGATAGACCCTTTTGTTTTTGAAGACTTTTTCTTTTGTTTTGCCTTGTAAAACAATGATTGGGGTTGGACCCGCTAGTTATAAAAGACAAGTTTTTGTTCAATGATCTCTTTGCACAATGTGACGAATGGCATTTGCATGTGATGAATGGCATAACTCTTGCATTGTAACCTTTAGAACTGTGAATGCTTGTTTTTGAATGATTCATGAATCAGATAATGACTTACAACTGATCAAAATGTAAAATACAACTCAAAAACCGAAAAATGAAATGAAAACAACTTGAAAATGCTAAAAAAACACTTGGTACAAACAAAACAAAATTCAAAAGTGCAATCGTGGTCCACCCGAACAAAGGCTAGCTTTTGCTGTAGCTGCACTGAACTAGACCAGCACCAAGACCCAAGCGGGCTTCGCTGATGCACGGCCAGCCATCAGTGTGATGTTGGTCAGTGCTGTCCAGGTAATAGGCACAACTCCTTCTCAAACTCTATAAATAGTGCTCCCATGTTGTTTTTCTGGTAGAATCACAAGTCTTTGATATTTTGCTCTCAAGATGGAAATGTTACTTTTCAATAGGCTTCGAGACTGGATGGCCACTTTGGATGGCTCGGAAAAGGTGAATTTCCACGGTTTCAGCTTAAACGCCCCTTTTTCTTTAAGCCGCACTTCTCTTTGCTTTCTGTTCCTCCATGCCACGGTTCGATATTGGAACCCGGTCACACATGTATTTCAATTTGGATCCCACAGAAATGTGTCCAACATTTGAAGAATTTCAAGCACTGATGGAATCCCGACGTAATGAAGAAATCATGCCGAAGCCCCGTTTTATCCATGCCTAGGCTTTGGGTCAAATGTGTGGATTATCATTGTACGAGGCTCAGCCTTTGGCTCATGACAGGGAACTGGACATCCCCAATTTAGTTCATCGGTTTCCTGTTACTGGAGATAGGAGCAATCTTCTCTGTCGCAGCCACCGACAACATGCTCTCTGTTTATGCCTTCTTACACAACTCCTAATTGCCCCTAGTTTCGACGGAGCTAGCATCCGGTTGATTGAAGTAACCTAAGGCTTGAAAGAGGGTAGGAGCTGCATAGGTTTAGAACTGGCCGAAACTTTGATGGGTTTGGATGCTTTTCGTCGGGGAGAGACTACCCGCTTTGCTGAGAGCCTACTACTTCTCCAGATATGATTTTCCATCCACCTAATTTATGATTCTTACATCACTCAACACTCATTCTCTGTTTTTCTTTCAAAACCCTTTTCTTACTTTTCCCTTAACGCAAACCTCTCTATTCTTTAATCTCTCTTAGTTTTCATCTCTCCCCAAGTATGGTTGATGGATAAACTACAAGTAGTGGGCCCTTGCCCGAATATTCGGCCTGGGCTTACTTCTTTTGACAACGGCTAATTGATTTCCCTTTAGAGGGTTTATGGTGTGATTGGATGTGCAGCTGGTCCGTAGCTGATATATCTTGGCATTGCCCCTGGTTTAATTTAGCTGGGATGAACTATAGCATGTCCCGACAGTCGGGAGTAGAGTTAGTTGGCCTTACACATTGCGTGTTCTATTTTTCTCTCCGGTTCCGACGCAAGTTTGGGCTTGATCAAATATGTCCAGATAAGGGAGTGGAATACATAGCTTTATTTCTAGTTCATGCCTTGTACCTACCCCGGTATCTTGAGGCCTAGAGGACGAGAGAAATTCTGGACCCTGCCATTAGTTTCAGTTACACCCTGTCTGAGGAGTGTTTGGCTTGGCTTGAAGAGGAGGCAGAGGTTGGACCATCTTTGCCATAATGCCACCTGACTCAACTGTGCCTCTAGTTTTACTGCTTCGATATTTTCTTTTCAAGTTTAAGATGTAAAAAACTACTTTGATCTGAATCAAAGAGTTTGGAGAATGTAGTTATGTTGAAATCAATAAAATTAAAGTTGCGAATGCTGAAAATTTTCCTTTTGGTCCCAAAAATAGTCCAAGTTATAAAAGGGGTAAAATTTTGAACAAAATCAACTTTTATTAAAACATTTCAAAACAATTTTCGGAAGCGATCACCACCTGATACGCATAGAATCGATCCTCAAGATATACAATCTCAAATCAAAAGAAATCATAACTGCCCCTGGCTGCATGTCATTACTGCTATTTCTGCCCGAAATACAGAGCACAACCGAACTAATAGATGATGAACAAAGATGACCTGAAAACGGATAGGACAATTGAATTGGATATAGTTATGGCCAAACTTTAGGATGAAGTTGTCTATGTATCCCAAAAAAATGAGAATCGGGCCTTATGTAGTTCGGTTCAGGCTCGCTCGGGTATTAAGTCTCTCGTTTTACGCTGTAACTTTTGCCAAAGCCGCTCTTTAGGGTTTTTAACCTTGCGAGCTCAGTTTTTCTTTATTATTATTTTTCCATGCTCTAACTTTTTCTTAGGTCGCCCTTTCTGATTTTCGACCTAACAAGCCTCTCAGGGGTAATATTTCTTCAACTTGTCCATGTTAATTGGTTACGAGAACTCCAGGCCATCCAAGTCCATAAGAATAACCGCCTCTCCTGACCAAATTGACTTGATGATGTAATGACCAATCCAGTTAGGTTTGAACTTGCCCCTAGGGTTATGAATGGGAGCTCGATTGTCTTTCAGCACCATGTCCCCATCCTTGTGATTCCGAGACTTAACCTTTTTGTTAAAAGCCCTAGCAATTCGACATTGGTAGCCCTGGACATGATACAAGGCACTTAGTCTTCTTTTGTTAAATAACATCAACTCCTCAAGCCTACTTTACTGCCAATCTGCCTCTGCGATCTGACACTCTGCCATAATTCATAGCGAGGGTACTTCAATTTCGATCGGCAAAATAGCCTCCATCCTATAGACCAAAGCATATGGGGTTGCCCATGTAGATGTTCAAATTGAGGTTATATAGCCCCAAAGCGCAAAAATGGTAATTTATCTGGCCAATCTCTGTAGGTTTCCACCATCTTTTGCAAAATTCTCTTGATATTCTTGTTAACAGCTTCAACAACCCCATTAGTCTACGGCTTGTAGGTTGATGACTTATGAAAAGCCACATTATATTTCTCAAGCAAGTCTATCACCTCTTTCTTGGAGTGCATTCCATTATCAGAGATAATCTCATTAGGGACTCCATACCTACAGATGATGTTGTTCTTGATGAACTTAACCACGTGCGATGCTTTCAATACAGAGTAAGACTAGGCTTCTACCTATTTTGTGAAGTAATCGATTGCTACTAGAAGGAATTCATGCCCATTTGATCCTTTTGGCATAACTGCGCCGATAACGTCTTGATGAACTTAACCACGTGCGATGCTTTCAATACAGAGTAAGACTAGGCTTCTACCTATTTTGTGAAGTAATCGATTGCTACCAGAAGGAATTCATGCCCATTTGATCCTTTTGGCATAACTGCGCCGATAACGTCTATCTCCTAAACAGAGAATGGCCATGGTGAAGTCATGTTGTAGAGCTTTGACAGCGGACTATTCATATGATTAGCATGAATTAGGCATTTGTGATAGCGCCGAACAAAACCCATACAATCCTCTTCCATGTTTGACCAGTAGTAACCTTGTCTAAGGATTTTTTGGGTGAGCATCACACCATTCAAGTGGGCTCCACACTCTCCTTCGTGAATGGCCTCCATAAGGCGTTTTGATTCTCCTTCCTCGACGCACAGCTTCTGCATTCCCAGATGGCCTCTTTTGTACAACTTGCCTCCGCAGATAATGAATTGAACGGCCAGACGCCATATTCCCCTTTTGTCCTTGGCGTTTGCTCCAGGAAGATATGACTCCTTTTCTAGGAAATTCTAGATATCATAATACCAGGGGTTCTTATCCGAAGCCTCATCTATTGCAGCAATAATTTCGAAGGCCAGCATATGCTTCTGTTCAATAATGATTAGACGCATCCTGACTCCCAATGGAATGTCTACCATGGAAGATAGAGTTACTAGTGCATCAGCACATCAGTTGTTTTCTTTTTGCTAGTGGGTAAATGTTAACTTCTCAAACCTCGGAATCAGCATGTCCAAGACCTGATGATAAAACTTCATTTTCTGTTCTTTAATCTGCCAATCTCTATTGGCTGGAGACGTAACCAAATTCAAATCCCCAATGACGTCAAACCTTTTTTCCTCTAGTTCTAGGGCAGCTTCTAAACCAGCAATACATGCCTTATATTTTTCTTTGTTATTGGATACTTTAAACCGGAGTTCGAAAGCTAAGGGTATATGGGAGTCATCAGGTGCTATTAGCAACACACTGATCCCATAACCATATTGATTGGCTGCTTCATCAAAGTATGTCGTCCATATTCTCTCCTCTATTTACAGAATATCTTCTTCTGGGAAAAGGTACTCCATCGCTTCATCCCTTTCTGCTGGGTGATTTGCCAAGAATTCTGCTCTAGCTCTCCATTTAACAGACTTGTGTGTAACTTATGTAAGATCAAATTTAGAGAGAAGAAGCAACCAACGAGCTAGCCTAACTGTAAGCACTGGTTTCAAAGAGATATTTCATGAGATCTGATCTCGAAACCAAGATTACAGAGTGAGCTCACAGGTAATGCCTTAACTTCCGAGTGGCCCGTACCAAGGCTAGGCAAGATTTCTCAAGAGGAGTGTAACGAGTCTTGTAGTCTAGCATTTTCTTGCTCAAGTAGTAAATGGCTTTCTCCACTTTGTCCTCCGACTCTTGAGCTAACATACACCCTATGGTTGAGGTTGTCATTGACAAGTACAAGATCAGTGGTTTTTCTGGTTCTGGCGGTGATAACACAAGTGGATTCTGCAGGTACGGCTTGACCTGTTCAAAAGCGAGCTGATAGTGATCGTCCCACTAGAACTTCTTTCCTTTCTTCAGGAGACCAAATAGTGGTTCACAAGTCAAGGTTAGTTTTGAAATAAACTGCCTTATGAATTGTACTTTACCTAAAAAGCCGTGGACCTCCTTTTCTGTCCTTGGTGGTGGCATTTCTAAGATGGCCTTGATTTTGGAAGGATCTACCTCAATTCCTCTCTATGTGAAGAATCCCAGTATTTTTCTCGTTGTTACACCGAAAGTGCATTTTTGCGGGTTCAACCTCAATCTATACTTTCTGATCCGCTAAAAGAATTTTTCGTGGCAGTATAGTGGCCCTCTTGATCTTTGGACTTGACAATCATATCATCCACATACACCTCAACCTCCTTATGGATCATGTCATGCAAGATGGTAGTTACAACCCTTTGATAAGTGGCCTTAGCATTCTTCGGCCTAAATGGCATGACTCGATAATAATAGGTGCACCACAGAGTAGTGAAAGCAATCTTCTCCCAGGTGCCATCAAGATCTGGTTATACCCGGAAAATTCATCCACGAACGAAAGCAATGCATGGCTCGCTGTGAAGTCTACCAACTCATCAGTATGTGAAAGTGGAAAATCATCATTCGGACTAGCCTTATTCAGATCCCTAAAGTCAACACAGACTTTGATTCTGCTATCCTTCTTTGGAACTAGAACAATATTGGCCAACCATGTTGGATACTCAGATACAAGCAAAAACAATGTCTCAATCTATTTGGTAACTTCTTCCTTAATCTTCAAAGCCTAATCAAGGCGAACTCTATGCAACTTTTTCTTAATCGACTAAGCCTCAAGATCGAGAGGGATCCGGTGCTGTATAATCTTAGGATCAATTCCAAACATGTCTTCGTAGGACCACGCGAAAAGATCTTTGAAATTTTTTTAATAAAGCAATTAAACGCTCGCATTCATCCGAAGATAGTGTGGACTTGACCTGGACCAAGCGAGGATCTTCCTCAGTACCCACATTAATTGATACGATTTCATCTATATAGGGCTTAACACGCCTCTTCTCCTCATGATCAACCAAATTTTTCAAAACCAAAGGAATTTCTTCCTCTTCGTTTATGTCAAAATTTTGAAAATTAAGATCAGTACAACAAACCAAAGGCATAGAGAAGTAGGCAACATTCACAGCATTCCCATTCAAAAAGTCTAGATCTTCGGTTACAGTAAACTCAAAGGAAAAGCTAAAAGATGACCTGGACAGGACTTTGGCATCTGGGTTACCACTCCCAGAAGTACCAGACTCAGAGGAACTCGAATCTGACTCTGACTCCACAAACTCAGTGGAATCTGATCCAGACTCACTATCCAATTTAGAACTGCTGATAATGCCTTGCTCGAACTTCTAGACCAGGTGTGGAGCCTCAGATGCATCCATGATAAGATTGGAGAAATCCACTGCTGGGGTATCCCTGATCATTGAGATAGTAAAACTATTCCCTAAGTTGGTGGTCTCAGCTCCCGTAATGGAACTCATCAATAAGTCAACTAGTGTTTTTCCCAACAGCTCCTCTTCTTCGATTTCCAAGTTTGCAGTCTTTCCTTGATCCATTTCAGTGCTTAGATTTTCCTATTTATCCTCCTCTTCTGGTAACTAGTGCCCGAAAAAGATCTTGAACCCCAGATACCTTGTCTTTGTCTCCCCGTCATACCAAGGTTCTGGGAATCCACAGAATAGGAAATTTTCTCCTTGGCGAACAAAGTGTCCATTCAAGGTTCCCCGTATAGGTTTGTGGACTAACTCATATTGCTTTCCAGTCCTCTTTGCCTTCAGCCTCTCTCTCAACTGTTGCCCTTTTCTCTACCAATCTATAGTGGTAGGTTTATATCCCAACTCAAAAGCATGGGGCTTATGACTCAACTTCTTAGCAACAGTACTTCCTTACCTGCCACTTTGGCCTAGTGCTAACCCAAGCATATACCCCTATTTGTTCATCATGTATATGGATTGCGCAGTTACATAATCTCCATCGCCTTCTACCATGATGGTTTGAACCAACCGGGCTTCCGCCAGAGTGAAGCCAAAGAGGAACACATCCTCTTCCCCACGTATAATCTCAAGTAATGGTGTAGTGGTTCCTTGGCGAGGATGAATTACAGAGATACCATACACGGTGGCGATCCCACCTTTAAAGTAGTACTTCACTAACTGATGGACTGTTGACGATATAGCCTTCATCTGATGGACCCAAGGCTTTCCCAATAACAAGGTGAATGTGGCTAGAACATCCATGACATGGAATTCTACCTCATGTTTGGATGCACCGATTAGGATATTGCTCTTGAACGTTCCCATGACATCCTGGCTTGTATTATCATAAGCCCGGACAGCTTGGGTCGTAGATGTAAAGTCAATCGGCCTCAAACCGACGGCATAGGCAGTTCTGACTAGGCACACATTGATTGTCAACCTGGTATCCACTAATACCACCAGGATCCACTTTTTTCGGCTCTGCAAGGTTACATACAAAGGCCTTGGCGCCCTCGAGAGGGAATTTTTTATTCATAAAGGATATTACTGGCATAACGTCCCTAGATGTGACTAACGACACGAATTGGTCAGCAGTGGTATCAATGGGTAATTTGGTTCGGTTCGTTGCTTCAAGTAGGGCTTGTCTATGTTCCTGAGATGCCATTATCAGTCCCCAAATGGATATGTCAGCGTGAATCTTCATGAGCTATTTCAAGACCATGTTCTCCTCCATATCCCTCTATTTTGCTTTCTCAGCCTCCTTTCTAGAGGACTCTGGCTGGTCTAACGCTGCGGGTTTGAAGTACCGATCGCTCCAGGCCATGTGATTGATCTCATCAATGTACAATATGTCATCTGGGGCATCAGCTTTCCACCTTTCGTCAGTGTATGCATGACTCAAGTCGTTGTCTTCCCACCACTATCCCAAAGTCAAGGCCGGATTGGCATCAGGTTCTATCCAAAGCATATTAACATTACATGCCCCGTCATCATACCATTCTTCTTCTGGCATAGCTTAGGTTTCAACATCCTAGTACTTCCTAATTTTCCTCAACATCCTCTTCCGGTCATTGGGATCCCATTCGACTTTTTTGGTTATCTGGGCATCACCCACCATTGTTTCAGGTTCTTTTCCTTTTTCTTTGCCTTGTTCCAAAGCTATCTTTGCTTGGATTTCCTCTACCCTTTCCTTTTGAAACTATTCCAGTGCCTGTTCCTTCTTAGTGGGAGGTGCAGCCTCAGCCTTACTTTTAACAGCAACTTCCTCTTCTGCCCTGGTCTCTCCTGTCTGTTCCTCCACATCGGACTCTTCCTCACTCAACCACCCATTGTTAGTTTCTAGCTGGCTGGGGTCCCACCACCCCATCTTTACATAGCTTGTGTCTTCTTCATCGAAGAAGTAAAGATCCTTCAGGTCCTCCTCTAATTCTGCCAGATCCTCCTTTAGATTTGCTAAGTCATGCAGGCCTTGCTCAGGCCACTCATTCTAATTCTATGCTATTTGGTCTTCCCCGATAGCATTAATGCTGAGAAAATCCAGCAGTATGACCATCGGCTTTGGCTGATCAATGGCCACAATGTGTAAGCTAGGATCGTACTCCTCCGCAAGCGACACCCTCTACTCTATGACACGAGTATTAGGCGACCGTGTCTTCAGTGCACTTTTCTCTTTCTCCATTTCTACTGCCATAGGCCTAGATAGGGTTTGTATTTCTACTACAACAGTCCTGGGTAGGGTTTGTGGTGTTAAATCCATCATGCAAGTGCCTGTGCCTTCTGGAATGACCACCTCTAGTTTTGGTAGGTGGGATGAGGTACTGTATGTGTTGGGGTTGAAGGTGGGCGGTAGTGTATAGATGTGGTTAATGTTTCTGGGTAGGGGGGACTTGGTTATGTGCAGAGAGTGGGTTTCTTGTTACATTTGGTTTTACGAGTGGGGCGTTGACTTTGTTCTCGATGAGATCTTGAAACTCATGACGTAAGCGGTAGCACATGTCTGTGGGATGGCCATGTTGTTGGTGGAAAATATAGTACTAGGTAGGGTCGTGTTTGGGTGCCAATGGGTCTGAAAGTGGACAAGGATCGAGAGGCTTGAGATGCCCCTTTCGAATCAATAACTTAAAGGCTTGGGTTGGGCACATATGGAGAGGGGTAAAGACTCTACGGTTTCAAGGTGGACCGGTGTTTTGTGAAGTTTGTGGGGTTGTCGCAGTAGCAAATGGATCAGCCATCTTGGCCGTTGTGACGACATTACTGACATCCGTAAGCCGCGGAATAGTGCTGCTACTAGCATTGGTATTCCGAGAGAATGACTTCTTGCGTGTTCGCTGGTTTTGTGGATGATACCCTTTTTAAATGCACTCTCGATCTGGACCCCTAACTCATGCAGGGAAGCAAACGTGGATAACGACGCCACTATCATTCTCTGCAACATGTCTAGCTCTAGGTTCTAGACTACTAGGTGGACTTGTTCCTTCTCAACAAGCCTATTTGTCATTCGGGCTGCCTTGGCTCTCCACCGGGCGACGAAATCGATAAACGATTCTTTAGGATTCTGGGTTGTAGCCTCCAGCTCACTGATGGTTACTTCTATCTGAGTGTTATATGAGTATTGATTGACAAATGCCTTAGATAGCTCCTCCTCATTTCATTTTATAGAATCCTCCAATTTAGCATACTAGATGGCCGCCACATCAGACAAGGTCCTTCCGAACAACGAAAGCTTTTGCACCCAAGAGACAAACCCATGGGCCTCAATACATCCGAAAATAACCAGACATGCACGATTGGATCCCTACTCCCATCGAATTTGTCGATGTGGGGCATCTTAAATTTCTCCGGTAGTATAATCGAAGCCTGAGTGTACTCATCCTCAATATCTGGAATAGAGTTAAAGCCCTAAGATTTCTTCAATGCTTTTTCCAATATGGCAATTTTAACCAAGGCTGGATCAATCTCATTGATATCAAAAGGAAAAATCCCTGAGGATCTAGGACTGGTAGATTTTCTGCTGGTGGAGGTGGATCCAGGTTTGGCTAAGCAGTAGGGACTGGATGCACAGTCAAGGCTGATGCCCCAGATATATGCCACAAATCGACAATGACTTCATCTTGTGTAGCTGTCCTCTGATTTACAGTATCCATAGTTCTTTGGATGGTAATCATCATGGCAGTGAATTCCTCTGTGTTTGGTGTTGTGTTCTGTGCCATTGCTAACCTAGGTGAACTAGATGCTGGTGAATTGACTGACTGAGAATGAGTAGGTGTTTGTGGGGTGCTTTGTACTGAAGCTACTGATTACCTGTTTCTTCTTCATTGAGTGACTGGAGGAAGTGACACTAGCACGGGCTGACCACCAACAAGGTCTCGAGCTTTGCACAGCCTGCCGAAACGAGTCCACACAACTTGGGAAATATCTGGTCTTTCTGAAGCTATGATGGTAAACAACCTAGAAAAAAGAAAGAAAGAAAAACAAAATCAAACATCAAACATCACCTCGGCCCCAATTCTCAACAGTCAAGACATATCGCTGAACTGAAATCCCCATTGAACTCTTTGTTTTCAAACCTTACTGATATGAACCATTCTGTATAGTCTCACAGTAAAAGCACATATCAAGTAAAAAAACCCAAACACCTCTATGAGGGGGTAGGGTTACCTTGTCCTAGATTTTTAGCCTGATCTAGGCTGCGCTATTTCAAACAACAAGTTTCACAACATCCTAGAAATGGGTGGCATCCTGCCCTAATTTGAAATAGTCACTATAGCTTCATTATGTGCAACTAGGTCGAATGGTCAAAAGGGTACCTTGGCAAGAATACCTAATAAACCTCTCACACCTAACACCGAGAAGTGAAAGGAGGATCAAACGGTATAGTAGTAGTCTAGATCCAAAGGTTGTGTTCCTAACATGGCAGAGCCCATGACCGGTCAGCCTTTTGGCAAGCCTTTTGGGCGAGCCTCTGGCAAACCGTCCAGGAATTGCAGTCGGCAAACACAATGATTTTTAAACGCACTAATGCAAATGCAAAGAAACATATAAGTGTAAATAAAAGGTCACACCATGAGTTTCAAGTCAAGTTCTCTAATTCCCCAGCAGAGTCGCCAGAAACTATAGCCCGACTTTTCGTGCTCCTTTCGGAAGGCAAATAACCCTGTAATTCAGACTCCACTTGTGGTTCTGAATCTGATTTTACAAGTGCAATGTGAAACAGTGAAAACACCAAATCCGACAATTCTTTTTGGAAAATCGATGTTTTAATCAAATGCCAAAAATAGACTGCTTTGCCAGATTTCAGAGTCGCCACCTAAATATTTTTGGGAAATTCAGGAAACCTGAGACTCGTGCCAAAGGCCACTTATCCGTCATCACCAAAGTTGTCTTGGCTCGGGAACTTAGACACGGGAGGGGAAGGTCATGAGTTAAGCACCCCACTCGTCCGTTCAAATATCAGCCTCTACTAATCATGATGTGCTTCTTATTTACATTATATGCTCTTGTTCCGATTTATTAGCTATATTACTATGTGATGCACACAAACAAGTATAGACTAAATCGCAAGAATTGGAACACTTGATTCATTTTTATTTTATTTTTTTGAAAAATTGTTTCGACATATGTACCACTTGAAAAAGTGATCGCATATAAATATTAATCAAATTACTCCAATTCGAGCAATTAGCCTTCATCCACAGGCATTCAAGCAGTTATAGCAATTAAGCATTTTGCCTCATGGCAAGCATGCTAGTCATGGCAATAAGCACACTCATGCAATTATGCTAAAGCTAATAAAAGCTTACCTAGTACTCCAAGCCAAAAGAAAAATGAGTTAGAAAAATGCATGATCCTAACTATGCAATTATGACTAATGCAACACATGCAATATGCAATTTATATAGGCTCGGCTACTTAACATGGTATATGAATCAATTAAATAGCATGCGGTCTAAGCACATATTTAAAGAATTATTGAACTAACAATGTAGTTAGAATGATGCAAACATCATTCTAACAAATGGATGCAAACATGGTGAATGCTAATGAAACGTGATGTTCTCAACTAACCATCGTAAGCAGTTAAATAAAAGGGAGAAAGAAGTGGGGTTCGAATACATACACATTTTTACATTGTGCTCTCACGAAAGAGGGTCAGAATGAATAAACTAGCTAACTAACTAGCTAATTAAAGCTAAGCTAATTATTACAAAACAAATTAACTAAATAGCTAAACTACTTAACTAATTATTACAACCAATGAATTAATTAACTAGTCTAGTTAACTAACTAATCACAAAATGAAATTGAATGACTAGTTGAACTAACCAATTAAATACAACACTTTACAGAATTAACTAGCTACAACTAATTAATTATAATAAGATTAATTTACAACAATGATAATTATAACACTAATGAAACAATTAATTACATCTGACAAAATGCATAAGTGAAGACAGATAAAGGTTGCATGCACAACGCTTGAGAGCTAGTCTATCTGCCCGAGCCAACTCTATTTCACCTTCAGCCACTGCCTCTGTTTCCTACAAAACTACACCACTGGCCATATACTGAGGACCGGTCGTGCATCACTGATGGCCGGCCGGGCCTACAGATAACCGATCGTGCATCAATTTGGTGCAAAACTCTATTTTTGTGTTATGAGGTGAACCAGTGCAAACAGAGTGTCCTCCAGCTCTGTTTGTCCCTTTCTTCCTCCTCTATCATGGGAAAGCCTCGAGAGAAGGTTGAAATTGATTCTAAAGCCATCAATGAGCAAATTAATTACTTGATGGTCATGGATACAATTTTGGACAAAAATCAATGAAATGCAAAGAATAAGACCACCCATCCCTCATGTCATGGAGTAAGCTCAAAGAAGGAAGTTGCAACGCTTCAAGAATTATCAAAATGCCAGGAATTAGCATGTGACAACTCTTGACACAAGGAACTTGGCATAACGTCCAGCCAAGTTCAAGCAATTCCAACCATTTTCTTCATATGTGTTGATCCAAGTTTTTAGCCAATTTTATGAAGCCTTGCCATTCTTTAGTCCATTTGTCCATGGTGATGTTAAAGTCTCTAACCAATAAATAATGTCAAACGAGAGGTTCTTCTAAAGCATGAGAGAAAGACTATACCGTTGGCAATGAATCTCCGAAAGATTAAGCCATTAAGTAGGAGTCTTTCTTACATGTTTTGAGCATCCTCAATTGGTTGAAATCATTCTCAAGAATGAAAGAGATGGATGGTGAATTGATTGTTAAAATTAGACTTTTAGACATGGAAAGGAGTAAAGAAAAGTTTGGAATAACATGCAACAAGTTATGTATGCAAACTTATGAGACAACAAATGAAGTAAACAAAGCTCAAACTAATTAAACAAGTTAGAACAGCCCCAAAACAGGCATGAATGAATAAAAATATGGGCTAAAATGCATGAAAAGAAGACTGAAAAGCTAAACAACAAAGAAAAGAATCAAGACTAGTAAGCTAGAATAAGGAGGGGTGGCTAACCCCTCCATTTTTGAAACCTCAAAATATGATTTTTAACCCTTTTAAAACTCTGAAAATCAGTGTATCTATCAAAGAAAAACAGTGTAAAAGAAAGGTTTGAGCTATAGGTAAAGATATAGAAAGAGTGTAAACTCTCTCTACTCTTTTAGTAGCTATTCAAACTCAATCTTGGACACTTAAAATAGATTCAAAGCAACGCAAAACAGTAAGAATCATGTAGTAAATGAAAGAAATGAGAGCACAAGAGAAGAAAACAAGATTATATGTATGGTGTATGGAGATGACACGGGAGAGCTAGGTTAGCTTAAAGGTTCCTTGCTATGGAAGAAGAATGAGGGAGGAGCTCTCAAGGTGTATATAGGCTTTCTAAATTTTGTTCTACCCTCAAAACAATAACACATCTTCATTTTTATAGAATTTGAGCTCAAAAGGTGATAAATATCTTCAAAAATGTGTAGCTGGGGGCCTTCCGCCCAAAACAGTTTTTTTGGCCACCAAGGACCAGCCGACCATTCATAGCCATGGCCGGCCATCACTAATGCATGGCCGGGCTTTAATGCCCTCCCCTATTTTTTTGGTTCAAACTCAGCTCAGGGTGAAAAGAGGTCCAAAAATGGAACTCAAGGGTTTAAACAAGATAAATGTTGAAGATTTGTAGTTATTCTGAGAGCCTGACTGAATCTAAATCGTTGTGAATTCAAAGCACACAATTCAACTTTCATCATCGACTGTATCGAACCAAGCGCCTAAGTCTTGCGGGAGGTCAAAATGGGGTGTCTATAGTTATTATCCGATTTGAGAATAAATTCAGGAGTAAGCATTCATAGTTCTAAAGTCTATGCAAGGGAAATCATCCAAAATCTTCCTTTTCATAAACTGGTGGGTCTAACCCTGATCATTATTTTACAAAAACAAAGCAAAAGAAAAGTCTTCAAAAACAAACATAGGTTTTTCTGAAGCTATGTAGTTCCTAACTACGAAGCAAAAAGAGGAAAAAGGAAACGTTTCAGCCCGTCCTAGCCCTCTTTATCCTTAGTCGTGGGGGATGCGCGTCACTGTCATTACTAGCGCTGCTGGACTGGATGTCAGCATCATCCCTCTCCTCCTCAAGGGTCATGTACTCGTCAAAAGTAGCCTCAGATGTAGGCAAGCACTATCTCACTGTGCCTCTCCCATGATCAACCCATTCTCTATCTCTCACTAGGCCCGTCTCACCCTCCTTCTCCCAGCTAGAGAAGGTCTTGCAGGTGCAGGTGCAGCTGACGCTGACTGAAGCTGAAAAGAGTACATATATCAGAATAGATTTAACAGGATTATTGGCAAGTTTCTAACAACTATAAACGAAGTGTACCTCGATCTTGTGAGTGGCCAGAGCACTATGTCGCCACCGTGAGAAACAGTCGGTCAACCATCCGAAGAAGGTCATCAACATACCTCGTAGGTATTTGCAAAAAGAGAAAGGACTTGAGAATATGGAACAAAATGATAAAGCACAGTGGGTAGAAATATAGGGGAAGTATGTACCTGCTCAACGCTAGAAGTAACCACTAACCTACAACCTCGGTAGGAATCGCAAGAATCCTGGGAACTGGAGCGGCAGTGGGAACACCTCTGACGGCGGCAGCAGCAGCCTCAAGAAGTGCATGGACCACACCCCTAGTAAAAGAGGCCATTACCCGAGTTTGTAAGAAGGAAATAAAGTCGACTGCCCCATGGTATCAGTCCCCATCCTCTTCCTGTATAAGGTAATCAATTAGGGGTTTGTCAAGGAGATCATCAGCTATCCTCATGCCTGAAGGGGGGATGTGGAATATCATGATCAGCTATGCCTCGAGTCTGGCAGAGGAACCTCTCTCCTAAGTAATAGGTCCTGCCGAAAGGGTGCTTGAACAGAATCTGCATAGTGGAGGCATGCCATGCAGCAATATAGGTTGTCCTCGATGCCTGAGGAATGCCTGCCCAAGGATGCTAGTCAATCTGTGAGTAAAAGACGCAACCCAAGTGTCTGATATCAGGGGCTAAGCAGTATGGAAACAGTAGTATGGAAACAGTGGAAACAGTAAAGGATAAAGACTAGTATCAGATTTTGTTACACTCTCCGCGGTCACAGTGTCAAAGAAGTGGCAGAAGTAAGGGAAGTCACGATCTACACATCGGTGCCGCACAAATCAGGAGTTATAGTATGAAGAGCGGGGTACAGACAACTCAATTGGCCACTTTGGGACTGGGGCTAGGGAAGTGAAGTGTGTATGAATCCACAACTGCAAAAGGGAAACCAAGTGAACAAATGCAGCGGATATAAATAGAAAATGCAAACCAGAAAGCACAGCTTGTTGCAAAATAGCAAAGGAAGTGTGAGGTGTACCTCCCAAACTCTCCAGTAGCCGCCAAGCGAATCCACATTTCGGCGGGATATAGAGCTCATGTAGCAATATAAGGTGCCTAGGCTAGCGCCACCCCAATCATACTCCACTACCAGTGGTAGGTGCACAAATGTGCCCAGGATGTATAGCCCCACGGTATTTTCCCTGTTCACAAATAAGGTAGTACCGAAGAGATACAAAAGGAATCCGTAAGTGTACTAAGCAATCTCCTCAAGGGTAGCTGGCTGAAAGCCAGAGAAGTGGTCCAAGAACCAGCTGTAGCACACCATTTTGTGGCCGGCAATATCTGGGATCGCCCCAAGAAGATGAAGTCGTGTAGCTCTCCATTGTGTCATGTCAAGATCAAATAGGATTAGGTCGCCAGCCCCTACCCACAAGCTTGTGAGCATCGAAAAGTTATACGGGGTCAGAGTCAGCTCCTCGATTGATGAAAAGTGAAAAGAGCTGGTGGTGTCCCACCACCTCGTCACTATCGCCCCGTATAGCTGCAGCCCGGCCCTCATCTATATAAGTCCCGAGCAGAAAGGCCCGAAGCTGACAACATCAACTAGTGTGCAAAACTCTGGGTAGAGCCTCTCATACCAATGTTGGGGGCTAGAAATAGTCCCATAGTCGCCTATCCTCCTAGCTATCACCTGCAATGTGGGAATGTTGTCAGTATTCGTAGTAAAGAACAATAAAGGAGTAGCGTACAAGATTCAAAATGTGTTCAAAACCAAGAAAAGTTTGCTTACCATGGAGGCGTCAGCAAATAAGTGCTCTATGGGCTCTCACAGTAGGACATCCTCGTCAATCCTTGGGTGAGGCCCTTGAATCTCAGAATACTGCCAGGGGTCAAGATGTGTGTGCATGGCTGGTAAGTGGCTGCATCAAATGGTCTATCCACCAAGGGAAGCAACTCAGGCTCAGGTACTTGAGAGAGAATGTCCTCAGCCCCCATGTCCTCATCAAGACCAGCTCCAATATCCGCGGCGGGGTTCAGAATGGGGATCTCGTCACTAGCCATAGAGGGAAAATGAGGAAATATGAAGAAAAGTTAGTGGGTGAGTGAGATTGAGTGAAAAGATCCCAAAAACCTAAACCCTATGAGAGAGAAAAGAAAGAAAAAACAAACAAGAGAAGACGTGTGAAACCCGAACAACTACGTGAGAATCCAAGAAAAACCAAGAGAAAACCCAAAACTCAACCAAAACAAATTTTGATCAATTCAAAGTATAGAGGAGTGAAAACATTTTAAGGAAAAAATTAACAAGGGCTGTTAGGCAACGCAAAGAGAGGGAAAATCTAAAGAGATGAGAAGCCTAAAGAGAGAGAGAGAGAGAGAGAGAGAGAGAGAGAGGGTTTTCGACCTTGGGTGTGTGGAAAAGAAGGGTTGGGTTATGTTTAATTAGCCATGGGTTGCGATTTTACTGAATTACCCCTTTGCCACTGTCGCGACCCGTCTGGCTTCGTTGGAGCCCGACCGTGCTTCATTTAGGCCCGGCCGACTCCAAATGCAGCACAATTTTAGTTGTTTTGTTTTTTTAATTGAATGGCTAAGCCACAATTCAAAATCAAGAAAAAAAAAAAAAAAAAAAGTGGGACAGCAAAAGAAGAAAGAATAAGAGAAGAGAAGAAGAAGCAAAGAAAGAGAAAAAAGAAAACAGGACCAAAAAAAAAAAAAAAAAAAAGAAAGAATAAAAGAGGAGAATGAAAGAGAAGAAAAATGATTTTTTATTTTGTTGTTTCATAATTTGTTCTAGAGATTGCGTTCATTTCTTTTATCATTTTTTTAGGTTTATTAATTAAGCCCACCTTCAAAAGGAAAATCGGAAAAATTGATTTTAAATTATTAATTCGAGCATTGTTTTGATCGTTTTGATTTGTGCATTTTTTTGGTTCGTCGAATTCACATTCAAATCTTTGTCAAAATTCACGTTTTACTTTGCACCTTGAATTGGGTTATCCCCATGAGCTTCATTCTCTATGGCCTTCCTTGCTTTATCGAGTTCTGAAATTTGTTTGCTCTTTCATTGATTCGATTTCCACCTTTCGCGTGAGACGTGTTAGGTTGTGATTTTCCTTGGTTAAAAACATCAAGTGCGCCTGGTGTTCATACCATCTTTCCACCTTATGATTTTCTTTGGTTAAAAACATCCGGTGAGCCTGGTGTTCACACCATCTTTCCACCTTTCGCGTGAGATACGTTAGGTTGTGATTTTTCTCGGTTAAAAACATCAAGTGCACTTGGTGTTCACATCATTTTTATTCATTTCATGTGAGACGCATTAGATTGTGATTTTCCTCAGTTAAAAACATCAGGTGCGCTTGGTGTTCACACTATCTTTCCTCCTTTCGTGTGAGATGCATTAGGTTGTGATTTTCTTTGGTTAAAAACATCAGGTGCGCCTGGTGTTCACACCATCTTTCCTTCTTTCGTATGAGATGCGTTAGGTTGTGATTTTACTCGATTAAAAACATCAGATGCGCCTGGTGTTCACACCATCTTTCCTCCCTTCGCGTGAGATGTATTAGGTTGTGATTTTACTTAGTTAAAAATATCAAGTGCGCCTGGTGTTCACACCATCTTTCCTCATTTTGTGTGAGAACGCTAGGCAGTTGATTTCCTCGGTTAAAACTGTCAAGTGCGCCTAGTGTTCACATCATCTTTCCTCCTTTCGCGTGAGACGCATTAGGCAGTTGTTTCTACTCGGTTAAAAACATCAGATGCACCTGTTGTTCACACCACCTTATCTCCTTTTGCGTGTGACGGGTTAGATTGTTGATTTCTCTTAGTTAAAATTTTCCCCTCTCCGTGTGCAATACATGGAGGCGCATTTGTCGGTTGCACCATCTTGTTAATTGCTTACTCCTTTCCGTGCGAGGCACGATTAGATTTGTTTTGGAACTTTTGATTTGTGATGTTACTTTGCTATTGCTTATCACATTGTTTTGTGTACTCATGCATTTTTAAAAGTAACCAACTTCGCGCAGTGTGTAAGTCCAACTTTCAAAATGCATCGCATTTATATATCATTTGCATTATGTCCCTAAACTGCGCAGGTTTGATTCCTTGTAAAGGGATATGTGGGCAACCCTCGGGTTTAGCTGTTTGTATTCGTGTCTGATTCCTTACCCAAATCTTATGGCCTCGTCAAATAGGTCGTCTTTGGTCTTTTCACATTCACTCGTGTCATTTCATAACTTTGAGCTCTGTCAAAGAGGGGCAACTGTAGACACCACATTTTTGACTGCCCGCAAGACTTAGGCACTTTATTCTGAGCACTCGATGATGAAAGTTACATTGCCAATGGTTTGAATTCTCAACGAAGGAATCCGGGTTTAAGCTCTAAAAAATCCCAACCTTCCATATCCAAGCTTTCTATACCTCAGAAATCCATTCCTGAGGATTGTGCCAACCTACATTGAGCCTGAAACAGAGAAACATGGGAGCCATATTAGGGCTAAGTTGTGCCCCATTTGGGCCCGGCCGTGTCTTTTGGGCGAGAAACACTGTTCTGGGTGGGAATTCGCTAGCTGTCTATTTTTGAAGATATTTATGACCTATTCATGTCAAATTCTATAAATACGAGCTGATGCCTCTGTGTTGAGTGTTAGGAAAATTTCAAAGAACCAAAAACATCTTTGAGAGCTCCTTCTTCCTTTGCAAGCTATCTTTGAGATAGCCTAACATCCTTAATCTATATACATACATCATATACACCCTTAGAGAAAAACCTTGGAGCCTTGGTTGAGCCTTGAGAACCATAATTCAACCTTGAGTGTGCTCTAGGATCAAGTTTGGTTTACAACCAAAGCTTGCTCTCTTCAAGAGGTATAAGCTTGTCACCCTTTTCATTGCTTTCATTTCAATATTTTTCTATCTTTTTCTTGTGTTTTCCTACTACTTTGGATCCATTCCAAGTGTTGGAACTTAGGGTTAAAGAGCTACCAAAAGTAGAGAGGCTTAACACCATTTCTTGCACCTTATCCCATAGCTCATACCCTTTGTTTTTTGTTCCACTCTTTTCTTTGGTTTACACACTGATTTTCAGAGTTTAAAAGGTCTGAACAATATGGTTAAGAAGTCCTAAAAGTGAAGGGGTTAGCCACCCCTCCTTAGTCTTGCCTACTAGTTTTGTATCTCTTTGTATTTGCCTATATTTTGTGCTCTTCTAAACGTGTTTTAGCTACTCTTTTTTTTTCTTTTTTTCTTTTTCTTTTTTTTTCTTTTTTTTTTTTACATTTTAGAGCTATTTTAATTCATTAAAATAGTTTATGCTTCGAATTTTCTACTTGTTGTGTTGTAAGTCCTCATGGCTTTAGTTGTTTAGGCCTTAGACACCGAGTCATTCGAGTTGATAGCTTTTTCTACTTAGTAAAGAGTCCCACTTTTGTAATAATCAACTTCACATAATCATCTCTGCACCCTCCCTCATTTCTTGGTTTTCTTTGTTTGAGGGTCGTTTCAAATGAGTGTTATTTAATCTTGAGAAAAAGACATTTCCATGCTTAATGGTTTAATCTCTTTAGAGGTTCATTACCAAGGTATTACATCTCTCTCATGCCCAAAACAACTTCTTGTTTGACATATCCCTCCTTTTAGTGGACTTAATTCTCATTTTTGGACTAAATGATTAAAGAATGGAAAGGTAAGATGAAAAAGGGCAATAAAATCGGCTTAAAATTGGATCAACTAACTTAAAGAAGAATAATAAAATTGGTTGGATTCAGTCAGACATTATACTGAATCCATCGCTTCTAGAGTCAACACATACTAACTTGTGATGTTTGATGATTCTTGAGGCGTGTCTACCTCCCTCCCTGAACTAACTTCATGATTGAAGGGAGGGATGGTTTGTCTTGCCTTGTATTCATTAATTTTTTGTCCAATCGTGCCCAAAACCATCATGTAATCAACTTGAACTAATTGCTCTATTTACACTGTTTTCACCTCAAAGCACAAAAACATTTTTCTGCAACAAAACAAGGCACAGCCGGCTCTTTTTGGGCCCGACCGGGCCTCGTTAGGGGCCAGCTGTAGACACCCCATTTTTGACCGTCCTCAAGACTTGGACATCATCGTTTGAACACCTGATGATTGTGCATGCTTATGTTCGTTTTGAGTCTCTGAAGGTCTCGGCTGAGCGCCTTGCCTTGGAGCCTCTCAGGGTGTCTGTTTTGTGCTTGGTTGTAGACTAAGAGTTTGTTGCTTTGAATATGGAGGAGAGGATAGATTGTCGGCCATCCCCAGTGTCCATCAGCCATGGCTTGTGCCTTCCGGTCATCAGTGGTGGCTGATCGGCCACATTGATGGCCGATCGGCTACATGTGTGGCCGGTCGACAACTACTGATGGCCAACAGCCATTTTTCTCCTTTTTCAGATATTTATTTGCCGGCTGTGACAGCTGTTGATCACTGAGTGTATCCTCCATACACGTGTATGGAAGGATGAAGCCAAGCTTTTGGCTTGTTTTTCTATATAATGGGGGGTCTCTCCCCCATTTTGAGGGTTCAGAAAATTTGTGAGCAAAATTTCACTCTCTCTCTCTTCCTATTTAGTGTTTGAAAGTGAGTTTTTTCTACATATTTGCATACAACCCCTTAACCAAATTAGACTACCTTGTAGCTAAGGTTCTTGGAGGTCTTATTTGAGCTCTCAAAGCTGGTTTTCGCTTAGAAAGTGGCTGTCTATTGCTGTGCTTCAAAGGTATAGGCTTAACCCCCCTTTTAAGCTTATTTTTTCACACTTGTTTGGCCACCTTTGCATGCTGTTTTGTGGCTGGTTTTAACTTCTAAAACCTCTATTTTTAAGGTTACAAATGATGGTTTGAGGTTTGTTTTGGAGTTAGGGGTGGTCCACCCTCCTTGTAGCTTGTTTATTTGAGTGTTGTGCCTTGTTTTCAAAGCTTCTAAAACAACTTTTTTTGGCCCTTTGACCACTGAATTTTAGGGGAATTTTAGTGGCAAAAACTTGGTTTTGAGGACCAAAAATGCTAGGGTTAGCCTCCCCTTATTCTCTCTCTCTTTTATGCCTAGTTAGCATTGCAAAGTAGCATATTTTTGTGGCTTGTGTTAGCTTATTTCAAGCATGTTTTAGGTTCTATTTTGACATGTTTCAACTCTGTTTTTAATTGGTTGGAGCACTTGTTGCTTGCTTCTTGCACTTGTAGTGCAATTATGCTTACTAGTCTAGCATGTCTAATGAGTTAGCCTATTATTCTAGCTTGCGTTAGCTTGACTCTAGCACATTTTAGCTACTATTTTGACATGCTTTAAATCTATTTTGAGTTGTTTAGGTCCTTTGAGGCTTGGTTTGCATGGCTATAGTGTAATGGTCTTCACTAATCCATTGTTTTGAGATTTTGAGCATGAAGTATTTGAGTTGTTTTACATGATATAGCATCATTTGACATGTGAATTCAGTGCACATATCATTGTCACACTCTCACATATATCACTCTTTCATTATTTTTTAGAGTTGTGCTTTGTACCTTGTTTGTGAGCCAACAAGCGAACATGTTTTTCTTGCCATTTATGCTTCCATCTCATTATGTTTTAGCCACTGATTTAGCATATTTAAGCTTTGTCCAGAGCTGGTTTGGTCATTTAAGCTTGGTATTGTACACCTCTAGTGTAGTGCTCTTCACTAGCTTTGATGCTTTTGGCTTTTACAATGTTATGCATGTGTTGCTTGCATGTTTTAGCATTATTTCTCTTGCCATTTCAGCACTAAAAAAGTCTGCAACCTCTCTTATTTCTTCATTTTTCTATTTTTTTTTAGGGTTGGTTCACTTTATGATTGTTTAAGCTTGAGATAGAGCTTGTGCTCAATGGCTTTAACTCTCTTTGAGGGTTTCTCCTAGCCAAAGGCATGATCTCTCTCATGTCTTAAACCATCCTTTGGTTGACCCCTCTCTCATTAGTGGACAATCACATTGGACAAATTAACTAAGAATGGCTTGGTTATGCCAAAATGAGTAAACAAGAATTGGCCAAGATAAGCATGATGTGTTTGCATTGCATTGTGTTCAATCAAACGTTATATTGAACACAAGGTAGATTGGTCCATTTCATACTCAAAGTGATGAAATGAGCCAATCTCCTTTGTCTCCATCACCCTTGATCATGCATGATAGGGTAGTGGTACTTTAGAGTCTTATTTGTGCATTCATTGACTTGTACAAGCTTGACTCTTTGGCCATCATGCATGAAAATGCTTGATTGGTGGCTTGAGAGTCAAGTTCCATACTTGTTTGAGCTTGAGACATGAGAAGGAGGGTGGCAGTACACACATTCCTTGAAGAATACATTGCTTTGCCTCTGTTTGCTCTCCATTGCAGCAAAAAAAAGAATTCCAGGGAAAAGGCGGCCAACAGCCACAAATAGTGGCCGACTGGCCAGTGGTAGTGGCCGACAGCCACCTATGGTAGCCAACTGGCCACCAGTTGAAAAGTTGTCCAAAGTGTTCCTGTTTTAAGGCAAAGGCAATCTGTTAATTGGTGTAAGGTTCAGATATCAAAATAAAGTGCAAACAGAGGCATCCAAAGGCAAGGCGGTGGATTTTCGGGAGGAAGCCAACCAAGCATGCATGTCTCCCTCGGCCGCGAGGCCACTTCATTGCTTTATTAGCTAGTTGTAATTAATTAAATACATTTGTTGTAATTAATTAGTTCAATCTGTGTGGTAATATTTTGATTAACTTAGCATAGCTAGCTTCAATTGGTTTGTAATAATTAATTAGCTAGAATAGTTAATTAGTTCGTTTTGTAATAATTAGCTTAGCTTATTTATTCGGACCCTCCTTCGAGAGGGCACAATGTTGTAATAAGTATGCGTGCGTTTGTGCATGTCTTCCAACCTCATGTCTTTCTCCCTTTTATTTAACCGCTTTCGATGGTTAGATTAGGAATCATGTTTCAATTAGCATACCTTATGCTTGCATGTTTGCATCATTCATTTGTCTTGCATGCACCGGGCTCAGCGCATCATTCAAACTGCATCACTATTTCAATACACTTCTTTGAATACATGTTTCAAAGCATGTTATCAGAGTGTAGCATTCATATGCCATGTTAGATAGCCAAGCCTATTTAGTTGTATTATTGCATGTGTTGCATTAGGCATTTTGTATAGTTAGTATCATGCATAATTTCTAACTAGCTTTTGTTTTGGCTTAGAGTACTCGGTAAGTTTTGCGCTTTAGCATACTTGCATGAGTGTGAGTGTTGCCATGTTTCGCATGCTTGCCATGAGGCTATTTGCTTAAGTGATTAACTGCATGAATACCTATGGATGAAAGCTTTATTACTTGAATTGGAGCAATTCATCAAATGTGAGTTTTAAGCCCACTTTGCAAAGTGGCAAATCATGTTTTAAGCCCACTTGAGGGTGGCAAATCCGTCCTTTAGCCCACTTGAGGGTGGCACTTTCAAACCATTTTCGAAAACAAACATGAGTTGATTTGTTCCAATTCTTGCGATTTTAGTCTATACTTGTGTGTGCGTCACATAGTAAAGTTAGCTAATAACCGGAAGAAAAACACATGTGTTTATAAAACAATATATCATGCTTAGTAGAGGCCGATCCTTTGATCGGGCGAGCGGGGATGCTCGTTTAAGGACCTTCCCCTCTCCTACCCAAGTTCCCGAGCCGAGGCACCTTTGGTGATGACGGACACGTGGCCTTTGGCACAAGTCAGGGTTTCCTAAATTTTTCAAAAATAAAATATTTAGGTAGCGACTCTGTAATCTGGCAAAGCAATCCAGTTTTGGCAATATTTGATTTAAAATCTGATTTTCCAAAATGATTTGCCGGATTGGACTCTTTAGTGTTTATCAGTCTCACATTGCACTTTGTGAAATTAGATTCAGAACCGTGACAAGAGTCCGAACTGTAGGAGACCAAAGTCGAGTCTACACCAGCCAGGCTCCAATATTTGGTAAACAGAGTATTTTGGAAGAAATAAAGGGCAGTGGTTGAGGGTGAAACAGAGCAGATTCCCAGAGAACAAACAAAATGGTTTCGGTAGACCATCTTCATTGACGTGTAAACAATCTTTGTGCATCATTTAATTATTATTGTTGTAATATTGTTGTTCATATTATTGTTGTGATATTTATTGTTAATATCATTGTTGTAATATTTATTGTTAATAACATTGTTGTAATAACTTAGATAGATAGTTAATTATTCATTATTCATTCGGATTTGTAATAATTATGTTAATTCGGAAGCTTGGACATTCGGACCCTCTTGCATGAGAGCAAAATATGTAATAATTTGTGTATGTCTTCTAACCCACATTTCTTTCTTCCTTTATTTATCCGCTTATAATGGTAGCATCATGTTTTACATTTTTCATATCATTACCATGCTTACAATATTCATTTTTGCATGCACTTGGCTCAGTACATCATTTAACTTTGTGGTTGTTTATTATTCAAAAGAAAAATGTACTTAAACTGCGTATTATCAAATTGATTCACATGTCAATACTAGTAGCCGAGCCTATTAGTTGTATTGCGTATGTGTTGCATTAGTCATTTTACATAGTTAGGATCGTGCATTTTTTCTAACCATTTTATTGCTTTTGGCTTGCCTTGGAGTACTAGGTGAGCATTTATTGCCTTAGCATATTGCATGTGTGTGATTGTTGCCATATCAAGCATGTTTTCCATAAGGCTAAGTGCTTAAGTGATATACCTGTTTGAATGCTAGTGGATGAAGGCTTTTTACTTAAGTTGGAATAATTTGATTAATGTAAATACGAGTTCACTTTTTCAAGTGACACGTGTTCAAAACACTTTTTCAAAACAAACATAAAATCAATGTATTCCGAATTTTGTGAATTGGTATATACTTGTGTACATCACCTAGTAAAGATAGCATAATAATCGGAACAAGAGCATATAATGTACATAAAAATCACATCATGATTAGTAGAGGCCGATCTTTGATCGGGTGAGTGGGGTGCTCAATTCATGACCTTTCCCTTTCATACCTAAGTTCCCGAACCAAGACACTCTGGTGATGACGGACTAATGGCCTTTTGGCATGAGTCACAGGTTTCCTAAATTTCTCAAAAATATTTAGGTGGCGACTTTGAAATCTAGCAATGCAATCCAATTTTGGCATTTTTGATTAAAAATTAATTTTCTAAAACGGTTTGCCGCATTTAGACTCTTTTGTGTTTCTCCATTTCACATTGCACTTGTGAAACCAGATTCAGAACCACGGGAGTCCGAACAGTAGGGTTATTGTATTCAAAGAGACTAAACCCCTCTGAGAAGCACGAAAAGCAAGCTACAGTTTCTGGCAACTCTGCTGGGGAATTAGAGAATTTGACTTAGAATTCATGATGTGAATTTTTATCTACATTCATATGTTCTTTGCGTTGCACTTGCATTGTTCCTTTAAGTCACTGTGTTTTCCATTTGCTATTCCTAGACGATTTGCCGGAAGCTTGCCCAAAAGCTTGCCAAAACGCTAACCGGTCATAGGCTCTGCCATGTTGGAAACACAACCCTTGGATCTGGACTACTGCTATACCGCTTGATCCTCCTTTCACTTCTCAGTGTTAGGTGTGAGAGGCATATTAGGTAGTCTTGCCAAGGTACCCCTCTTGACCATTTGTTCTAGCTGCATATAGTAAAGCCATAGTGACTATTCCAAACTAGGACAGGATGCTTACCCATAAATAGGATGTTGTGAAAGTACTTGCTTGAAGTAGTGCAACCAAGATCATGTCAAAATCTAGGACGGGTAACCCTACCCCCTCGTAGGGGTGTTTTGGTTCTTTTACCTGGTATGTGGTTTTACAGTGAGACTGTACAAGAAGGTTCATATCAGTGGTACAAAGTGATATCAGTTTGGGAATAGAGTTCAGTAAGAAATCGATGTTTCAACTGTGATTATATCTGTTGCAAATTGGGTTAGAGTACTATCCAATTTTGATGGACATAACATCTATAACCCTACAGGGCCTGTGGTGGCGGAGGCGGGGGAGAAGAAGAATGCACTAGATACGGGGTTTTCTGACACCCGAGTTATAGAGAAAGGGGCCTCCCTCACAAAGAAATATGACCCTAGCATGTACATTGTGGCTGTTGACCAACCAAAGCCTGTAGTCATACTGCCAAACTCTCTTAGTATCAACGCCATTGGGGAAGATGAGCTAGGGTAAAATCAAAATGTTTGGCCTGAACAAGGCCTTAATGACTTGGCAGAGCTAGAAGAAGATCTGGCCAACCTGGAGGAAGATCTGGAGAACCTTTACTTCTTTGAAGAAGAAGATGTGGGTAGTGTATAGATTGGGTGGTGGGATCCAAGCCAACTCGAAACCAACAATGGGTGGTTGAGTGAAGAGGACTTAGATACAGAGGAGCAGGCAAAGGATATTGTGAAAGAAGAGAAGTTAGTGATAGCAGCCAGATTGAGGCTTGTGCCTACGACTGAGGCCATGCCTAGAACTGACAAGGAACTGAGAATTGGAATAGTTCCAACGTGAAAGAATAAAGGAAATCCAAAGGAAGATAGCCCTAGAGAAGGAAAGAGGGAAGGGAAAAGTAGAGGCTGAGCTGACAGCGGACGATGTCCAGGACTTGGGGAAGCCTAAATGGGAACCCAGTGACAGGAAAAGAATGCCAAGAAAGCTCAGGAAATATTGGAACGCCGAAACGAAAACTGTGATGGAAGAGGAGTGATATGATGATGGGGAGTGTGATGTAAACATACTCTAAGTAGAACCTGATAATAGCCTGGCGATGGCTACAGGGGAGTGGTGGGAAGACAATGATCTGAACCATTCGTATACTAACGAAAGGGTGAAAAGTTGACACCCCTAATGATACATGGTATACCGACGAGATCAACCATATGAGCTAAAGTGGTCCCTGTCTTTAGATCAGCCAGAATCTTCTGGGAGAGAGGTTGAGAAATCAAAAGAGAAAGACGTTGAAGAAGACCTGGTTTTGAAATAGCCTCAAGAAGATTTAGGCAGACATATCAATTTGGGGGCTGCTGATGGCTTCCCAGGAACATAAGCAGGCACTGCTAGAGGCTATGAATAGAATGAAGCTGCCCATCGACACCACCATTGACCAACTGGTGTTGTTGGTCACCTTTGGGGATGTTAAGCCGGTGATATCCTTTATAGATAAAGAGTTGCCACCTCAGGGCACGAACCACAACAGACCCCTATACGTAATGTTGGAGAGCCGGAAGAAATGGATCCCGATGGTACTAGTGGATATCGGCTCGGCGGTTAATGTATGTTCGGCAAGGACTGCCTGTGCCATAGGTTTGAAGCCAGTCGAGAACAACTCAAGTTGTTCAAGCCTATGACAACACCAGCGAAGAAGTCATGGGGACCTTTAAAAGCCATATATTAATCAGCCCGTTTGAACATGAGGTTGAATTCCATGTTATGGATGTACCTGCGACTTTCAATCGACTCCTGAGAAGGCGATGATTACATTAGATGAAGACAGTGTCATCAACAGTTCACCAGCTAGTAAAATATCCATTTAAAGGTGGGCTTGCTACTATCTACGGCAATTCTGTGATCCACCATCCCTAGGGAACCACCATGCCTCTGTGAGAAATAATACATAGGGAAGAGGGCATTTTCCTCTTCGACTTCTCCTTGGCAGAGGACCCGGCTAGTCCAATCTATCATGGCGGAAGATGATGGGAACTATGTGAGCGCCTGGTCCATTTACATGATGAACAAACAAGGGCATATTCCTGGATCAGGACTGGGCATAAGTGGCAGGTAAGGGGGTACCATTGCCAAAGAGATGAGTCATAACCCCCATGCTTTTGGACTCGGAGTACAAGCCTACAGCTGAAGACTGGAAAAGGAAGGGAGATGAGTTAAGGGGGAGACTTAAATCAAAGAGGACTGGGAGGCAATATGAATTAGTCTACATGCTAATTTAGGGAACCCTAAATAGACGTTTTGTCTGCCAAGGGGAAGATTTCCCATTTTGTGGATTTCCAGAGCCTTGGTTTGATAGGGAAACGAAGACAA
Organism: Camellia oleifera; assembly: GCA_022316695.1. Lineage (NCBI taxonomy): Eukaryota > Viridiplantae > Streptophyta > Magnoliopsida > Ericales > Theaceae > Camellia > Camellia oleifera. Next base: position 67,918,462 of record CM039311.1, on the reverse strand, counting down.
GGTATCCGAGGTTCGAGATCTTCTTTGAGCACTAGTTACCAAAAGAGAAGGGTGAGTAGAAGGACCTGAGCAGCAGTATAGAACAAGGCAGGCCTTCAAGCTTGTATGTCGACGAAGAAGGGCTGTTGGGGAAAGCACTAGCTAACCTGCTATCAAGTTCCAATGCTGGGGCTGAGCCCGTCAACTTAGGAGATAGTGTTTCTATCTCTATGATCAGGGATAAACTAGCTGTGGATTTCACTAGTCTTATCGTGGAGGCATCTGAGGCTCCATGCCTGGTCCGGCAATTTGAGAAGGGCACCATCAATAATTCTAAATCGAATAATGAGTTTGGATTTGATTGCACTGAGTCCATGGAGTCGGGATCAGATTCGAGTTTTGAGGGGTCTGAGTCTGGTATTTCCAGGGGTGGTAACCCAGATACCAAAGTCCTGTCTAGCTCTTTATTCAAATTTTCTTTTGAGTCAACTGTAATTGTAGATCTGGACTTTTTGAATGGGAATGCTATAGATTTCATTTACTTCTTTGTGCCTTTAGTTTGTTGTACTGATCTTGATTTTCGAAATTTTGACTTAAATGAAGAGGAAGAAATTCCTCAGGCTTTGAAAATTTTGGTTGACCGAGAGGAGGAGCAGCGTGTTAAGCCCTGTATGGATGAAGTCATTACCATTAATGTGGGTACTGAGGAGAATCCCCGCTTGGTCCAGATCAGGTCCACGTTGTCTTCAGAGAGACACGAGTATTTAATTGCTTTATTAAAAGATTTCAAAGATGTTTTCACGTGGTCCTATGAAGACATGCTTGGAATCAATCCTGAGATTGTACAACACTGGATCCCTCTTGACCCTGAGGCCCAACTAGTTAAGCAGAAATTGCGCAGAGTCCGTCTAGATTGGGCATTGAAAATTAAGGAGGAGGTCACCAAACAGATTGCTGCGGTTTTCTTGATGGTATCAAAGTACCCGACTTGGTTGGCTAATATCATCTCAGTTCTAAAGAAGGATGGCAGTATCAGAGTCTACATCGGCTTTGGGATCTGAGTAGAGTTAGTCCAAAAGACGACTTTCCATTGCCGCACATCGATGAGCTGGTAGATTTCATCGTAAGCCATACCTTGCTTTCATTTATGGATGGGTTTTCCGGGTAAATCAGATTCTAATGGCATTGGAAGATAGAGAAAAGACTGCTTTCACCGCGCCATGGGGTACCTACTGCTATCGAGTCATGCCTTTTGGGTTGAAAAATACTAGGGCTACCTATCAGAGGGCTACAACCACAATCTTGCATGACATGATCTATAAAGAGGTTAAGGTGTATGTGGACAACATGATTATCAAGTCTAAGGAGCAAAAAGGCCATTACATCGCACTGGAAAAATTCTTCGAACGAATTAGGGAGTATAGATTGAGCTTGAATCCACTGAAGTGCACATTCAGGATGACTGCAAGGAAAATGTCGAGATTTCTAATTACGCAGAGGTGAAATGAAGTAGATCCATCTAAAATTAAGGCCATCTTAGAAATACCACCACCGAGGACTGAAAAGGAGGTGCTCAACTTTCTTGGTAAAGTGCAATTCATAAGGCGATTTATCTCAAAATTAACCTTGACTTGTGAACCACTGTTTGGTCTCTTGAAGAAAGAAAAAAAGTTCCAATGGGATAATCGATGTCAGTTCACCTTTGAGCAAGTTAGACAGTACTTGTAGAATTCACCTGTGTTGTCGCCACCCGAATCAAGGAAGTCGTTGATCTTGTACTTGTCGGTAACAAATTCGACTATAGGTGCATGCTAGCTCAGGAATCAAAAGCTAAAGTGGAGAAGCCCATCTACTATTTGAGCAAGAAGATGCTAGACTATGAGACCCGCTACACTTCCCTCGAGAAAGCTTGCTTGGCTTTAGTATGGGTAATGAGGAAGTTCAAGACACTACTTGTTAGCTCACTCTGTAATTCTGGTTTCGAGACTAAATCCTATTAAATATCTTTTTGAGAAACTAGCTCTTACAAGTAGGCTAGCTTATTGGTTTCTTTTTCTCTCTGAGTTTGATCTCAAGTATGTCACGGGCAAATCAGTTAAACGGAGAGTCGTAGCACAATTTTTGGCAGACCACCCAGTGGAAGAAGATGAAGCGGTATAGTATCTATTCCCAGATGAAGACATTCTGCATGTAGAAAAAGAAACACAGACAATGTACTTTGACGGAGCAGCTAATCAATACAGTTATGGGATAGGTGTGTTGCTAATAGCACCTGATGATTCCGACATATCCTTAGCTTTCAAACTTTGGTTCAAAGTTTCCAATAATGAAGCCGAATACAAGGCATGTATTGCTGGATTGGAAGTTGCCCTATAACTAGGGACGATAAGGATTGATGTCATTGCAGACTCGAACCTGGTTGTTTCTCAAGGCAACGGAGACTGGAGGGTCAAGGAAGAAAACATGAAAATTTATCATTAGACCCTGGACATTCTAATTCCCCTATTTGAAAAGTTAACATTCACACATTTCCTAAGGGAGAACAACCGGGTCACTGATGGATTAGCAACTCTATCTTCCATGGTAAACATCCCGCTTGGAGTGAAGATGCGTCCAATCATCATCGAATAGAAGTACACGACTGCTTATGAAGCCATTGCTGCAATAGATGAGGTTCAAGACAAAAACCCCTAGGTATTACGACATTTGGAATTTTCTGAGAAAAGGATATGTATCCACCAAGGGCAAATGCTAAGGATAAATGGGGAATACGGCGTTTGGCCTGTCCAATTCATTATCTGTGGAAATAAGTTGTATAAGAGGGGTCATCTGGGAATGCATCAGCGTTGTGTCAAAGAAGAAGAGGCGAAGTGTCTCATGGAGGCCATCCATGGAGGAGAATGTAGAGCACACATGAACTGGTGTGATGCTGGCCAGGAAAATCCTTAGACAAGGCTATTATTGGTCAACTATAGAGGAGGATTGCATTAGTTTTGTTTGGTGATGCCACAAATGTCAAATTCATGCAAATAGCATGAACATACTACCGTCAAAGCTTTACAACATGACTTCACCGTGGCCTTTTTCAGTCTGGGAAATCGATTTCATTGGGGCGGTCTTGCCAAGGGTTCAAATGGACATGAATACATTCTAGTTGCGATCAACTATTTCACTAAGTAGGTGAAGGCTCAGTCTTACTCTATGTTGAAGGCGTCACACGTGGCCAAGTGTATCAAGAACAACATCATCTGCAGGTATGAGGTGCCAAACGAGATCATTTTAGACAACGGTTCGTACTTCAAAAATACAACGTGGCTTTTCATAAGTGTAGACACCCCATTTTGTATTGCCTGCAAGACTTGGACACTTTATTTTGAGCACTTGATGATGAAAGTTACATTGTCAATGGTTCGAATTCTCAACAAAGGAATCCAGGTTTTTAGCTCTCAAAAATCTCAACCTTCCATACCAAATCGATTTCTATATATGCCTCTATACCACAAAAATCTATCTTGTAGCACTGTGCTAACCTGCACTGAGCCTAAAACAGAGAAACAAGGGAACTACATTTGGGCCCGGTCGTGCCTCATTTGGGGCTGGCTGTGCCTTTTGAGCGAGAAATATTGTTCTCTTCAAAAATCGAGAAATGTCTATTTTGAAGATATTTGTGACCTATTTGGCTCAAATTCTATAAATACGAGCTGATATCTCTATTTGAAGGTTAGAAAAATTTCCAAACTGGACCTATCATCCTTGAACTATATCTATACATCATATACACCCTTAGAGCTGGACCTTGGAGCTTTGGTTGAGCCTTGAGAATCATAATTTAACTTTGAGAGTGTTGTAGGATCAAGTTTGGTTTATAACCAAAGCTTGCTCTCTTCCAGAGGTATAAGCTTGTCACCCTTTTTCTTGCTTTCATTTCAATCTTTTTCTATCATTTTCTTGTGTTTTCCAACTATTTTGGATCCATTTCAAGTGTTGAGACTTGGTGTTAAAGAGCTACCAAGGGTAGAGATGTTTAACACTCTTTCTTGCACCCTATTTCATAGCTCATCCTCTTTGTTTTACCACTATTTTCTTGGCTTACACACTAATTTTTAGAGTTTAAAAGGGCTGGAAAACATGTTTTAGAAGTCCCAAAAGTGGAGGGGTTAGCCACCTTTTCTTGGTCTTGCTTACTAGTTTTGTAACTCTTTGTTTTGGCTATCTTTTTGTGCTCTTTAAACATATTTTTGGCTACCTTTTTCTTTGTATGTTAGGGGCTATTTTAGGGCTGTTTTACTTCCTTTAATTAGTGTATGCTTTGAATACTTTACTTGTTGTGTTGTAAGTCCTCATGGCTTCGGTTGTTTAGGCCTTAGACACCGAGTCATTCGAGTTGATAGCTTTCTTCCATGTAAAGAGTCCTATCATTTGCAATAATCAACTTCACATAATCATTTATGCACCCTCCCCCCTTTCTTGGTTTTCTTTGTTTGAGAGTCATTTCAAGTAAGTGTTGTTTAAGCTTGAGAAAGAGACCCTTTCATGCTTAATGATTTAACCTTGTCGGAGGTTCATTACCAATGCATTACACCTCTCTCATGCCCAAAACAACTTCTCGTTTAACACTTTCCTCCTTTTAGTGGACTTAAATCTCACTTTTGGACTAACCGATTAAGTAATGGAAAGGTAAGTAGAAAAAGGCTAATAAAATTGAATTAAAATCAATTCAATCGACATAAAGAAAATTAATAAAATTGGTTGGATTCGGTCAGACGTTATGTCAAGTCCATCGCGTCAAGAGTCATCACATATTAATCCATGATGTTTGATGATTCTTGAGGTGTGTCTACTTCCCTCCTTGAACTAACCTCATGATAGGAGGGAGGGGTGGTGTGTCTCATTGCATTCATTGAATTTATTATTTTATTTATTTTTTTTTTTTTTGGTGTCTCGTCTTGTTCAAAACCATAAAGTAATCAACTTACGCCTATTGGTGGTTTTGGAACCGGTTTCACTCTTCTCTTGAGTTTCATGATAGAGAAGAGTGGAAGGGACAAACATGGTTTAAAGCTGCTCTGTCTATATTGTTTTCATCTGAGAGCACAAAAACAATTTTTTGCAAGAAAATAGGGCACGACTGGATCTTCTTGGACCCGAACAAGCTCCAATATTTGGTAAATAAAGAATTTTGGCAAAAACAGAGGGTAGTGGCTGAGGGTGAAACAAAGCAAATTCCTAAAAGGACAGACAGCGTAGCTTCTGAAAACTGTCTGCATGGACGCGCATCCGATCTGTGTGCATTATTAATGTCGTTCATGTTAATGTCGTTCGTGTTAATGTTGTTCCTATTAATGTTATAATAGTATCATTCATGTTATTGTTGTAACTATTATTGTTATGATATCCTTGTTGTAATAAATTTGATAGCTAGTTACTTATTTAGCATTCATCCAAATTTGTAATAAGTAGTTAGTTTAGCCAATTTGGGTTTGTAATAATTAGTTTACTTTGGACACTCAGACATTGGGACCCCCTTGCACGAGGGCAAAATATGTAATAATTGTGTATGTCTTCCAACCCCCATTTCTTTCTCCCTTTTATTTACTCGTTTATGATGGGTAGCATAGAGCATCATGTTTACTTAGCATTTTCATGACTTACATCCATTTGTTTTGCATGCATACAGGTTCAGCTCATCATACTAACCGATGTCAATTTCGAATTCTTTTCTTGAATACGTGCTCTCTTGCATGCCTTGAATTGACTCACATGCCATGTTAATAGTCGAGCCTAGGAGTTGCATTTTATATGTGTTGCATTAGTCACTTGCATATTAGAGCATGCATTTTTCTAATTATTTTTGTTTCCTTTGGCTTGTCTTGGAGTACTAGGTGAGCGGTTTTGCTTTAGCATATTGCATACATGTGAATGTTTCCATGTCAAGCATGTTTTTATACCTCAAAGCTTGCTCTCTTCAAGAGGTATAAGCTTGTCACCCATTTCCTTGCTTTCATTTCATTCTTTTTTTATCTTTTTCTTATGTTTTCCTATTGCTTTGGATCCATTCCAAGTGTTGGAACTTGGGGTTAAAGAGCTACCAAAGGTAGAAAGGCTTAACACACTTTCTTGGACCTTATCCCATAGCTAATACCCTTTGTTTCTTTCCATTGTTTTCCTTGGTTTACACACTAACTTTCAAAGTTTAAAAGAGCTGAAAAATATAGTTTAGAAGTCCCAAAAGTGGAGGGGTTAGCCACCCCTCCTTAGTCTTGCCCACTAGTTTTGTATTTCTTTGTATTTGCCTATATTTTGTGCTCTTGTAAACGTGTTTTAGCTACTGTTTTTTTACATTTTAGGGTTGTTTTAATTCACTTAAATAGTTTATGCTTTGAATTTTGTACTTATTGTGTTGTAAGTCCTCATGGCTTCGGTTGTTTAGGCCTTAGACACCAACTCATTCGAGTCGATAGCTTTCTTTACTTAGTAAAGATTCCCACTTTTGTAACAATCAACTTCGCTTAATCATCTCTGCACCCTCCCTCCTTTCTTTGTTTTCTTTGTTTGAGGTTCGTTTCAAAAAAGTGATATTTAAGCTTGAGAAAGAGACCCTTCTATGCTTAATGGTTTAATCTCTTCGGAGGTTCATTACCAAGGCATTACATCTCTCTCATGCCCAAAACAACTTCTTGTCTGACACATCCCTCCTTTTAGTGGACTTAATTCTCATTTTTGGACTAAATGATTAAAGAATTGAAAGGTAAGATGAAAAAGGCTAATAAAATCGGCTTAAAATTGGATCAATCGACTTAAAGAAGAATAATAAAATTGGTTGGATTTGGTCAGACGTTATACCGAATCCATTGCTTCTAGAGTCATCACATAATAACTTGTGATGTTTGATGATTCTTAAGGCATGTCTACCTCCCTCCTTGAACTAACTTCATGATTGGAGGAATGGGTGGTCTGTCTTGCCTTTCATTCATTAATTTTTTGTCCAATCATGTCCAAAATCATCACACAATCAATTTGCAACCATTGACGGTTTTGGGACAAAATCCGTTCTTCTCTTGAGTTTCTCCATGATAGAGAAGAACAGAAGGGACAAACATGGTTTAAAACTGCTCTATCTGCACTGTTTTTACCTCAGAGCACAAAAACATTTTTCTGCAACAAAACAAGGCACAACCGGCTCTTTTTGGGCCCAGCCAAGTCTCATTAGGGGCTGGCCAGGCTCCAATGTTTGGTAAACAGAGTATTTTGGTAGAAACAAAGAGTAGTGGCTGAGAGTGAAACAGAGCATATTTCCAGAGGATAGACAGAGTAGTTTCTGCAGACCATCTTCATTGACACGTATACAATCCTTGTGCATCATTTAATTATTATTGTTGTAATATTGTTGTTCATATTTTTGTTGTAATATTTATTGTTAACGTCATTGTTGTAATATTTATTGTTAGTATTATTGTTGTAATAACTTAGATAGGTGGTTAATTATTTATTATTCATTTAGATTTGTAATAGTTAGTTTAACTCGAACACTTGGACATTCAGACCCTTTTGCATGTGGGCAAAATATGTATTAATTTTTGAATGTCTTCTAACCCCCATTTCGTTCTCTCTTTTATTTATTCTCTTATAATGGTAGCATCATATTTTACATTTTTCATATCATTACCATGCTTACAATATTCATTTTTGCACGCACTTGGCTAGGTACATCATATAACTTTGTGGTTGTTTATTATTCAAAAGAAAAAAAGTGCTTAAACTGCTCACTGTCAAATTGATTCACATGTCAATACTAATAGTCGAGCCTATTAGTTGCATTTCGTATGTGTTGCATTAGTCATTTTACATAGTTAGGATCATGCATTTTTTCTTACCATTTTATTGCTTTTGACTTGCCTTGGAGTACTAGGTGAGCATTTATTGCTTTAGCATATTGCATGCATGTGATTGTTGCCATATCGAGCACGTTTCCCATGAGACTAAGTGCTTAAGTGATATACCTATTTGAATGCCGGTGGATGATGGCCTTTTACTTAAGTTGGAATAATTTGATTAGTGTAAATACGAGCTCGCTTTTTCAAGTGACATATATTCAAAACAACTATAAAATCAATGCATTCCAAATTTTGTGAAGTGGTCTATACTTGTGTGTATCACCTAGTAAAGATAGCATAATAATCGGAAGAAGAGCATATAATGTACATAAAAATCTCATCATGATTAGTAGAGGCCGATCTATCTGGTGAGTGGGTGCTCAATTCATGATATTCCCCTCTCATACTTAAGTTCCCGAGCCAAGACACTTTAGTAATGATGGACTAATGGGTTTCCTAAATTTCCTAAAAATATTTAGGTAATGACTCTAAAATCTAGCAATGCAGTCCATTTTTGTCATTTTTTATTCAAAATTAATTTTCTAAAAAGGTTTACCACATTTGGACTCTTTTGTGTTTATGTGTTTCACATTGCACTTGTGAAACCAGATTCAGAACCGCGGGAGTCCAAACTGTAGGGCTATCCTATCCAAAGAGACTAAACCCCTCCGAGGAGCACAAAAAGCAAGCTACACTCACTACCTCTAAGTCGGTCCAGTTCAACACGTGTGATGGATCCAGCTTATACTTCCGAAGCATACTAATATGGAATACATCGTGAACCCTAAAAAGTTGTGGTGGCAAGACCAAACGATAAGCTACCTCTCTGATCCGCTCAAGGATCTCAAAAGGTCCAGTGAATCTAGGGGGCAACTTCCCACTCTTCCCAAATCTCATCAAACCCCTCCTAGCTAATATCTTCAAGAATACATGATCTCCCACCTCAAAAGACAAAGGTCTCTTCCTACGGTCGGCATAACTTTCTGGCAACTCTGGATAGTAATCAACCTCTTACGGATAAGTGCAACTTTCTTCGTCGTTTCCCAAACTAACTCTGGACCCAACATTGGTGCATCACCCACCTCTATCCAACACACAAGAAGTCCACACGGTTGGCCATACAAGGCCTCAAATGGAGCCATGCCAATACTTAACTGGAAGCGATTATTATAGGTGAAGTCCACTAAGGGAAAATGCCTCTCCCATGAACCCTTAAAGTCAAGGACACAACTCTGAAGCATATCCTCTAAAACCTGAATGGTGCGCTTCGACTGCCCATCAATCTGAGGATAATACACAGTACTAAAGGTCAATCTCGTGCCCAAGGCATTCTGTAGGCTTTGCCATAACCAAGCCATGAGACGCGGATCTCTATCCGAAACAATTGCCATAGGGACTCCATGCAACCTCACTATGTCCCTAATGTAAAGGTCGACAAGATAATCTACCAAGTCACCCACACGCATAGGTATAAAATGCACCGACTTAGTCCACCGGTCAACTACCACCCAAATGGCATCACTATCCCGTTAAGTCCTCGAAAGGCCCTCAACAAAATCCATAGTGACATACTCCTACTTCCACTTGGCTATAGGCAAGGGTTGCAACAAACCCATTGGCCTCTGACGCTCGGCCTTGACTTGTTAACAAGTAAGGCACTTTGACACAAACACGGCCACATCCTTCTTCATTCCCCACCACCAAAACTGGTGACAAAGGTCGCGATACATCTTTATGTCTCTCGGATGCACCACAAGGTGTGAATGGTGAAATTCTCGGAGTTCATCCTCTCGACAAGACTCCAGCACGAAAAGACGATCAATGTATCTGACACTTGAGTATGATTACACGTTCAAGCCTCTTTCTACCTTCTCACTGGAGATCTTCTCCCGGAGAGATTCTACCTCAAGGTCACCCTTCTATGCTTCTATCACTCGGCTTACAAGTATAGGGTGTGCAACTACTGAAAATAAGGCTACAGACTCAACAGACTCACCAAGATGTACGTGAAATTCCCCAATAGCACCCAACATCTCTTATTCCCGAATGGCAATACTAGCTACACTGCCAATGGATTTCCTACCTAAGGCATCAGCCACAACATTGGCCTTCCCCGGATGATAATACAACTCAAAGTCATAATCTTCTATAAACTCCACCCACCTCTTCTGCCTCAGATTCAAGTTTTTTATGTAAACAGATATTTCAGACTATTGTGATTAGAAAATACTTCAAACTTCTCACCATACAAATGATTCCTCCAAATCTTCATGGCAAAGATCAATACTGCTAACTCTAGGTCATGAGTAGGGTAGTTCCTCTCATGTGTTTTCAACTGCCGTGAGCCATAAGCTACTACTTTCCCCTCTTGCATCAATACACAACCCAAACCTTCCCTTGAAGCATCACAATACACTGAATAGCCCAAACCCCTCTCTGGAATAATCAATACTGGAGCAGTGGTAAGTCTAACCTTAAGCTCTTGAAATGACTTCTCACAGGTCTCATTCCACAAAAACTTAATTCCTTTCCTTGTCAGTCTAATCAATGGTGAAGCAAATCTAGAGAAATCTTTCACAAATAGACAGTAATACCCAGCCAACCCCAAGAAACTACAGATCTCAAAGGCATTCTTGGGTTGTTTCCAATCTTGTATGGCTTCTATCTTAGATGAATCTACGGTCACTCCTTTCCCGGATACCACATAGCCTAAGAACTTTACTTCACTTAACCAAAATTCACATTTTCCAAACTTAGCATATAGTTTGTGGGCTCTAAGCAACTCGAGTACAACTTGTAGGTGTTCCTTATGTTCCTCCTCAGAGGTGAGTAGATCAAGATGTCATCCACAAAGAAGACCACAAAGCGGTCTAGGAACTCACCGAAGATTTGCTTCAAACTTCTCTCCATACAAATAATGCCTCCAAATCTTTAAGGCAAGGATCACTGCCGCTAACTCTAGGTCATGAGTAGGGTAGTTCCTCTTATGTGTTTTCAACTGCCGTGAACCATAGGCCACTACCTTCCCCTCTTGCATCAAGAGACAACCCAAACCTTCCAGTGAGGCATCACAATACACCGAATAGCCCAAACCTCTCTCCGCGATAATCAATACTGGAGTGGTGGTAAGTCTAACCTTAAGCTCTTGGAATGACTTCTCACAGGTCTCACTCCACACAAACTTAGATACTTTCCTCGTCAATCTAGTTAATGGTGAGGCTAATCTTGAGAAATCCTTCACGAACCGACAGTAATACTCGGTCAACCCCAAGAAACTACGGATCTCAAAAACATTCTTAGGTTGTGCCCAATCTTGCACTACCTCTACCTTGGATGAATCTACAGTCACCCATTCCCCTGATACCACATGACCTAAGACCTTAACTTCTCTCAGCCAGAATTCATATTTTCCAAACTTAGCATACAGTTTGTGGGCTCTAAGAAACTCAAGCACTACTCACAAATGTTCCTCATGCTCCTCCTTAGAGGGTGAGTAAATCAAGATGTCGTCCACAAAGACAACAACAAAAAGGTCTAGGAACTCACGAAAGATCTGGTTCATTAAATTAATAAACACAGTCGGAACGACTTCGTACAGGTCTCACTCCACACAAACTTAGCTCCTTTCCTCATCAATCTAGTCAATGGTAAGACTAATCTTGAGAAATGCTTCACGAACTGACGGAAATACTCAACCAACCCCAAGAAACTATGGATCTCAAAAGCATTCTTAGGTTGTTCTCAATCTTGCACTGCCTCTACCTTGAATGAATCTACAGTCACCCATTCCCTGGCTACCACATGTCCTCCGCAGAGGGTCCATTGGTTAGCCCAAAGGCCATCACTAGAAACTCATAATGGCCATACCGCGTATGACATACCGTCTTCGGGATATCCTCTTCCCTTACTCTCAACTGGTGATAACCCAATCTCAGGTCTATCTTAGAAAAGTAACAAGACCCTTTCAACTGATCAAACAAACCATCTATATGAGGCGTTAGGTACTTGTTCTTAACAGTTACCTGGTTCAACTTCCAGTAGTCTATACAAAGCCGTAATGCATCATCTTTCTTTTTGGCAAATAAAGCCGGTGCTCCCCAAGGCAAAGTACTAAGGCAAATAAAACCCTTATCTAACAATTCTTAGAGTTGAATCTTCAACTCACTCAACTCAGCAGGTGCAAATCTATATGGTGCCATAGAAATCGATGTCGTGCCAGGCACTAAATCAATCAAGAACTCAATCTCTCGGTGAGGTGGTAAACTAGTAAGATCCTCTACAAAAAATCCGAGTATTCACAAACTACCTTGGCAACTCAACTCGGACTTCATCACACTCAATACTCAAGAAGTTGGCAAGAAGGTAACTAAGCTCACTCCGCCCATGCGGATCATACATCAGTGATAAGACTCTATCCACCCGGTCCCTCAAGAAATAAAAGCAATCACCGCTCAAGGTACATACAGTAACCCTCTAACGATAGCAGTCTATAACAACCCGATAGGATGACAACCAGTCCATGCCCAATATAACGTCAAAAATGGACATATTAATCAATACAAATACAAAAGGAAGTCGGCAACCAGCAACCTCTATGTCATAACCCCAACACCCCTACTTCAAAACAACCTCACCACCAATAGGTGATTCTATACATATAGAAGATGCTAACTGAGCCAACTCTAACCCCAAAATCGATGAAAATGCAGACGAAATAAATGAATAGGATGCACCCGTATCAATCAACACATTAGCAACCGAATTACAAAGCAAGAAGGTACCTCTCACTACCGAAGGCACTGGTACAAGATCTGGTGTGGTAACAGCATACACACACCTTGTAGGTTTCTGCTCAACCTACTCACCCCTTGGAGCATAAGCGTGATGCACTAACTAAGCCAAAGAGGCTCCCTAATTGGCCCTCGAGGCCTATGCTGACTATACAGGCTAGTGGCTCTGTGTCTGTCTAGAGCCAGACGCACCGGGTATGCCACCCAACTGAGGGCAAAATCTCTTCATGTGCCCCGTCTACCCACACTGATAACAAGTGAGCGGCTACCCTCTCTCCTGACTCTAACTCTGAGAACGAGCCAAAGATGATGCAGATCGTTGCCCTCCTCCTCTCTGCGGGCAAGCCAGAGACTTGTCGCCCAACTGACCATACTTATAACAAGTGAAATCCCCCTGACCACCTCCCCTAGGACCTGAACTTGGCATTGGAAAAGTGGACCTCGACTGAGCTCCCTGGGATTGTTGTAAGGTAGGACCCCTCTACCTCTTACTATCCCCCTAAATATCCTGACTCCTCTTGGAGCACCCCATCCTCTCCTCCTCTATCTGCATTACGGTCTCCAAATGAGCCACCACCTCCTCAAGACGTCCATAATCCCTAATCATTGACCCAACCATGTTGAACAAGAGCTTAGTCCTTCACCTCTTCTCGAACTCTAAACAACGGCGCTTTTTAGTCACCACAAGTTCTAGTACAAACCCTGATAAGCTGGTAAATGTGGCCTCAAACTCGGCCACCTGAGTGTTCAACTGCACAAGCTTGGAGAACTGGTCTCTCCACTTCTCCCTAATGGTGGGAGGCAAAAACTTATCATGGAAGGCACTGACAAAAGCCTCCCAAGTCACCCCATTGCACCCACGCACATACTTCCAGCACTAACCTACATCTTCCTTCAACTGGAAGGATGCCAAGCTCACTCAAAACTGGTCGTCCTCGATGCCAAGCATCTCGAATGTTTTCACTATCTGCTCCAGCCACTCATCTGCCTTCAGTGGCTCCTTGGGATCACCAAAAAATTCATCCGGATTCAACTAAAAAAACTCCTGCTTCAGAAATGACAGCCTTGCCTTAGCTACTTGGGCCTGGACTTGATTCTCAACCCTGAGAATGTCCATAGACTCCCACAATGCTCTGGCCATTTCGCAGGCTAAGGCACCCATGGCCTGTTGACTAACTGGTTCGGCCTCATTGGCCTAACCAACCCTTTCTTCCTGTGCCAGAATTTCATCCAGTGAAGACACCTCATGTCTCCTAGGCCTACCATGCATACCACCACCCCGTTTACGTCCTGACAACCTAATGAAAGTAACATAATAGATTAGCACATTTACAATGTACCGAAGCTAACTCACTCACGTCCCAAAGTAGTGGACAACAGTAATTCACTCCACATAAGCACGTAGTCATGTAAACACATACGAATTTCATTCACGGATAATGACCATCCCACAACGTTGCCAGAGTTCCAATTAGAAGCAGTAGTGATTAAGTGCCTTTCTAATAGGACTCGTAGAAAACCGTAGACTCGATACCCATATAATCACATAAACATGTTATCACATAGTATTGCAAACATATAAACATCTCTGTCAAATGAGATAAACCCATTGTGGTACTAACCACTCCCCACGTACCCAAAGTATTCAAACCCAGTACGCTCTGATACCAAGTTGTAATGCCTCCAAAATAATTGCAATAATCCAACTCTAAACACCAATATAAAGTAATATAGATACAATAAAGAGCTTTCATCAATCAGAGTTAATATACAAAAGGTAACACATGCGATATACATTCATAAATCATTCATCTTGAATCTACAGCATGTGTTACATGAGGTAATAAAGAATGAAAGCTAAACAGATATTCATCTGCCCAATGGCTTACATCTTTCAAAGACCGTGCTTGGTTACAGGAAAATGAATCATAAGCTCAATACAAATAAAGCCCTATACTTGTAAAATAGTAAATACAAAATAAACAAAAATTGAGCCTTTAGTTCCACAATCCTCCCAAGCTAAGTCCTTAACGGAAGCATATCACCATTTTCCATACATCCATTTGAAAATCACTCTTTTGATTTTAAACTAAAACCCTAGGTTTGTTCAAAATCCTCCAAAATTACAATATTGTTTTATAAAACAAATAGCTAAGTTAAAAGTCATAAAAGAGTGTAGAGAATCCTTACCTCGAAGCTAGAATACCAAGAAGAGAGTGGAGAAACCTCAGGGCAGCAGAAATCCAACTCTATTCAGATGAAAGTGAAGCTCTAGGTGAGCTCTACATTTTTAACAAAGGGAGTAGGGTGGAGAAATTGGTAGATCTTGGTGTATTTGTACAGAGGGAGTAAGTTCTAAATAGAGAAGCTCTAGATTTAGGTTTTTGAAATGATGAAAAAGTGATGTGAAAAGTGACTTTTACGAACTAATATACACATAGTCTGCTCGAGTGCAAGAAATGACACTCAAGCGTCCAGACAAAATAAGTTATTCCGCTCAAGCGTAGATTACACACTCCCAGTAATTTTATAGACAGAAGGCCAACGTTCGATCGCCATAAAGGCCACTCGAGCCAAGACCACTCGAGCGCAAGAAGTTCTGCACGAGCATAGAATTTCACTTCCCAGTAGTTTTGCAGACTTGCAAAAGTACTAAGAGTTCACAAAGCCCTCTCGAGCGTAAGAACTGACGCTCAAACGAAGGAGTAAAATTCTGGGCAACAAAAGTTTGAAAACCAAGCTACGAACCTGTTTCAAATACAACCAATACAACCCAACAGCCAAACTCAATGAGGTATAAGGGAAATAAGACATGAACAACAATACGAAACCATGAAACTACTGGATCGGTGGACCCTGATAAGTACTGTTCACTTAACCCTACTGTTCACTCAAACACTGGTCCAATGGGGGGTTTGGGTACTTTCGTAATTCCCATGTGCTTCCGTGTAACCCTAATTCTATACTTATAAATAGATGATGGGGCACCTCTTTTAGGTTAAGAGAGAGTTGTATTTTTCTAATCATAGTGAAAACTGCAATAGCTGTGGATGCCTATTCTGGGGAGAACCATGTAAATCCTTGTGTCCTTGTGTGTGTGATTTGTTTGATTCATTAATTTCTTTCTTGTTTGTTATTTCGTGTCTCACCAATCTTGGTTAGGAAGGGTTAAATTCCTAACAACTGCTATCAGGGCATTGGTTCGAGTGAGAGCGATGGCTATAGACGAAAAGGTTATAATCGATAAATTCAATGGCACAGATTTTGGCTTTTGGAAGATGTAGATTGAAGACTATATGTATCAAAAAAAATTGTATGAGCCCCTTTCAGGGACGAAACCAGAAAAGATGAAGGATGATGAGTAGACTCTTCTTAATAGCTAAGTGCTAGGTGTTATTCGGCTAACGTTGTCTCGTAACATTGCGTTTAACATAGCAAAGGAGAAGACTAGCAAAGGAGAAGACTACAGCAGGTCTCATGGAGGCACTCTCAAACAAGTACGAAATACCCTCTGCCTCAAATAAAGTTTATTTGATACGTAGATTGTTTAATCTAAGGATGAAAGAAAGTGCTTCGGTAGCTAAGCATCTGAACGAATTCAATATTGTGGTAACACAATTGAGTTCTATATCTATCGAATTTGATGATGAGGTTAGGGCTTTGATTCTTCTATCTAGTTTGCCAAAAAGTTGGAATGGTACTGTAACGGCAGCAAGTAATTCGTCAAGAAAAGAAAAGTTAAATTAAAATGATATTCGAGATTTAATTCTGAGTGAAGAAATTCGCAGGAGGGAATTAGGGGAAACATCAGGTTCTGCCCTAAATACAAAAGCCAGAGGAAGATCAACAGGAAAAAACCCGAACTACAACAAATCAAAATCCAAACTGTAGACACCCCATATTTGACCGTCCTCAAGACTTGGACGTCATCGTTTGAACACTCGATGATCATCCGTGCTCGTGTTCGTTTTGAGTTCTCGGAGGTCTCGGCTACGCGCCTTGCCTCAAGATCTCTCAACTTATCTGTTTTGTGCTTGGTCATGGACCAAACACTTGTGTTTTTGCTTCTAAGGGAAGAGGGTGGCTTGTTGGCCATCCCCACACCCCACCGGCCATGGCATAAGGCCATCGGCCCCTTTTTCTTGCCATCGGCCAAGAATGTTGGCTAACCGACACTTGTGTTTGTCGATCTGCCATTTTTGGTGGCCAAACCCTGTTCATCTACTTTATGCAGATATTTTTATGCCAGCTGATGCAGCTGGCATCCACAATTAACCCCCTACATACACATGTATGGAGGGATTTGCTCTTTGCTTGGCTTCTCTTAGGATTTGAGCCTCTCTAAAGAGGGAGCCCCTCCTCCCTCCTTCAAGGTTTAGAGAAATTTGTTCTTGAGAGGATAGATATAGGATTGTATCTATACTTCCTTGTTTAGTCTCGTTTTGTGCTCAAAATAGTACTATTGTCTTACTATTGTACACAAACACACACTAGAACACCATCCTTGGTTGCTGAGGTGATAGGAGGTTGATTTCAGTGTTCTTAGGTTGGTTTGGACTCAGAAAACTTGCTGGAGCCTTGTTCTTGAAGAGGTTCTACAAGGGTGAGAAACTACCCTCTTTATTCTGCATTTTTGCACAAGCTTTTAGCCTATCTTGCATGATGTTTTGAGCTTAACTTATAACTGATAAAAGTTCTGATTTTGTATGCTTTTGATCTTTGTTTGAGGTCCCTTTGAGGTTTGGGGTTGTTTCCTCCCTCTTAGGCCTTGTTAGGCCTTATTTTAGGCCATCCATTTTGGCCCTTGTTCTTAGCTTTGCATGACCTCTCTACCACTAAAATCTAGAGAATTTTTAGTGGTGGAGAGGTGGTTTTGGTGTCCCAAATAGGAGAGGGTCATCCCCTCTCCTTGTTGTTTTCAATGCTTACATAAATGGCTTATGTTGGTGGCTTGCATGCCTAGCTTGTTTTAGCTTCATTTCAGTATATATTAGGATTTTTTTTTCCATGATATAGCACTATTTCAAGTTGGTTTAGACATACCATGCATGCTTTGTATACTTGTCTTGTAATCCCATGATTTGCCTTAACATGCACCATGTTGTAACATGTCCTTTTTGCATGATTTTGGCTTAACTTCATGAAGCTTCTAGCTTTGTTTTAACATGCTAAAGCTCTGATTTTGGTTGTTTTGGTCGTCCATGATTTTCTTTGTATAGCCACCATGCAACCTAGCTTGTAGGCTTTGAGTATTGAATCCTTTGACATGCTTTACTTGGGTCATTTCAGTGGTTTGGCATCACTTGTTATGTTATTTCAGTCCATATAGTATGCTCAAACACTTGCATTTATCACTCCTTTAATGCTTTGAAGGGTTTGTGTTTTATGCCTCTTGAATGGTCCATTGCGTATGCCACCATGCTTAGGTCTTTGGGATGCCATCTAAGTGGGTTTTTGGGCTCATTCTAACATGCCATGACTCTGAATCTGGTTTCTTAAGCCTTGCCATGTTTGGTTGTAATAGGTGTAGTGCAATTGCCTCTTTTGGCCTTGTATACGTCTTGTTTTGCGCTCACCTTTCTAGCATGTTTTGGCCACGTCCCATGCATGTTCTAGCCTTGTTTTGGTCTGCCTTGGGACTGTTTTCAGTCACCTTGGCCCTTTGGGGCTTGGTTGATATGGCCATGGTTCAAGTCCCTTGGCTAGCCTCGAGCTTTAAGTCCACTAGCATGCCTTGCTTGTGTTGTGTGTTTGGTTTGGCACCTCTACTAACATGTTTTCAGAGCTTATCATGCTTGTTATTTGTCCATGTTTATCCTCTTTTAAGTGTGCTTAAAAGTTGTCTTTCATGCCTTAGTCTTTAGGCCAATTGACATGCATGTTTGTATGTGCATTTGTCCTCATTTCCACTGCATATTGGCCGCTGATTTGGACCTATTTGAGAGCTGTCCATATTGGCTTAAGACCATCCCCGCATGTTGTTGCATGCTTGCCTTGTATATTGTCACATACTTGTTGCATATTCGATAAATTGCATGTTGTAACATGCTAGTTCAATTGTGCCTTGTTGCATACTTAGTCCATGACATGTTGTTGCATGCTTAAGTTGTAATGCATTTGGCATGCATTCTCTTTTTTTAAAGTTTCTTAACATGTTGTCGCATGTTCGCCTCACATGTTGTATGCTTGAATGTTGTCACATGCCTTGCATATTCGCATGCTTAAGTCGCATTTTGCATACTTGTTAGCTTGCATTTTGTCATGTACTTGATATGTTGTCACATACTCTTGCATAGTTGGATGCATGCTAGGTAACATTGCATTGCATTTGGCATGCTTAGCCTTGTATGGCATTGTCACTAACATGCTCATGTTGCACTAGTTTTGCTTACATGTTTACATCCCTTGCCCCTTGATAAACCATGATAGAGGTTAGGGGTCCTTCATGTGTTTTTTGTGCATTTCATTTGACATTAAAATGCACACTTGGCACCTTGGGCCATCATGCATTGAAATGCGTAATTGATGGCCCGAGGTTCGAGAACTATACTCCTTTGAGTCTCAAAGATGATAAGGAGGGTGGTGGTGTAAACATTTCCTTGAAAATGCATCGCCATGCTCTGTCTGTCCTCTGCTGCAGCAAAACAAGATTCTGCAGGAAGATATGGCCGGTCGGCCATCTTCAGTGCCGACCGGCTATGCATTGTTGGCCGAGATCCCTACAAGTGGTCGATGACCAGTTCCCCTTGGCCAATGGCCTTGACTTCTGGCCGGTGGTATCCCACAGTGCTCAAAAGGTGGTTCAGAAGCATATTTGGGACTTGCAAAGTTTTCAGAGGTACAGAGCAGTGTAAACAGAGGCAACATGACATGGCGATGGATTTCCGAGCGAAGCCGAGCATGCATGCATTCGTCCCTTTTCCTGAGGCTACTTTACTGCTTTCAATAGCTTAATTAATTTGTTTAATTAGTTAAGTGTTGTGTAATAATTAATTAGCTTGTTAGTTAGTTAATTATGTAACTTGTATTATTCTTTTTGTCCCTCCGTTGAGAGGGCGTAATTGTGTAATAAGCGTGCGTGTGTGTGATGCATGTCTTCCAACCCCACGTCTTTCTCCCTTTTACTTACCTGCTTATGATGGTTAGTTCTAGGGCACGTTTTAATTAGCATCCTTATGCTATGCATGTTTGCATCCATTCATCCGTATTGCATGCACCGGGCTCAGCGCATCATACTAACTTCATTGTATTTTGATTCTAAGTTGAATATGTGTGTCAAATTGTCACATCTCACATGCCATTTTAGATTAGCCGAGCCTAGTCTAGTTGTATTTTGTCTGCGATGCATTAGCCATCTTAACATGGACTTGGATCGTATATTTGATTACTAACATGTTCTTTGTTTTGGCTCGGAGTACACTGTGAGTGTTTATGCTTTACCATCTTGCATGTATGTGAATGTCAACATGACAGCATGCTTGCCATGGAGCTAATTGTTTATGTGATATAACTGCCTGAATGCCTGTGGGTGAAGGTTGGATTGCTTGAATTGGAATGATTCATCGAAATCCGTGTTTTAGCCTACTTGTGAGTAGCAAATTTCAAACCATTTCCAAACAAACGGATGTGCGATGCTTTGTTCCAAATTAGGCGATCTAGTCTATACTTGTGTGTTGTGCGCATCACATAGTAATTCCAGCTAATTAACCAGAATAAGAATGCATGTGTTTTCAAAAACAAGATATCATGTTTAGTAGTGGCCGATCTTTGATCGGATGAGCGGGGGTGCTCATAGATGACCTTTCCCAATCATACCCAAGTTCCCAAGCCGAGGCAACTTTGGTGATAACGGACACATGGCCTTAGGCAACGAGTCAGGGTTTCCTAAATTTTTCCAAAAATAAAATATTTAGGTGGCGACTCTGTATCTGGCAAAGCAATCCATGTTTGGCACTTCTTTCTTAAAAATCAGTTTTCCAAAACGATTTGTCGGATTTGGACTCTTTGGTGATTTATCAGTCTCACATCGCACATTGTGTGAACAGATTAAGAACCGTGACAATTTGAGTCCGAACTGTGGAAAAGCATGAGGCCCTCGGGGCGCGTCCACACAAACACAGAAGCAAGTCAAGAACTGGAGAGGGATGGAGTTCCTGGAACTATGGAAAGAAGGAGCATCTAAAGGGAGATTATCCGACATTGAATAAGAACAAAGGTGATCAAAATTAGAAGTCTGCTAATACTGCAATGGAGGAGATTTATGATGCTTTGATCTTGAGTATTGACAGCCCTCTTGAATCTTGGATTTTAGATTCTGGGGTATCCTTTCATTCTACCTCACAGAGGGAAATCATGGACAATTACATGGTGGTGATTTCAGGAAGGTTTATCTAGTTGATGATGAACCTTTGAAGATTGTGGGTAAAGGGGATGTAACAATCAAGTTGCCAAATGGATCTATTTGGAAGCTATAGAATGTCAGACATGTACCTGGTTTGAAAATAAACTTGATTTCTGTTGGACAACCTGATGATGAAGGTCATGTTGTAACCTTCATGGGTGGTTTGTGGAAAATCACCAAAGGAGCCATAGTTGTTGCTAGTGGTCAAAAAGAAGGCACCCTTTACATGACTACGAACAATAGGGATGCAATAGCAGTTGTTGGTGAGAAGGAAAACTCAAATCTGTGGCACCAAAAGCTTGGGCATATGAGTTAAAAAGGAATTAAGGTACTCACATCTGAAGGGAAACTGTCAGATTTAAAATCAGTGGACATTGACTTTTGTGAGGATTACATCTTCGACAAACAAAAGGGGGTCAGTTTTTCAAAGGATGGCAAGAAATTCAAGTCAGAAAAATTGGAGTTGGTTCATACAGATGTGTGGGGACCTGCACTAGTTTCATCTCTTTAAGGATCATCATACTATGTTACATTTATCGTCGACTCAACGAGAAAGGTATGGGCTTATTTTCTGAAACATAAATTTGAAGTTTATACTACTTTTAAGAAGTGGAAAGCCTTGGTGAGGGCTAAAACAGGTCTGAAAATTAAGTGCTTGAGATCAGATAATGGAGGGAATATGAGAACAATGAGTTCAAAAAATATTATACAGAAAGTGGAATTAGAATGGAGAAGACTATTCGAAAGACGCCTTAACATAATGGCGTTATAGAACGCATGAATAGAACTCTGAATGAACATGCTAGAAGTATGAGGATACAAGCCGGATTACCAAAGATGTTTTGGACAGATGTAGTTAACAATGTAGTATATCTGATTAACTGTGGTCCATCTGTTCCATTGGATAGAGAATTACGAGAAGAAGCTTGGAGCGATAAAGAGGTAAATCTTTCTTTTTTGATGGTATTTGGTTGTGTTTCATATGTACATATAGATTCTGCTGATAGAAGTAATCTTGATCCAAAATCTGTTAAATGTATTTTTATTGGGTATAGCATTGATGAATTTGGTTATCGATTTTGTGATGATAAAAATCAGAAAATAATTAGAAGTAGAGATGTCATATTTAATGAGAAAGTAATGTATAAAGATAAGGATAAGTCTGCATGTGAATATGAATCTGAATCTGTTACTTGTCATGAGCATGTTGAGTTAAAGGAGATTAGTGAAAGTGATTTGAATAGTAGGATTCAAAATAATCCTGAAAAACTTATTCCACAAACTGAGCCACACACTCCTACTCCTAAGTTTAGACGATCAAAAAGAGAGTCTAAACCTACACAGCGTTGGTCTCCATCTTTACATTATTTGTTATTGTTTGATGGAGGTGAACCTGAAAGTTATGATAAGGCTTTGCAAGTTGATGATTCAATTAAGTGGGAGTCAACTATGCAGAATGAAATGGATTCACTCATGGCAAACCAGACATGGGAGTTGACTGAATTACCAGTGGGTGAGAAAGCTTTGCACAACAATTGGGTTTATAGGGTCAAACAGGAACATGATGGCAGTAAACGCTACAAGGCCCAATTGGTTGCAAAGGGATTTTAGCAAAAAAAAGGGGTTGACTACATTGGAATTTTCTCTCCAATTGTAAAGTTGACTACTATCAGATTGGTGCTGGGAATTGTGGCTGTTGAAGATTTGCATCTTAAGCAGATGGATATGAAAACGGCTTTTCTCCATGGTGATTTGAAAGAGGAAATTTACATGAAGCAACCACAAGGTTTCTTGGCACGTGGCAAAGAGGAGTTTGTATGCAAACTTCGAAAAAGCTTGTATGGTTTGAAACAGGCCCCAAGGCAGTGGTACAAAAGTTTGATGGGTTTATGTGTAGCAGCGGTTTTATAAGATGTCAAGCAGATCATTGTTGTTATTTCAAGAGATTTGACAAAAGTTATATTATTTTGCTCTAATATGTTGATGATATGCTTATCACAAAATCAAGCATTGAAGAGATAAAAAGATTGAAGAAACTTTTATCCAACCAATTTAAGATGAAGGATCTTGGAATTACAAACAAAATCCTTGGTATGAGGATTCACAGGGACAAGGCAAATGGTACTTTGAAGTTGTCACAAGCTGAGTATGTCAAGAAAGTTCTCAAGAGGTTTAGCATTGATGGTGTAAAACCAGTGAGCACTCCATTGGCTAGCCACTTCAGACTTACCAAAGAGCAGTCTCCAAAGACCGAAAAAGAGCAGGCTTATATGGAACATGTTCCATATGCTTCAGCTATCGGTAGCATGATGTATGCTATGGTTTGTACTAGACCAGACATTGCACATGCAGTGGGAGTGGTTAGTAGGTACATGAGTAATCCACGCAAACAGCATTGGGAGGTAGTGAAGTGGATTCTAAGATACTTGAGTGGTACTACAAACATGCCACTTTGTTCCAGACGAACCGGCATTGGGTTACATGGTTATGTTGATGCAGACTTGGCTGGTGATATAGATAACAGAAAGAGTACTACTGGTTATGTTTACACATTGGGTGGTACAGCAGTGAGTTGGATTTCACAGCTACAGAAGATTATGGCCCTTTCTACAACAGAGGCTGAGTATGTTGCTATTACTGAAGCTGAAAAGGAGATGATTTGGTTACAAAATTTCCTAGCATGGTTGGATAAGATGCAAGACATGAGTATTTTGCATAATGACAGTCAAAGTGTTATTCATCTTGCAAAGAATCTGGCTTTTCATTCTAGGAGAAAACATATTCAGCTGCGATACCATTTCATTCGTTCACTTGCAGATGATGGAGTCTTGTCTCTTGAGAAGATCCAAGGCAGTAAGAATCCAACAGATATGTTGACCAAGACAGTCACCATTGACAAACTGAAGTTGTGTGCAACTTCAGTTGACCTTCAAGATTGATGAAGGAAGATTTGCGGCGTTCCTCTATGTGATGAAGATGATGGAGAGCTTGTGTTACCAGGTTCCAAGTGGGAGATTGTTAGATCGGTGGACCCTGATAAGTACTGTTCATTCAACCCTACTGTTCACTCAAACACTGGGTCTAATGGGGGGTTTGGGTACTTTCGTAATTCTCATGTGCTTCTGTGTAACCCTAATTCTATACTTATAAATAGATGAGGAAGCGCCTCTTTTGGATTAAGAGAGAGTTGTATTTTTCTAATCATAGTGAAAACTGCAGCAGCCATGGACATAACCCTATTCTGGGGTGAACAATGTAAATCCTTGTGTTCTTGTGTGTGTGATTTGTTTGATTTGTTAATTTCTTTCTTGTTTGTTATTTCGTGTCTTATTGATCTTGGTTAGGAAGGGTCAAATTCCTAACAGAAACGCTAGTCCAAAATAACAAATGGGTCAAGTCTAAACTTGAATCGCTATAATCTCCCCCCCCCCCCCCCCCCCCCAAAAAAAAAAAAAAAAAAAGAATTTTGTCCCCAAAATTACAAATCAAACTTTAAAACCATGTTTAAGCCAATTACAACAATGATAATCAATCGATTCCATCACTACGACCCATCCACCAGTCATTCATTATCCACGACATGATAAACAAGTTCTCAATACTTAATATATAGTTCACATTTCCAAAACATATACAATGTTTATATTAAATCAACATAACAAAAGTTTCATTACATGCTCAAACGTTAACAAATAAGTCCGGACACTTCTCCGGATTTCCAACTCACGTTCCCAAGTTGCTTCCTCAACTCCATGATGTCGCCACAATACTTTAACCAAGGGAATTGTCTTGCCTCGCAAAACTTGGTCTCGAGTATCCAAGACTCTTACCGGTCTCTCCTCATACGAGGCAACCTCATCTACCTCTAAGTCGGTCCAATCCAACACATGCAATGGATCTGGCGCATACTTCCAAAGCATACAAATATGAAACACATCATGAATCCCAGAAAGCTGTGGCGGCAAGGCCAAGTGATAAGCTACCTCCACTTGGCTATAGGCAAAGGTTGTAATAAACCCGCTGGCCTCTAATGTTCGGCCTTCACTTGTTGACAAGTAAGGCACTTTGATACAAACATGGCCACATCCTTCTTCATTCCCCTCCACCAAAACTGGCGACTAAGGTTATGATACATCTTTGTGCCTCCCGGATGCGCCACAACGCGTGAATGGTGAAACTCTCAGAGTACTTCCTCTCAACAAGACTCCGATACAAAAAGACAGTCACGGTATCTAACACTCGTATCAGGATACACATTCAAGCCTTTCTCTACCTTCCCATTAGAGATCTTTTCCCAAAGGATTTCAACCTCAAGAGCACTCTTATGTACTTCTATCACTCAGTTCACAAGTGTAGGCTGTGCAGCTACCGAAAACAAGGTTGCAGACTCAACAGACTCGCCAAGATACAAGTCAAACTCACCAATAGCACCCAACATCTCCCATTCCCGGATGGCAATACAAGCTACACTGCTAATAGATTTCCTACTCAAGGCATCAATCATAACATTAGCCTTCCCCGGATGATAATGTAACTCAAAATCATAATCATAATCTTCTATAAACTCCATCCACATCCTCTGCCTCAGATTCAAGTCTTTCTGTGTAAACAGATATTTCAGACTCTTATGATTAGAAAATACTTCAAACTTCTCACCATACAGGTAATGCCTCCAAATCTTCAAGACCAAGATCACCGCCGCTAACTCTAGGCATGAGTAGCCTAATTCTTCTCATGTGTTTTCAACTGTCACGAGCCATAAGCTATTACCTTCGGCTCTTGCATCAGCACACAACCCAAACCTTCTCATGAAGCATCACAATACACCGAATAGCCCAAACCCCTCGCCGGAATAATCAATACTAGAGCAGTGGTAAGTTTCATCTTAAGCTCTTGAAAAGACTTCTCACAAGTCTCACTCCACCCAAACTTAATTCCTTTCCTCGTTAGTCTAGTTAATGGTGAGGCTAATCTAAAGAAATCTTTCACAAATCGACGGTAATACCCGGCCAACCCTAAGAAACTACGGATCTCAAAAGCATTCTTAGGTTGTTCCTAATCTTGTATTGCCTTTATCTTGGATGAATCTACAGTCACCCCTCCCCCAGATACCACATAGCCTAAGAGTTTCACTTCTCCCAACCAAAATTCACATTTCCCGAACTTAGCATACAGTTTGTGGGCTCTAAGAAACTCAAGTACCACTCGCAAGTGTTCCTCATGCTCTTCCTTAGAGGATGAGTAAATCAAGATGTCGTCCACAAAGATGACTACAAAACGGTCTAAGAACTCACGGAAAATTCGATTCATCAAGTCCATAAACATAGCCGGTGCATTGGTTAGCCCAAAAGGCATCACTAGGAACTCATAATGGCCATACTGCGTATGGAATGCCATTTTCTAGATATCTTTCTCCCTTACCCTCAATTGGTGATAACCCAATCTCAGGTTTATCTTGGAAAAGCAACAAGGCCCCTTCAACTGCTCAAATAAATCATCTATACGAGGCATTGAGTACTTGTTCTTAACAGTTACCCGGTTCAACTTCTGGTAATCAATACAAAGTCGCAATGCACCATCTTTCTTTTTGGCAAAGAGAACTAGTGCTCTCCAAGGTGAAATGCTAGGGCGGATAAAACCCTTATCTAATAGTTCTTGGAGTTGAATCTTCAACTCACTCAACTTAGCGGGTGCAAATCTATATGGTGCCATAGAAATCGGTGTCATGCCAGACACTAAATCAATAGAGAACTCGATCTCTCAGTGACATGGTAAACTAGTAAGATCCTCGGAAAAAAAACATCTGGGTATTCACAAACTACCCTTGGCAATTTAACTCAAACCTCGTCACACTGACTACCCATGAAGTTTGCAAGAAGACAACTAAGCTCACTCTAACCAAGCGGATCATAAATTGGTGATAAGACTCTATCGGCTCTGTCCCCCATAAAATAAAAGCAATCACCGCTCAAGGTACATACAATAACCCTCTGATGGTAACAATCTACAACAGCCCGATACGATGAAAACCAATCCATACCCAATATAACATCAAAACTCGACATGTCAATCAACACAAATGCAAAAGGAAGTTGGTGATCGGCAATCTCTATGTCACAACCCCGACACCCCTGCTCCAAAACCATCTCACCACCAATAGATGACTCTGCACTAAGAGAAGATGTTAACCAAGCCAACTCTAACCCCAAAGCTGATGCAAATGCAAATGAGATAAGTGAATAAGATGCACCCGTATCAATCAACACAATAGCAATGGAATTGCATAACAAGAAAGTACCTCTCACTATCGAAGGCGATGATACTAGGTCTAGCGCGATAACATCATACACACGCCTTGTAGGTCTCTGCTCACCCCTCGGACCATAAGCCTGATGCACTAATTGAGCCAACAAGGCTCCCTGATTGGCCCTCGATGCCTGAACTGATTGTGCAGGCTGGTGGCTCTGTGTTTTTCTTGAACCAGACGCACTAGCTGTGCCACCCAACTATGGGCAAAACCTCTTCATATGCCCTACCTACCGACACTGATAACAAGTGAGTGACTGTTGTCTCCTCTGGCTCTGGCTCTGAGAACGAGCTATGGGCGGTGCAGACCACTGCCCTTCTCCCCTTTGCGGGCAAGCTAGAGACTTGTGGCCCAATTGGCCACATTTAAAGCAAGTGCAATCTCCCTAACCACCTCTCCCAGAACCCGAACTCAGCACTGGAAAAATGGACCTCAACTGTGCTCCCTAGGACTCCTATGGGTTGGAACCCCTCTACCTCTTACTGTCCACCTGAACATCCTGACTCCTCCTAGAGCCCTTTATCCGCTCCTCCTTCATCTGCATCATGGCCTCAAGATGAGCCGTCACTTCCACAAGGCATCCATAATCTTTACTCATTGACCCGGCCACTTTGAACATCATCCTGGTCCTCAAGCTCTTCTTGAACTCTAAACAATGACGCTCCTCAGTCGCCACGAGTTTTGTTGGAACAATCTTCTGTGAATAAGATAATAATGTGAAACAAATCAAACAAATAAAAATAAATTACTTAAAAAATTCATTTACCGAAATGAATAAGTACAAAAAATGATCAAGTCGAGTGTGTGACACTCTGTCCTTAAGATAGATTCACCCCGCTCCGATGCTTACGGATAAATGGCGTCTATCTCCCAAGATACAATGATCTTACACAGATTGTAGTAGTACTCCAAACAATCTATACGGTGAACTAGAACCTATGTTCTATGTTCTCAGAATTTTTGTCTAAAACTAATATGAAGAAAATATCTATGCCAGAGAGCGAAATGGAAGGCAAGTAGAGAATTTCATATCGAAAAAGTTGCTGGAAGAGGGTCTACTTTTATAAGCCAAGTTGTGACCCTTTGAAAGGGCCAAACAGATATAATTTCAAACTGAACAGGTCTGAACGTGAACAGAATAGGTGCAAACTATTTGGAACAGTTTTGAATCTGTCTAGAAAGAATTAAATCTATTCGGTGCAATCTGTTTAAACAGGTTGAAAAATCTATTTGAATCTGCTGGAAAACGAACTGGAAGAGGCATTGTTTGGACAAAAAATCTAAATTCAAACTTGATGCAAAAGTTTGAATTAATTTTTTTTAGAAATTCAAACAATTTTCCCGCAAGAATTTGAAAAAATTCAAATAAAGTTTGTCCAGAAAATTAATGTTAAGACCCAACCCACAACCCACACCTGCACCAAGCCTGGCTCGGCCAGACGGATGGACGATGGCAGCGGCGTACACGCGCACGTGGTGGTTTGGGCCAAAGATCACTTTGTCCATAACTCCTCCCTTCAACAAAATTAGGGTGCCCCTTGGGGCCTAACCCAAGTTTGTCCACCTAGAGCTTATATACACACACAAACTCTCTTAAAGTTTCAATGTGAGACAACCATTTTAAGGTAACCCACACTTGACTCTTTAATTTCTCATTTCTACGAACCCAAAAACGACGTCAAGTTCCCATTCACTCATAAATGGTTTTGTCAAACCGTTTGCACCGTGTGACTTGTCATGCGACAAGGAACACATCACCTCTTTGGACCTACCCAAAAGACGTATGGGCCCCACTCAAATTTGGGCTCAAAGTTGGCCCAATATAAGCCTATAAAACCCAGAATTTCCAACAATCCCCCTCATGAATGGAATTTGATGGAGAGAAAATGCAACAACATGATCTAATCACAAAAAGTACAGAAATCGGAGATATTCTATAAAGGATAGGTAACTTTTGGATTTAAACCTTCCCTTATGAGACACTATCGAATTTACTAGCTAACCAGTGAACATGATGTCTTGAACTGTTCAGCCATTTGTGTAAACCAAGACAATAGAACTCATACAGAATATTACCAGACACGGTTTAATTCTCACTATTGTGTTCATTTTCTCCTTGAACAACCTGGTCTTTCTTGAGTGCTCTAGAGAATTATAGCCCTTCATAAAACTCATAGAACTAGCCTAGTTCACACTAATATAGGTAATTCTTTTAAAGAGTATCCCGCCATACTCCACTAGGTATTTCTAGATATAAGAATCATTAAAAGTATTACTTAACCTAAAACACTGCAGACATCACTATTTTATCATAGAAATGGGTAGGAGTTTGACTCCCCAGTGATCCTTATGAGTCATACACAACTCGGTTGTCCCTTTGAACCTAGATTTTGGGATCTCCAGTCAACTATGTTGGGTTGCCATTATGGTAACTTTTATTTAATAGGCTTAAGTCCCATTCCCCTCGATGAATTCTCAACTAACTCTCTTGCTAACCCTTTGGTTAGTGGATCCACTATGTTGTCTTTAGACTTCACATATTCAATGAAAATAATTCCATTAGAGAGTAGTTGTCTCACGGTGTTATGTCGACAACGAATGTATTGTGACTTACCGTTATACATATGACTCTATGCTCTACCTATTGCTGATTGACTATCACAATGTATGCATATAGCAGGCATCGGCATCGGTTTTGGCCACATTGGAATATCTTCAAAGAAGTGACAAAGCCATTCTTCTTGTTCCCCAACTTTATCTAAAGCTATAAATTTTGATTCCATAGTAGACCAAGCAATGCAAGTCTATTTGGAAGATTTCTAAGATACAGTCACCCCACCAAGAGTAAGACATACCCACTGGTGGATTTTGAGTCTCTAGTATCCGATATCCAGTTTGCGTCAAAGTATCATTCAAGTACTGCTACATATCTAGTATAATTTAGCCCAATGTTACGAGTAAATCGGAGATATCTTAGAACCCTTATGATTGTTTTCCAGTGTTCTATTCCGGGATTACTTGTATATCTACTTAATTTACTTATTGCATAAGCTATATCGAGCGAGTGTAGTTCATCAAGTACATCAAGCTTCCAATAATTTGGGCATCCTCTAATTGAGAAATACTTTCCTGTACATTTTTAGAAAGAAAAAAATTAACATCCATAGGTGTTCTAGCAAGATGATCATCATCTTTACTGAATTCGTCAAGTATTTTCTCAATATAATGTGATTGTGACAAACCATATCCTTTTGATGTTTTGGTAATTTTCATACTAAGAATTACATCAACAATCCCGATGTCTGTCATGTCAAAATGTTTATTCAACATTTTCTTGGTAGCTCAAATCATGTCATTATTACTACCTATGATGAGCATATCATCTACATAAAGACATACTACAACATAACCTTTTTTTGTGTTTTTAATATAAACACATTTGTCACATTCATTAATTTTAAATCCGTTTGACATCATTGTCTTGTCAAATTTCTCATGCCATTACTTTGACGCTTGTTTTAAACCATATAATGATTTAACCAATTTACACACTTTCTTTTCTTTTCCTGGAACAAAAAATCCTTTTAGTTTTTCCATGTAAATTTCTTCATTTAACTCACCATTTACGAAAGCTATTTTCACATCCATTTGATGAATTTCTAGATTGTTCAAAGATGCAATGGCAATTAGCATTCTAACAGATGTTATTCTAGTAATTGGTGAGTGTGTGTCAAAGTAATCAAGACCTCTTTTTTTTTCTATATCCTTTGACCACAAGTCTTGCCTTGTATTGTCAATTGATCGATCCGCTTTCAGTTTTCTCTTGAAAATCCACATGTACCCAAGAGGTTTACAACCTGGTGGCAAGCCCACCAATTCCCAAGTGTGATTTTGTAAAATAGATTTAACTTCGCTATTTACAGCCTCTTTCCATAAAGGAGCCTCAAGATTGGACATAGCTTCTTTGAAAGTTAAAGGCTCATTTTCTAACAAAAAAGTTAAAAAATCTGGACCAAAAGATTTTGAGGTTCTAGCACGTTTACTACACCTAGGTTCCTCTCCCTCATTTTGATCTAACTTTTGTACTTATTCTTGATCTTGTTCTTGATCATGAATGGCATCATAAGATCTTTTATTAGTACTAGTCTCTTATCCAGTCTTATTTGGAAATATATATTCAAAGAATGATGCATTCCGAGATTCAACAATAGTATTTACATGCATTTCAGAATGTTCTGACTTATGAATCAAAAACCGATATGCACTACTATTCTTAACATAACCAATGAATATGCAATCAATAGTTTTAGGACCTATCTTAGTCTTTTTACAACTAGAAATAGCCACATTAGCCAAACACCCCCACACTTTTAAGTATTTGTAGCATAGTACTCTCTCGTGCCACATTTCATAAGGTGTTTGATTTACTTTCTTTCAGGGTACTTTATTAAGAATATAATTAGCAGAAAGTATTGCTTACCCCCACAAGTTTTGAGGTAATCCAGAACTTATTAACATGCCATTCATCATTTCTTTTAAAATCGTATTTTTCCTTTCAGCAATTCCATTTTCCTGAGGTGAATAAGGAGCGGTGGTTTGATGAATTATTTCATGTTCTTTACAAAACTCACCAAAAAATGACTCATATTCACCACCTCTATCAGCTCTAAGTTTTTTATTTTTCTTACCAAGTTTATTTTCAACTTCATTCTTATATTGAATGAAAGTTTCCAAAACTTCATCATTGGTTCGAATTAAATAAACATAACTATATCTAGTATAGTCATCTATGAAAGTGATAACATATTTTTTCCTACCTCTAGTTTGAATTGATTTAAAATCACAAATGTCACTATGAATTAATTCAAGTAATTTCATACTTCTTTCAATTAAATGAAAAGGAGTTTTGGTTAATTTTGCCTTAACACAAATTTCACATTTATGATTTGGATCAATTTCAAATTTAGGAAAACATTCCATATGAATTAATCTACGCAAAGATCCATAATTAACATGTCTTAATCTATCATGCCACAAATTTGAAGACTCAAGCAAGTAAAAAGAAGATGTATTTTGAAAACTAGCCTAAACCCATTTTTACTCAACAAAGATCTGGAAATAAGATTCTTGCAAATGTGTTATACATGCAGCATATTGTTGAGAGTGAGTTCCTTTCCAGATGTCATCTTTAAAATAATCTTTCCTTGTCCTTCAACTTTAGAAGTCAAAGAGTTGCCCATGAATAGTTGTTCGCCGTTTCCACCACAGAATAAGATGTGAACATCTTTTTGTCGGCACAGATATGGCGAGTAGCACCAATATCCACCCACCATTCTTTAGGATTTCTGACAAGGTTTGCCTCGAAAACAACTGCAGAAAGATTTATGTCATCTACACCATTGGAAATTTTGTCCACTTCGGTCATATTGGCTTAAACAGGCCTTTGCCTTTGCGCTTGCTACGACAATCTTTGGCCCAATGTCCCTCTTTGTCACAGATGTAACATTTTTCATTGAACTTGTACTTCTTAGTTTCCCTTCCTTTAGAGCCTTGTGAGGAACTTTTTCCAAAATACTTCTTTTTCTTTGCTTCTGGTGCATGTTCCACTATATGTGCTTTAGACTCCACTGGATGCTTCCAGCCCGCTTATCAGAATTGCAGTTGTCCTCCTCAATCCTTAAACGCACAATCAATTCTTCCAAATTCATTTCTTTGCACTTGTGTTTGACATAGTTCTTGAATTCCTTCTAGCCTTATGGTAATTTTTCAATTAAGGTAGCAACTTGGAAGGATTCACTAAGAGACATGCTTTCTGCATGAATGTCATGCAGAATAAGTTGGAGATCTTGAACTTGACTGATCATAATCTTTGAATCAGTCATCACAAAATCCAAGAATTTGCCAGCCACAAATTTCTTTGAGCCAACATCTTCTGTTTTGTAAGTTTTCTCCAAAGACTTCCAAAGTTCCTTTGCCGTCTTGATAGGGTTGTAGATGTTGTACAATGTGTTGTCTAGTCCGTTCAAGATGTAGTTTCGACAAAGGAAATCAGCATGTTTTCAGGCATCGACCGCAGCAACCACTTGTCGGTCGGTTTCATCCTCGTTTAGAGTAGAAGCATTCTCACGGAGGAAACGCGCCAGGTTCAGAGTAGTAAGATAGAACAACATTTTCTATTGCCATCCTTTAAAATCAGTTCCTAAAAACTTCTCTAGCTTTTCACCGTGATTGACTCACACAGTCACAACAAGAGAAGGGATTGGAGCAATTGCAGTCACCATGCTAGTACTGGTTTGAGCGTTAGTTTGACTAGTTTCAATAGCCATGAATTCTAAATTATAAAACAAAATTAGAATTAGAATTTTATACTATACAAAAAATTTATACCGTAAACACAGAATTTAATTCAGTAAAAATAAAAGAAACAAAAATTGTAATTTTTATTTTCAGTTAATTTGAAAATAAAATTTTATTTAAACAGATTAATTCCACACAGAAAAATATTTCTGTAACCCTTCAAAAAATAAAATACTAAAAATAGAATTGTAATTAATGAAAACTCAAAAATTATTTCTGAAAACCAAAATTAATTTCTCACCAACTTCACAAATGAATATTCTAAAATTGTTAATGATAACCAGTATATCAGTACTAGTTATCAAAGAAAATAAACAGTATATTACTACTATTTGTATTTTTCAATCAGAATATTACTTTGTATAAGCACAGAAAATAATTTATGTAATTTGAAGAAATGAAGAAAAGAAAACAAACGAAAAATTATGTATAAACAGAATAATTCGAATCTGTCTTAAGATTATTGGAACAATCTTCTGTGAATGAGATAATAATGTAGAACAAATCAAACAAATAAAAATAAATTACTTACAGAATTCATTTACCGAAATGAATAAGTACAAAAAATGACCAAGTCAAGTATGTGACACTCTGTCCTTAAGACAGATTCACCTTGCTCCAGTGCTTACGGATAAATGATGTCTATCTCCTAAGATACAATGATCTTACACAGATTGTAGTAGCACTCCAAACAATCTGTACGGCGAACTAGAACTTGTGTTCTATACTCTTAGAATTTTTGTCTAAAACTAATATGAGGAAAGTATCTATGCAAGAGAGCAAAATGGAAGGCAAGTAGAGAATTTCGGATCAAAAAAGTTACCAGAAGAGGGTCTGCTTTTATAGGCAAAATGGTGACCCTTTGGAAGGACTGAATAGATATAATTTCAAATTGAACAGGTCTGAACGTGAACAGAACAGAACAGGTGCAAACTGTTTGGAACAATTTTGAATCTATATAGAAAGAATTAAATCTATCAAGTGCAATATGTTTAAATAGGTTAAAAAATATTTTTGAATTGGCTGGAAAATGGACCGAAAAAGGCACTGTTTGGACAGAAAATCTGAATTCAAATTTTGTGCAAAAGTCTGAATTAATTTCGTTTAGAAATTCAACTAATTTTACCGCAAGAATTTGAAAAAATTCAAATAAATTTTGTCCAAAAAATTAATGTTAGGGCCAAACCTATAACCTACACCCGGACTCGACCCGGTTCGGCCAAACTGATAGCGACGGTGGCATGGTGGTTTGAGCCAAAACTTACTTTGTCCATAACTCTTCCCTTCTACAAACTTGGGGTGCCCATTGGGGCCCATCCCAAGTTTGTCCACCTAGAGCTTATATACACACACAAGCTCTCTTAAAGTTTCAATGTGGGATAACCATTTTAAGGTAACCCACATTTGACTCTTTAATTTCTCATTTCCACGAACTCGAAAACGACATCAAGTTCTCATTCACTCATAAATAGTTTTGTCGAATTGTTTGCATCGCGTGACTTGCCATGCAACAAGGAACACGTCATCTCTTTGGACTCACCCAAAAGACAAATGGGCCCCACTCAAATTTGGGCTTAAAGTTGGCCCAAAATAAGCTTATAAAACCCATAATTTCTAACAAGTTTTGGTGCAAACCTCGACAGACTAGTAAATGTAGCCTCAAACTTGACCACTGGTGTACTCAACTGCTTGAGCTAAGAAAATTGGTCCCTCAACTTCTCCCTAACAGTAGGAGGCAAAAACTTGTCCTAGAAGGCGTTGACAAAAGCATCCCAAGTCACTCCAATGCACCCATGCGCATACTTCCACCACTGACTCGCATCTCCCTTTAGCTGGAAGTGTGATAACCCAACCTGTAATAAACTTAATTACGCATGTGATTATGTGTTTAATATGAATTTGTATGTTAAATTATGTGAGTTCTTATGTGATTATGAATTTATATATGTTGGGTGTAGAAAAATGTGTCGTAATTGGAACCTTAAATTGAAAATTTATAGCCTTAGAGGTACTAGAAACCAAAACCGATTTCATATCTATGTTTAACATGATTTTTGGAGTCTACGGTGAAATTTGGCAAAATTACGATTCGTAATGAATTAATTGAGCTTCATTAGCATAAACCATAGATTAAGCCAACCTCATTATGTATGTGATTTTATGTTTAATTGATTAAGGAGATTTGGATTCTAATTGGTTGTTACTCTAACATAATTTGGGATTTATGGGAATTTTTGAAGTCTGATTCGTATTTGATTTTAATAAGAATTTAATTTGGAATTAGAAATTGAATGTCCAAATGGCTTAAGGAGGTAAAATTGATAAGTTGATTCAGTTTAATTTAATATTTGAACCCTTTTGGGAGTTTGATTAAAAAATCTGATTCAAATTGATAAATTTAAATATAATTAATTGGGCTCCAAAGGAAGTCAAATTAGACTAATTAAATTAAGTGGGATTTGTGATTAGTCATGATTTATTTAATTATGTGTTAATCAAGATTTATTAAGACTAAGTGTTGCTTAATTAAATTAATTTTGATCATACATTAAATTGTAGAATAATCTTGAATTGGAAGTGTATGTGGAGAAAATCTGGGTGTGCTGAGAAGGCTGTATGTGTGTGTGTTCATTGTGTATACATAATACATTGTACTCCTATTCATTCTCTAACATTCAGGGAAGGGAGAGAGATTGAGGAGAGAGAGAAAGAGAGAGAGATCAAAGAGTATGTGCTGAAGAAGGTAATTGAAGTAGACCATGGAGAGAGAGAACGCCACGGATTGAAGGGAAAAGAGAAGGAGCTCAAGAATTCATTAATTGTACACCAAATTGAAAATTAAATGTAAGGATTTCAAGATTGAATTTTGTAGAATCCTTATATTACAACTGAATTAAACATGATTTTGGGTTCAATTTCATATAACTTGGAAGAAATTAACAAATTGATGAAGAAATTGATCTAGTTCTATGGTTATGGAATAAATTTAGAAATTAATCATCTTGGGTGTGACGTTGTGATCTTGCATGAACTTAAGCCTCATTGTTACATGCATGAGTAAATCCTACAAGTTTTAATATTCTAATTGTATATGCATCATGGATTTCTAATAATTGATTTCATCTTTTGATGAAATAAGAATTAAGCTTTGGAAATTTATGGGTTTATAAACAATGAGCTTAATTTGTAAATTAAAGGAGTTTTGATGTAAATGATTTAAAATTGATCATATTTTCTTGATTATTTAAGAGTTGTGTGTTTTTTTAAGACAATCCATATATGAACCCAAGTCTTGAAATTATATTTTGAAAGTTCAATTCATGTTTTAGAATTTGTGGGTTTGGAATTGGGCTTGATGTGAAAAAAATGAATTAAATTTAAATTTAGACAAATTTGGAGATGGATTATAATTTATATTTGAGAATCAAAAATTAGTTTGATTTTGAATTAAATTTCATACATGCAAATATTTTTAAAAGGGCTTTATAGCTTCAATTTATGTTTCATAAAATAAAGAAAGATGATTTTTGAAACATCAAGAACTTGGCACCAAATCACACATACATACATAATTTTGTTGAATCTCATGAATTTGACTGTCATTTGTACCATCTGAGATGAAATTAGAGTCTACATTTCATATGCATGCACAATCCATGAAAATGTAGAATTTATGTGCATGAGTTATAAAGTTTAAGGAAATGAATTTGAAATAATTTGGGCTTGTATGATGAATCCTTGGAGATTTGAGCTTCAAATCTTGTAGAATTGGCATTATATCATGTTAGAAGTTGTATAGTTACTATATAGGACAAAACATGTAAGTTGTATCATTTAAAGTTATGTTTTGAAGCACAAACAACATTCTGGAAAACCCAGAATTCGTCATCGTCGCTCGAGCGAAGAAGTTGTCGCTCAAGCGTAGAATGCAAGCAACTAGTATTTTTGCAGATCAAGGGGCCTGCTCGAGTGGCCAATGTTGTGCTCAAGCAAAGAGCCCTGTTTCAGAAATTTTGGAAAAGTTGTTTCATATTCCGATTTCCGTTCTCTTTTATTTTTAAGCACTCTTAGGCATACATTGAGCATTATAAATGAATTAAAAGAGTAAAAAGAAGCCTAAGAGAATTAAACAAGTTAAGAATGGAATAAATTGTATTGTGACCCGATTTCTATGTGTATTATGAATTGTGTAGGGTCAACTACAAAGACGAATCAGGCATCTAAATACTGTGAGTAATACTTTAGTAAAGATATGTTCATATATGCTATTTTTAAATACTACTCATGTGTAAGTTTTCTAGATTTGTGAATTCGAATTATGAATGAGCATTCTATTCGTTTGATTATGCTAGACTTTGTAATGAAATTGAATAGTACAAAATCATTTGATTACATGGACCAAAGGTCGTTCTGAATGAATATGACATGGGCCTAAAAGTCGTTATGTATATTTGATTACATGGACCAAAGGTCGTTCTGAATGAATATGAAATGGGCCTAAAGGCTGTTCTGCATATTTGACAAAGGATATGTTTGACAAGAAATGGTCCGAAGGTTATCTAATATGTGTGTCAAGGACACGAAAT
The DNA here is from genome assembly GCA_022316695.1 of Camellia oleifera. Taxonomy (NCBI): domain Eukaryota; kingdom Viridiplantae; phylum Streptophyta; class Magnoliopsida; order Ericales; family Theaceae; genus Camellia; species Camellia oleifera. The sequence goes on along the minus strand of CM039311.1, from coordinate 67,880,168 downwards.
GGGCCTAAGGCCGTCTTAATACGAATAGGATCATGATCACAAGTATAAATATGCACATAGATATGAATATGGAAATGATGGACCTGAGGTCGTTTAGTATAAATATGCACATATATATGAATATGGAAATGATAGACTTAAGGCCGTTCAGTATAAATATGCGCATAGATATAAATATGGAAATGATGGACCTGAGGTCATTCTATATTATGATTGGGCCCAAAGCCATTCTGTAATCTCATTAGACAAGTATTTTGGACCCGAGGTCGTTATGTATGAATGAGTATTTTGAACCCGAGGTCGTTTTGCCCCTCTGATACACCTTGAACATGATGGATTGAACTTGCAGTCGTTCTAACTTGGATTCACATGTATTATGCATAAATATGAATTACTTAATTAAGAATCTCATTCATATAACCTCTTTACTTCGGTATTATTCACTAGGCGTTAGCTCACTCTTTATTTATATATATGTAGGTGTAGGTGAGCAATTAGAGGATCAACATTAGAATTTGCCGAGGAGTCCGCCTCTTTGTCAAGCCAACCAAGAGTGCCTCTATGTAGAGGCTTTGTTTTGTTTTGTTTTTTCAAGCTTGGGATAATCTTTGTACTTAGTTAGAAGTCCTTTACGTAGTGTGTGAGATAGATATAAAATATATCTTCGTACATGTATATATAAAAGTGTGTTAAGAATGTTTTAATTACTGCAGTTGATCATGTACGCACAGCTCAATGGACATCATCATTTTCGTTTTGCTTTCGCTTCAGGCCCCGATAAAATTAAATATTTTGAAATTTCGTCTTTGAGGCCATAGGTAATCTACGGATTACTGGCCGGTTACGACGCTAAACCTATAGGGGCGGGTTTGGATAGTGACAAGAAGGATGTCAAGGTCACTCTCAGTCCATCGTCCTCAATGCCAAGCATCTCAAATGTCTTCACTATCTGCTCTAGCTACTCATTCGCTTTTAGTGGCTCCTTGGGATCACCTAAAAACTCGTTCAGATTTGACCAGAAAAACTCACTTCAGAAAAGACAGCCCCGTCTCAGCAACATGGGCCTAAACTTGATTCTCAGCTCTGAGAATGTCCATAGATTCCCATAATGCTCCGACCATTTCACGGGCTAAGGTGCCCATGGCCTGCTGACCAACTGGTTCGATCACATTGGCCTGACCAACCCCTTCTTCTTACGCCTGAATCTCATCCAGTAGAGGCACCACATACCTCCTAGGCCTACCACGCCTACCACCATCACGTCCATGTCCACGTCCTGACATCCTAATGAAGGTAATAAAAGAGATTACCACATTTACAAATGTGCCAAAGCTAACTCACTTGCGTCCTAATGCGGTGGACAACAGTAATTCACTCCACATAAGCACGTAGTCACATAAACACATACGAATTTCCTTCCTAGATAATGACCGTCCCACAGCATTGCCAAAGTTCCAATTAGAAACAGCAGTGATCAAGGACTCTTCTAATAAAACTTCTAGAAACCCATAGAACCAATCAAAATCTTGGGAATTAAATCCTATACCCATATAATCATATAAACATGTTATCACATAAGCATACAATGCATATAAATATCTCTATTAAGCGAGATAAACTCATTGTGGTAATAACCACTTCCTATGTACCCAAAGTATTTAAACCTGGTACACGCTGAAACCAAGTTATAAAGAGAGCTCAAGCACAACTAGGACAAATCAAGGGAAAGAAAATAGAGTGGAGAAAAAAACGAACAAAAGTTAGGGAAAAAATTTAGGAGAAAAATTATTTAGTAGAACAAAATAAAATCATGTCATAGATAATTTTTTTCAACATATGTTTTTTAATAAAATTTAGTTAAATTATATATATGTCTGCAAGTGTGTATAGATATTTTAAAAAGTATATCGTTTGTATATTACTATTTCTAGTATATTTAATGAAGATACTATGACAAAAAATAAATCTAAAATAGAGATAGGTGATCAATTGCAATTGTCAATTAGGGATACACTTCAAAATTAATTGAGAGAGTTGAGAGTTCATAGAGAATGAGAGTTTGAGAGACAGATTTGTTTGTGAGAAATAAAATGAAAAAGCGGTAGTATTTATAGGACTTGGGAGGGAAGGATTAATTTATATATATATATATATATAAATAATAAATAAAATTGGCTGTTGGTGAAATTAACGATTATATGATTGTTTCAAATTTTTATTTGTTACCGTTCCATTGATAGGAGACAGGGAGCCGTTAGGGTCTAGTCGGGCTAGATAGGGAAAAAAATTTGTGCCGAGCTCACGAGATGGGTCACACTCCATAACACACCAGGGCCGGGCCGGGCTAGGCTCTAGAACATATAGCCCAGGGTCATAGGTTGGGCTTAAGCTCAAACCTAGTTGGGCCTATAGACACCCCATTTTTTACCGTCCTCAAAACTTGGATTTTCTTGCAGGTACATCCAGCGACAAGTTTGATTGCTCGTCGAGTACTCGACTTCCGTGATGGAATGCTCCAGGTTTGATCTTTCCAAACCCTGTTTCCATTCTGCCTCATATTTGGACCATGTGTTGGTCTTTGCTTAGTGATGTTCTTGATGGCCTATCGGCCATCATTGAGGGCAGTCGGCCATGGTATTTGCCCTGCCGGCCATCAATGAGGCCCTGTCGGCCACCACTGATGGCTGGCCGGCCACTAATGCATCAGTAGATATTTTTGTAGGTATTTTGATAGCTGTTTGCACAGATGAGCCCATCTGCTTGCACGTGGATGGTTGGATCTCTTCAAGGGGCTTTTGTATCTTCTATATATAGAGCTTATCTATATGCATGCAAAGGATTACAAAAATTTGTGAGAAAATTTCTCTCTCTCTCTCTCTAGAATTCTCTCTCTCTCTAAATATATTGCCTTGAAGCTTGAATTCTCTACACTTTTGCTTGGGTGTTCTTGATCAAACTTGATCATCTTGGTGTGGAGGTTGCTTGAGATCTTGTATGAGTCCTAGATGAGGGTTTTAGCTTGGTTTTGGCTTGTCTTTGTTGCTGATTTGCTACTGTGCTTCAAGGGTGAGAAGTTATCCCTTTTTAAGCTTATTTTTGTACATTGGTTTGGCCACCCTTGCATTTTGTTTTTGGCCTAGTTGTCAACTACAAAAACCTCTATTTTTAAGTGTTAAAAATGGTAGTTTGAGGCCCTTTTGGGGTTAGAGGTGTTCCCCCCTCTTTTGTGGCTTATTTGCTAAGCTTTGTGCCATCTTTTAAAGCCTTTAAAACAATTCTTTTTTGGCCCTTTAACCACTAAATTCCAGAGGAATTTCAATGGTAGAAACTTGTTTTTGAGGTCCAAAATAGGAGGGGGTGGCCTCCCCTCCTTGTGTTTTGTTTGCATGTGTTGATGGCCTAACATATGAGCATGTGTTTCTACCTTTTTGTTGTTTAGTTCAAGCATGTTTTAGGTCTTATTTCAACATGTTATAACTCTTTTTTTGGTTGGTTGAGCTACTTCTTCCTTGCTTCTTACACTTATAGTGTAATCATGCTTACTAGCTTAACATACTTGATGCTTTAACCTGTTATTCTAGCATGTGTTGGCTCCACTCCAGCATGTTTTTGGCCTTTCTTTGACATGCTTAAACTTTGTTTTCGGTGGTCTTGGTCCGTTGAGACTTGCGTTGTATAGCTATAGTGTAATCATGCTTCACTAGCTTTGTATTTTGAGGCCCTTAGCATGCTTTGCTTGTGATGTTTGCATGATATATCATCATTTAGCATGTGATTTCAGTGCTTATAACTCTATCACACTCTCACATATTTCACTCTTTCATCACTTTTGAGAGTTGTGCCTTATGCCTTGTTTATGAGCCAATGCATGAGCATGTCTTTCTTGCTTTTCATGCTACCATCTCAGCTTATTTTAGCCATTGTTTTGGCATGTTTGAGGTCTATCTAGGGCTGGTTTGGTCCTTTGTGCTTGATATTGTATGGTTCTAGTATAAAGCTCTTCACTAGTTTTAAGGCTTAAGTCTCTTAACATGTTGTACATGAGTTGTTTGCATGTTAAAGTCTTGTGTTTCATGCCATTTCAGCACTAAAATTCTGCCACCTCCCTCATTTCTTCATTTTTCTATTTGTTTTGAGGGATGGTTAGTCTTAAAGTTGTGTTTAAGCTTGGGATTGAGGTTTATACTTAAATGGCTTTAACCCTTTTTTGAGGGTTCCTCCTAGTCAATGGCATGGTCTCTCTCATGTCTTAAGTCATCTTTTGATTGACCTTCCTCTCATTAAAGGACTTTCACATTGGACAAATCAATTAAAGAATGGTTTGGTAACCTAAAATGTGTAAACAAGAATTGAGCAAAGTAAAGTTATGCAAGATAAGCATGTGTGTTGCATTGCATGTGTTTGGATCGGACGTTAATCCGAACACGAGAAATGTGAGACGTTTCATACTCATAGTGATGAAACGTGTCACGTTTCTTGGTCTTCATTGCCTTTGATCTCTCATGATAAGGTAATGGACTTGTGTCTTTGTTTTTGTGCATTTATTGAATTTGTGCAAGTTGGATCCTTGGCCATCATGCATTGAAAATGCTTGATTGGTGGCTTTAGACCCAATGGTGCCACTCCTTTGATGTTTTAAGATGATAAGGAGTGGCATAGTACAAACATGTCCCTGGAAAACCCTCCATTTTTCTCTGTTTTGTGCTCTATTGCAATTTGGTGTTTCAGCACACCAGTGGCCGGCAGTACCTCACTGATGGCCGGCACTACTTCATTGTTGGCTGGCAGAGCTCACCCTTGGCCGGCAGTAAGCCCTCATGGCCAGCAGGCCACTGGTGCACTCCCCAGCAGTTATTTAGTAAGGTTCAGCAGAAAGTTCTTGGAGACACCCTGCAAACAGAGCCTCTCAAGAGCAAACCGGAGGGATTTTTGGGGGGAAAAACCAAGTGCATGCATATTCAACTTGCTAAGGCAGCATAGTTTGATTCTTTACTTTTTAGTTAGCATTTGGTTTTGTAATTTAATTAATTAGTGTGCTAATTAGTTAAGTGTTGTAATAATTAGTAAGTAGTTTGCTAGCTATTCAATTTGGTTGTGTAATAATTAGTCTAATTAGTTTAATTAGATTAGTTGATTAGCTTAGCTTAGATTACCTTAGCTATTATTCATTCGGACCCTCCTTCGAGAGGGCACAATGTTGTAATAAGCGTGCGTGTATGTGTGCATGTCTTCCAACCCCACGTCTTTCTCCCTTTTATTTATCCGCTTTCGGTGGTTAGATTAGGGCATGTTTCAATTAGCATACCTTATGCTTGCATGTTTGCATCATTCATTTGTCTTGCATGCACCGGGCTCGGTGCATCATTCAAACTGCATTGTATTTCAATACCTACTTGAATACATGTTTCAAAGCATGTTATCAAGTGTTGCATTTATATGCCATCTTAGATAGCCGAACCTATTTAGTTGCATTTTTGCATGTGTTGCATTAGGCATCTTAACATAGTTAGGATCATGCATGATTTCTAACTAGTTTTCTGTTTTGGCTTGGAGTACACTGTAAGTGTTTACGCTTTAGCATCCTTGCATGAGTATAAGTGTTGCCATGATAGCATGCTTGCCATGAGACTATTTACTTAATTGATAAACTGTATGAATGCCTTTGGATGAAGGCTTGATTGCCTGAATTGGAAAAACTCAATGATTATGCGTTTTAAGCCCACTTTGCGAAGTGGCAAAATCATGTTTTAAAGCCCACTTGAGGGTGGCAAATCCGCGCTTTAGCCTACTTACGAGTAGCACTTTCAAACCATTTTCAAAAACAGACATGAGTTGTTTTGTTCCAATTCTCGTGATTGAGTCTATACTTGTATGCTGTGCGCATCACATAGTAAAGTTAGATTAATAACTAGAATAAGAACACGTGTTTATAAAACAACATATCATGTTAGTAGAGGCCGATCTTTTGATCAAGCAAGCGAGGGTGCTCATTTCAGAACCTTCCACTCTCGTACCCATGTTCTCGAGCTGAGGCAACTTTGGTGATGACGGACATGTGGCCTTTGGCACGAGTCAGGGTTTCCTAAATTTCTCAAAAATAAAATATTTAGGTGGCGACTTTGTAATCTGGCAAAGAAGTCCAGTTTTGGCATTATTTGATTCAAAAATCGATTTTCCAGAATGAATTGCCGGATTGGATTCGTTGGTGTTTATCACTCTCACATTGCACTTTGTGAGATTAGATTCAGAACCATGACAAGAGTCCGAACTGTAGGAGACCAATTCGCGCCCTCACTGAAAGGGGGGCGCACAAGAAAAGTCGGGTGCTACAGTATCTGGCGACTCTACTGGGGATTTAGAGAACTTGACTCAAACTCATGATATGTTGTTTTATCTACACTTACGTGTTTCTTTGCATTGCATTTGCATTGGTGCGCCTAAGTCACAGTGTTTGCCATCTGTTATTCCTGAACGGTTTGCCAGAGGCTTACTTAGAAAAACGTGCCATAAGGCTGACCGGTTGCAGGCTCTGCCACAATGTGAACACAAACCTTGGATCTAGATCACTAGATCACCGCCGTACCATTTGATCCTCCTTTCACTTCTCAGTGTTAGGAACGAGAGGTATATTAGGTGGTCTTGTTGAGGCACCCTTTTTGACCAATCGACCTAGTTACATATCGGAAGCCATAGAGACCATTCCAAACTAGGACAGGTTGCTCACCCGAATGCAGGCTTGTTTGAAATTGCATGCATGTGTAGTAAAATCCTAGCTCCTGACAAAATTTGTACAGGGAAACCCTACCCCATCGTAGGGGTGTTTTGGCTCTCACTTGCTTGATATGTGCTGTTAGGGTTTGTCTCTACAGGGAATGTATGTATCAGTTGCAGGTTTGGGTATCAGTCTAAGGACATCAGTGTTTGAGGGTATCAGTTTTGAGGTAGAAATTTTGGGGACAAAAATCAGTGTTTGAGAACAGATTATCCAGCTTATGATTTCAACTGTGTTGTTTCTATTTAAGCCGAGATGCTATATGTTTCCTGATTATTTGTTTCTTTTCTTTTTGCTTTATTTTCTTTTTGTAAGGTAGTGTTTTCATCATTGCTTCCGATAAGGCAGACACGCCCCGAGCACTGTAGACCAGAGATAGAAGGCTTTCTAGATCTGAGGATCTTATTGACGGACAGCCAGTGTTTGCTTCATTACCCCCGGTTACAAGACGGAGGGCAATCAAGCATAGATCACCAGTACAGCAGTCGCCAGTTCAGCGGTCACTATCTTATTCACCTGTGCGCAATAGGGTTCAGTTTTCTGGTTCAACCTCAGAGAGAGAATGTACACCTATTCAGACAGATCAGTACTTTACAGACAGTATGGAAGAAATGATACGTCAACTCCAACAGACCATGGAGGCTATGTAGCGGGATGCTACTCGCCAAGCGGAGGTTACCACTCGTCAGACAGAGGTTGTAGCACAGCAGGCAAAACAAATTGCTAGGCTTTAACAACAGTAGCAACCACAACAAGCCAAAGCATCTGCTTCGCATCCACCCCCACCCCCACCCCCACCTAGGGTTCTGACAACCGGGGATACAACTACCGTCCAGGAGAATACGGACGTTCTAATAGGGCCAGTCCCATTACCAGTCCTACCGCAAACTTCAAAAGCACCGGCCTTCCTAACAGATACACCGGCCTAATTTAAGGTCGATCCTACTGCCTTGAAAGTCAATAAGCTTGAAAAGCTGTTTAAACGAGCTTAGAGAGTCAACTTGATCCCAGACATAAAGGATGGCTACACAGATTCGACAGTGACATTGCTGGATAGATTCAAAATGCCTCACATAGATCACTTCGGTGGCTCAAGCGATCCTATGGTTCACTTGAGGTTGTTCTCAGATATTCTGCACCCACTGGGCTTTAGTAGGCTACAAAAGCTATCTCTCTTTGGTCGGACCCTGTCGGGTATCGCGGCCATCTAGTATGCCAAGTTAGAGGATTCAATGAAATGGAGCTGGAAGGAGATGGCCGAGGCCTTCATCACCCAATATGCTTACAACACCCAAATCGAGGTCACGACTCGTGATCTCGAGGCAACTAGGCAAGAGCCGAAAGAGGGCTTTTCTGACTTTGTCACTTGATGAAGGGCCAAGGCCTCCATGATGACAACTCGGCCACCCAAAAAAGATCAGATAAGAATGGTTGTTCGCAACCTGTAACCCAAGCTGATACAGAAAATGATTATCTTACCCCTCCCCACCTTTGCTAATTTGCATGAGATAGAGGTACAAATTGAAGATGTTATGAAGCAAGGTCTGATTGACCAAGAAAACTAGTAGCCCAAGTAGGCATTTATACGTAGTTCAAATGCAGCTACAAGTAGTAATGCAGCCGCAAGAACTTCTGATGTCATCATGGTCACCACCGCGCCAAAGACCGCCACATCCTTCACCGGTGCATCCGGAACCAACTCGCAACCAACAAAAAATCCACCCCAAGGTTAGAGGACTTTCACCCCGATCTATATGTCTTTATCAGCGGCCTTGAAGGTCTTGATCAGAAAGGGGCATCTGAAGCCCCTAGAACCACGCCCACTACCAGATAACCTCCATTCCTCACATAACCCGGCCAAATATTTCGCCTTTCACCAGCAGCACAGTCATGACACCGACCTCTGCTTCAGACTCCGTCATGAGATCTAGGATCTCATTGACAACAAGGTGATTGTGCCTCCCGAGAAGCCAAATGTCACCACTAACCCTCTTCCACCACATAACAACCCTCCTCCTCTACCTAGGCAGATAAACCTGATCCAAACCACAGCCGTTCTATACGACCCTAGCATATACATCACTCCCTCCCACCAACCCAAGCCGGCGTTGTTCATCCCCGAAAGCATAGACTTGTGCATGACGAGCACGTCATTGACCTTACCTAAGCCAGTGGTCATGACTGTCAAAGACAAAACTGGGGTGACCTTGGAAAAGAATGGGAATGTTGGTTCAGAACTTGAGGGCGCCGTGAGCATAACTGAGGAAGCATACAACCCGTGTGGTTATATTGTGCCAATTGATCAGGCTAGGCCAGAGGTGGAGTTACTAGTGGGGATGGAGGTACATGTTGTCCAGGAGGACGGACCAAGTCAGGGGCTCGATGATGTAGCCAACCTGGAGGAGGATATTAGCAACCTTTAGTTCTTTGATGAGCAGGACTTGGGGGATGTACAGGTTGGGTGGTTTGATGTGAACAGAGCAACAGATACTACAGGGTGGCTCAGTGACAAGCCGAATATTGATGAGGAATCCCTACCAAGGCAAGAACTGTCAGAAACTGGAATATCTACGGCGGTTGGAATGGCCGAGAATGAGGAGGAGTCGCCGGAGAGCACCGGTGCTGAGAATTTTGCTCGGGACTTGGGTAGTTTGTGTACAGCAAACACCGAACAGGAAACCACGCTGAAGCAGTTTGAGCAGGAGAAAATTGAGAATGATGACAAGGCTAGAAAAGCCAAGGCACCTGAGAGGGCAGAATGTATTGCTAAAACACGAACAGCTACAACAGGACCGGACAGTTGTTTATCGGTTACCGGTGGGATGTGGTGGGAAGACAATGATTTGCGTCTTGCCCATACGGATGAAGACTAGGGTCAAAATCAACCAGACGATACTTGGTACACCGAAGAGGTCGACCATATGACCCGGAGTGAGAGGAACTTCAAGCCCCCACACTTGGACCAACCAGAGGCGTCAAGGAAAGACAAGGAAGTAGAAAAACAGAAAGACAGACTGCTAAAGGAGGAAGCTATGGTGAAGCAGCTAAAGAAAATTCAGGTAGACATCTCCATCTAGGGACTGCTTATGGCCTCAAGAGTTCACAGACAAGCCGTCCTTTCAGCCATGGACAAGGCTAAACTTTCGATTGATATAACTCCAGAGCAATTGGTGGGACTGGTGTTCTTGGGTGGAGCTTCACCGACCCTAACCTTCTTAGAAAAAGAGTTACTGCCTGAGGGCTCGGATCATAACAAGCCATTGTACATCTCTGTGGAGTGTAAGGACAAATGGATACCGGTTGTCCTGGTTAATACGGGATCTGTAATCATGTATGTCCGTCACAAACGGCATATGCTATCGGGTTGAAGCCCGCAAATTTTGCACCAATAGCCCAGGTAATTCGGGCCTATGATAACACCAGTCGGGAGGTAATAAGGACAGTACGGATCAAGACTCAGGTTGGCCCGGGGCAGCAGGACATCGAGTTTCATGTCTTGGATGTTCCAGCCACCTTCAATTTACTCCTTGGGCAGCCGTGGCTGCATCAGGTGAGAGCTGTCTCTTCCACCTTACATCAGATGCTGAAGTACCCCCAGGGAAGAGGACAGCAATTGTTTTTGGAAACTCCTCCATACATCCACCGCCAAAGGTTTCTACACCAGTTTTGGAAATTAAACACGGCATGGAGGATGTGTTTTTGTTGGGATTTACCTTGGCTGAGGCTCAGGTAGTACGAGATACGCTGGCTGTTGATGAGGGACTGTACATTAGTGCGTAATCTGTTTACCTCATGAACAAGCTTCAACACATGCCCAGAATGGGATTAGGAAGAAGTGGCTGGAAGGGCGTCGCTGCATTAGCCGAAATGCCACACAACCCTTATACCTTTGGTTTAGGTTACTGGCTTACCAAAGAGGATTGGGCAAGGAAGGGAAGAGAAATGGCCGGAAGAGCCAAGGCTAAACAAGCCGGGAAGCACTACGAGTTGGTGCACAAACCTATCCAAGGAACCCTGAACGAACGCTTTGTCCAGAAGGGGGAAGATTTCCAGCTTTGCGGCTTTCCAGAGCCATGGCTGAATTCAGAGAAGCGGCATTTGCCCGGCTTCGAGATCTTTTTTGACCTTCAGTTGTCCGAGGATGAAGTTACGGAAAAGTAGACTGACACACCAGCTAAGGCTGAGCAGTGCAAGGAGGATGAGTCTGATGGCATAGAACTTGAGATGGGGGTAGCGCTAGCTTGTCTTCTCTCAGATCCTCAGATCACACTGGAGTGCTTGGGGGATGATTTCTTTATTTCCATGATCAGGGATCAAACGGCTGTGGACCCTTCTCCTAGCATTCTGGACGTATCTATCGCACCTTCCCTCATCTGGTAGTACGAGGAAGGCTTTTTATCTAGCAGTTCTGGGTCAGGTAGCGAACCAGAATCTGATTCCACAGAGTTTGTGGAGTCAGAATCAGATTCTAGTTCTTCTGAGTCAGAGTCTGGTATTCCTCGGGTTGATAACCTGAATGCCATTGTTAAGTCCAGGTAATCTTTTTCATTTTCTTTTGAGTCGGTTGTAACCGAAGAATCAGACGAACTGGAAGTTATTAATGAGAATGGTACTGCTGCTGCTGCTTTTGAGTACTTTTCTTTGCCGCTCGTTTATTGCATTAATCAGGACTTTCAAAACTTTGATGAAAATGACGAGGAAGAAATTCCTCCGGTTTTGAAACATTTGATTGATCGAGAGCAGAAGAGGTTTGTAAAATCTTTAGTTGATGAAATCACCTCAATTAACGTTGGTACTGAGAAGGATCCACAGTTGGGCCAGATTGGGCCCACGTTGTCTTCGGAGGAATGCGAGCGCTTAGTCACTTTGTTAAAAGATTTCAAAGATGTTTTCGCGTGGTCCTACGAAGACATGCCTGGAATCGATCCTGAGATTGTACAGCACCGGATCCCTCTTGACCCAGAGGCCCGACCTGTTAAGCAGAAGCTTCGAAGGATCCGCCTAGATTGGGCTCTAAAAATCAAAGAAGAGTTCACCACGCAGATTGATGCAGGGTTCCTGTTAGTATCTGAGTACCCTACTTGGTTGGCCAATATAGTTCTAGTGCCGAAGAAGAATGGTAGAATTCGGGTATGTGTGGACTTCAGGGATTTGAACAAAGCCAGTCCGAAGGACGACTTTCCTCTACCTCATATCGACGAATTGGTGGATTTCACTGCTGGGCATACGCTGCTCTCATTTATGGATGGATTTTTCGGGTACAACCAAATTTTGATGGCACCCGAAGACAGGGAGAAGACTGCTTTCACTACCCCATGGGGGACCTACTGCTATAGGGTGATGCCGTTCGATTTGAAGAATGCTGGGGCTACTTATCAATGGGCTGCAACCACTATCTTGCACGATATGATCCATAAAGCGGTTGAGGTGTACGTGGACAACATGATTGTCAAGTCCAAGGAAAGAAAGGGCCACTACACTGTCTTGAAGAAATTTTTCCAACGAATCTGAGAGTATCGGTTGCGACTGAATCCTCAGAAATGTACTTTCGGTGTTACAGTAGGAAAAATGCTGGGATTCTTGATCACACAAAGGGGCATCGAAGTCGATCCTTCCACGATCAAGGCCATCTTAGAAATGCCACCACCAAGGACTGAAAAGGAGGTGCAAGGCTTTCTGGGTAAAGTGCAATTCATAAGACGGTTTATTGCAAAATTAACCTTGACTTGTGAACCACTGTTTGGTCTTCTGAAGAAAGGAATGAAGTTCCAATGGGATGACCGATGCCCTATGAGCTGATTGCTGCCATAGATGAAGTACAAGATCATAACCCCTGGTACCATGACATCTGGAACTTCTTGGAAAAGGAGACTTATCCACCAGGGGCAAATACCAAAGATAAGAGGGCAATACGAAGAATGGTTGCTCAGTTCATCGTCTGCGGAGGTAAACTATACAAACGGGGCCATATTGGGATGCATAAACTGTGCGTTGATGCTGAAGAGTCAAAGCGCCTAATAGAGGCCATCCATGGAGGAGAGTGCGGAGTGCACATGAGCAGGGTAGTGCCAGCTTGGAAGATTCTCAGACAGGGTTACTACTGGTCAACCATGGAGGAGGATTGTATTGGCTTTGTTTGGCGATGCCACAAAAGTCAGATTCATACAAACCACATGAACATTCCGCCGTCAAAGCTGTACAACATGACTTCACCGTGGCCATTTTCAGTCTGGGGGATTAATGTTATTGGGGCAGTTACTCCGAAGGGGTCGAACGGGCATGAGTACATCTTGGTGGTGATAGACTACTTTACAAAGTGGGTCGAGACCCAATCTTACGCAGTACTAAAGGCGTCACATGTTGCTAAGTTCATCAGGAAAAACATTATATATCGCTATGGGGTCCCGAATGAGATCATTTCGGACAATGGTTCCCACTTCAAGAAGAATGTGGGAATGATCAGTGGTCTATAAAGCATAATCAAAATGAATTGAATGTGTAAAAGCTAAAATATGGGACATATCGGGGTCGGGCCTCGAACTCCGACGAGCTCGTGACCAGCAGGTGCAGGCTCTATGGGAATCTGATAGGTCTCTCCAGAACGTCCCCAGCAAGTCAATATAGTAGGCAGCTCTGGCCATCCCGCTCCCTGTCTCACTCCGGGATCCCTCTTGCCACGAGACCTGGTTGCTCTGGCCCCTCTGCCTCTCTCTCTCGCAGCTAGAGCTCTCGCTCCCTTACCTCCGTGAACGCTAGTCAAAGACGGCATCAGATGAGTCTGGATGAAGGTCGCGTAGTTGCCCTCTGTACGAAAGTACTCCATCTCCAGCCCCACCATAAACTGGATCACCCGGTCGACAGACAGTCTATGCGTCTCCCTCATCGATACTGGAGGTGCTGCCAGTACGAACGGCACAGGCAGTCCTAAAGTCTAGCGTGTGAAGCGCTTGCTCAAGAACCAAGCACAATAGATTAGGCTGCCGAGGAAAATATGATAGCGAGCGACAACCCTAGCTGTCACATACTGGGCTCAGAGCCCTGATGGTATCGCATCCCACGGCTACCATGTGATCTAAAAAACAAGAGGATGAACAGATGATTAGTCGTTGTCAATTGACTAAGATGGTTGTATCAAGTTAATTGAAATAACTTTGTTTTGGGTTACCTCGTGCGCCGCCACCGTGTCGAAGTACTGTCGGAAGAACATGAAGTTCTCCTGGGTCCTACGGCGGAGCTGGCCATCGTATACCTAAGAAAACGGGACTGTCGCTGGGGTCTCCTCTACAGGCTCTAGGGCCTCCTCTACAGGCTCTGGGGCAAGAGCTGGGAAGTATGCGTACACCCACAGCTGCAGAGACAATGTGATCAATGCAGTGTATAAGTAGATACAGAAAATGCGAAGTAGAAAGCATACAGTGCATGAGCAGATACAAAGAATACAGAGCAGACAGTACATATGTTGAACAAATGTAAAGCAAGAAATGTTAAGTAGAAAATGTAAAGTGAAAGAGGGGAGCTAAGCTGTGTACCTTCCAAGCTCGCCAGTAGCCACCGATCAAGGTCCCGCTCATCCGAGAGGTCGAGCTCATGTATCCATATAGAGTAGTGAGGCCAGCTCCGCCCTAGTTGTAGAACTAAACTCTCTAGAGTACTACCAATGTGCTCAAAAAGTATAGGCCTACGGTATTCCACCTGTTCGAAAACAAGGTGGTACCGAAAAGGAATATGAGGAAGCCCCTAGCATACTGCTCTGCCTCCTCAACTGTCTCAGGCTCCTCTCCTCTAAACTGCTCCTCAAACCAACTATATCTAACCATGCTTGCCCGAAGTATCGGTGTGTGTGCCCCAAGCAATGCGATCCGTGCAGCCTCCCACTCTCCCATGTCAGGGTCGAGAGGGATCGGATCACCTCCCACGCCTAAGCCAGTGATCATGGAAAAGTCGTAGGAAGTCATCGTTATCTCCCCTGTCGTGGAGAAGTGGAAGGAGTTGGTGGTATCCCACCACCTCTCCACAAGAGCCCCTAAGAGAGGACAGCTCGCTACAACCTGCATCAAGCTAGGGCAAAACAGACCGAAGCCATTCTCATCGATGATGTCACGGACCCTGGCTGGCAACTCATCATACCAGTCCCAGGCTGTCGTCGTGCCATAGCCTTTGAAGGAACAGGATTCGTCCTGTAATAATGCATGAGATGCAATCAAGTACAGTTGAAAGTATAGTTGAAGGTACAGATGAAAGTACAATGAATGTGAAGCAGTAATGTATGAGATACAATTAGATCAAGGCAATCAAGGAAATCAGATTAAAACAGTGCAAGACATGCAAACAGTTAAAGGTAGTACTGCAAAAAAACGGAGTTCATATCTCCACAGCGATGGCTGACAAGTGAGACGCAGGCTCTCTCAGTAGGAGGTCGTCTGGCACATCCTCAGCAAAGTCAGTGGAGGCTTTGATGCCTCCCACAGTGGGTATAATGTGACTCTCGGGGTGATACCTTGCCGGATCAAAAAGACGTATGCTCGATGGTAATGGCTCAGCCTCGACCTCTGACTCGGCTACGAAGTCTGCCTCAAACTCTACCGAAGGAAGCGCGGGGAAGGCCCCGTCATGTGGGACACCATCAGCCATCTAAGATAGATACAAGAGAAGCAAAAATGAGGAAACATGAAGAAAATGGTGAAACTTTCAAAAAGTCAACCCTAAGAGAGAGGAAAAAGTCAAAGAAAGTCAAAATCCGGGAAAGTGTGCTAACCTTGGGAGAAACTCTAGGAAATGAGCCTTGAATGGTGGAAATGATAAAAGAAGCGTTGAAATCAAATTCTGATCGGTTCAAATTGAAGAGAACAAGAGGGTTTCTGCGAAGAAAATGTTTTTAAGGTGTTGGGAAACGCGTAGAACGCGCAGATCTAGAGAGAAGGAGTACCTAGAGGGCAAGGAAAAGAAATTTCGTGCAAGGGTTTGTGAGGAAATGAAGTGTCTTTGCCTCTACTTAAAGACCCACAGCTGAAAAGACCAAACTACCCAAATCTGCCATCGATGACCGGCAGTGGCACATCAATGGCCGACAGTGTTGTATTGATGGCCAGTAGTGGCCACTGATGGCTGGCAGGGGGCTGGTGGCCTCCCTTGATGGCTGGCATGCCTCCAAAGGCTCCCTCTGCCTCTTTTACCTTGATATGTGTCCTTGGGTTCCAAGAAATGCAAGGTGTTCTTGAAGTTTGATTCAAAATGCCTCCGCGGAAGCCCAGAATTGCGTTCTCAGTGTACGGTGGTCATTGCCCATCAACACACACAAGGTGTATCCTTTTTGACATATTGCAACTCTCCGAGAGGTAAATCGGGAGTTGCCTTTGAGTCGTCTTTGCCAAGCATACACTTGTCGTCTTTGCCAATCTTGGGGTTTGGAGCACCTTCAAGTTGGTTCATCATCTCCTTTGAGCTCCGAAATTTGAGGTAGGGATAACTATTCATATTTATGGTCTTTGACATAAACATGTGGTCATTTTGATTTAATGTTAAAGTTGAGAAATTTTGGGTGTTAGGGTTTCAAAAATATATAAAGAGGGGTTTTGTTCTTTTGACCAATACATGTATATTTTGGGTTATAAAATAAGGTTATTGATGTTTTTTTTTTTTTTTTTATGGTATTTGGACCTTTGGGTAAATGTTGAGAAAAGGGGAAAAATGCCTTAGTTGGGTTTAATCGGGTCATTTGTGTAATTAATGAAATTAATTATGGGAATATGAAATTGGTTTGGAAATAATGAAATTGGAAAATTATGAGATTGAATAGTGTAGTTGGATTGATTAATCCCTCACTTATGTAAATGTTGATAATTTATCTGTTGATGAATTTATTATTTGTTTAGAAATAACTGCGTTAGGCTATCGGTAGAAGATAGTCATGATTGTTGTAGAACTGTATGATGATTAGGTAAATTAAAACTAATCAATTGAAAAATGTCAGTGAATATGACGGTTGGATTAACACATTGAATATGTGCTTTAAGTTGATCATTGTATATGATAAGTGTTTAAATACATTGCATATGCATATTTGTTTAGGAGGAGAAAGGGAATGCACTCTGCTGAAAGCAAGTTGGCGGGGGTGTCCTGGGTGAAAGACCTGAAAGAAAAATATATACATGGGTGCCGATCTCGCGACGAAATTTTCGTAAAATGGCAGTTTTAAAATATATACATGGGTGCCGATCCCACGGACGAAATTTTTGTAAAATGGCATTTTTAAAATATATACATGGGTGCCGATCCCGTGGACGAAATTCCTGTCAGATGGCAGTTTTAAAACATATACATGGTTGCCGATCCCGCAGACGAAATTTCCGTCAAATGGCAATTTTAAAATATATACATCGGTGCCGATCCCGCGGACGAAATTTCTATGAAATGGCAGTTTGAAATGTTCATATGTGTTTTGGGATAATTGGGAACCATTGAGTTGTATGAGTTGTAGTCTCATTTTGAATTGTTTGAACAAATAATGAATCATGTCTACGAACTGATTTGGATAACTAAATGGAGGTTAGTTGAGATATGGATGTAAGTGTTATTGGACTATGAACAGAATGTATGGTGATTCAAAGGTGTTAACCATTTGTAGAATGCTGATGTTTTAGTTAATTCTCATATTATGTTTAGCATATCTCTACTGGGCTTTGGCTCACCCTATATGGGACATCATTTTCAGGTACAGGTGATATGCCACCTCCAAAGATGTAGCTTGGAAGGTTTTAGAAGCTGAAGGCTTATTTTTGTAGTTACCTTTTTGTATTATATGTACTTCAAGCCAAGGGCTCAATATGTTGAAAGTTAGAACTCTCTTTTGTTGTAACCAAGTGTTTACTTGAAAAGTTATAAACCCGTAGGGCATTTACTTCCAACTTTTGTTGTCAACATGTAATATTTTGTAATGAATACTCTGATAACTGAATATATGTTTATTTCTCCTTTGTCTATTGATGTCATGAGTGATTGGTTTATATGTATTATTTTGAGGGCGTTACAACTTGGTATCAGAGCGTACCGGGTTTGAATACTTTGGGTACGTGGGAAGTGGTTAGTACCACAGTGGGTTTGTCTTGCTTGTTAGAGACTTATGTATGATGTTATGTGCTTATGTGATAACATGCTTATATGACTAAATGGATATGGAATTTAGTTTCTAGGATGTTGATTGGACCCTTGGGTTTCTGGGAGTCCTATTGGAAAAGCACTTGATCAATACTGTTTCTAACTGGAACTCTAGCAACGCCACGAGACTGTCACTATCCGGGAATGAAATTCGTATGTATTTATTTGATTATGTGCTTACGTGGAGTGAATTATTGTTGTCCCTCGCATTAGGACGCGAGTGAAATAGCCTCGGCACATTTGTAAAAGTGCTAATACCTATGGTTATCTTTACTAGGATGCCTAAAAGAGGAAATGACGATTTCCCTCCTTCCACATGGGAAGGGTTACGGAAACAATTTCTGGAATTACGCCAAGGTATTACACCTTTGGTACAATTTGAAGCATAGTTTACTAACCTGTCGAGATTTGCTCCAGAGTTGGTGGAGACTGAAGAACTTCATTGTTCAGAGTTTGAAAATAAGTTGTGTGACGACATCCGAGAAAGGATTACAGGGTCTTGGCATAGGAGTTATAGTGTGCTTGTTGAAGCGGCAGCTCGTATAGAGGCAACGGTATTAACCTTGGGACGGAGTATGGAGGAGGCCATTTCGGCGACTCCTATAACTCCGGGTGTTGGTAGGCCTTTTAAGAGATAGAGGAGTTTCAACCCACAATAGTCTCAGGGAGTACAATCTAGATCTACCTTTCCAGTGTTGCGTTTGCGTTCGGGGAAGAGTATGCAGAGGGGTCTCACTTGTTATCAATGTGGACAGATGGGGCACCTGAAGAGGTTTTACCCACGGTTGCATGGCACATCTAGTGCGTCTGGTTCGAGATAGACACAGAGTCACCAGCCTGCACTTGCAGCACTGGCTTCGAGGGCCAATCGGGGAGCCTCTTTGGCTCAGTCTATGCAGCAGCCTTTTGCTCCGAGAGGTGAGTAGGTGGATCAGAGACTTGCAGGGTGCATGTATGCTGTTAAAGCGCCAGAGCTTGTATCGGTTCCATCAATTGTGGGAGGTACCTTTTTGTTTTGCAATTCAGTTGCTAACGTGTTGATTGTTACGAGTGCATCACATTCCTTTATATCTGTTGTATTTACATCTGTTTTGGGGTTGGAGTTGGCACAATTAGCTTCTCTTATTTGTGTAGTATCACCTGTTGGGGGTGAGTTGATTTTAAAACAGGGGTGTAGAGGTTGTGATATAGAGGTCGCCAACCACCGGCTTCCATTTTCTTTTGTAGTAATGGCTATGTTAGGTTTTGATGTGATTTTGGATATAGACTGGTTATCGTCATACCGGGCTATTATTGATTGCTACCGCCAGAGGGTTACTGTATGTACCTTGAGCGGGGATTATTTTCACTTCTTGGGAGATTAGGTGGGTAGTGTTTTGCCACCAGTGTATGATCCACGAGGGCAGGGTGA
The DNA here is from genome assembly GCA_022316695.1 of Camellia oleifera. NCBI lineage: Eukaryota > Viridiplantae > Streptophyta > Magnoliopsida > Ericales > Theaceae > Camellia > Camellia oleifera. The sequence goes on along the minus strand of CM039311.1, from coordinate 67,860,831 downwards.
GCTTAGTTATCTCCTCGCTAGCTGTATGAGTAGTGAGTGTGATGAGACCCAGGCTGAGTTGCCAAGAGTGGTTTGTGAGTACTCGGACGTCTTTCCCGAGGATCTTGTTAGTTTGCCACCTCACCGAGAGATTGAGTTCTCTATCGACTTAGTGCTTGTCAGGGCACCAATTTCCATGGCACCGTATCGTTTTGCCCCAGTCGAATTGAGTAAGTTGAAGATTCAACTCCAGGAGTTGCTAGATAAGGGCTTTGTCCGCCCTAGTGCTTCGCCGTGGGGAGCACCGGCCCTCTTTGCTAAAAAGAAAGATGGGGCTTTGAGACTTTGTATTGACTACCGGAAATTGAATCGGGCTACGGTTAAGAACAACTACCCTATGCCTTGTATAGATGATTTGTTTGACCAGTTAAAAGGGTCCCGTTGTTTCTCTAAGATAGACTTGAGATCGGGTTACCATCAGTTGAGGTTCAGGGAGGAGGATATCCCGAAGACGGCATTCCGTACGTGGCATGGCCACTATGAGTTTCTGGTGATGCCTTTTGGGCTCACCAATGCACCGGCAATGTTTATGGACTTGATGAACCGAATTTTTCGAGAATTCTTAGATCATTTTGTAGTCGCTTTCGTGGATGACATTCTGATTTATTCGCCTTCGGAAGAGGAGCACGAGGAATACTTGAGAGTGGTGCTTAAGTTGCTTAGAGCCCATAAGTTGTATGCTAAGTTCGGGAAGTGTGAGTTCTGGCTAAGAGAGGTTAAATTCTTAGGCCATGTGGTCTTCGGGGAAGGGGTGTCTGTTGATACATCCAAAATAGAGGCAGTGCAAAATTGGGCACAGCCTAAAAGTGTTTTTGAGATCCGCAGTTTTCTGCGATTGGCCGGTTATTACAGTAGGTTTGTAAAAGATTTTTTTTCCAGGCTAGCTTCGCCATTGACTAGATTGACGCAGAAAGGGATCAGGTATGTATGGAGTGAGACTTGTGAAAATTCATTCCAAGAGCTTAAAGTTAGACTTACCACCGCTCCAGTTTTGATTACTCCGGAGAGGGGTTTGGGTTATGTTGTATATTGTGATGCCTCACGAAAGGGCTTGGGTTGTGTGTTGATGCAAGAGCGGAAAGTGGTAGCCTATGGCTCACGTTAGTTGAAAACACATGAGAGAAACTACCTTACACATGACCTAGAGCTAGCAGCTATGATTTGTGCCTTGAAGATTTGGAGGCACTACCTGTATGGTGAGAAGTTCGAGGTGTTCTCGGATCATAAGAGTCTGAAATATCTGTTTACACAGAAAGACTTGAACTTGAGGCAGAGGAGGTGGATGGACTTTATTGAGGATTACGACTTCGAGTTGCATTACCATCCGGGGAAGGCCAATGTTGTGGCCGATGCCCTTAGTAAGAAACTTATTAGTGATGTAACTTGTGTAGCCATCTGAGAATGGGAGATGTTGGGTGCACTTAGCGAGTTTAATTTGCTTTTGGGTGAATCTGTTGATTCTGCGGCCTTGTTTTCTATACTTGCGCAGTCTACACTTGTGAGTTGAGTGCTAGAGACACAGAGAAGTGACCTTGAGGTAGAATCCCTCCGAGAGAAAATCTCCAGTGGGAAGGTTGAGAAGGGTTTAACTGTGTATCCCAGCCTGAGTGTGAGGTACCGAGACCGTTTGTTTGTACCGGAGTCTTGCCGAGAGGAAGTACTCCGAGAGTTTCACCATTCACGCCTTGTGATGCATCCGGGAGGCACTAAGATGTATCGCGACTTGGGTCGCCAGTTTTGGTGGCAGGGTATGAAGAAAGATGTGGCAATTTTTTGTATCTAAGTGCCTTACGTGTCAGCAAGTAAAGGCTAAACATCAGAGGCCAACGGGTTTGTTACAACCCTTGCCTATAGCCGAGTGGAAATGGGAGCATGTCATGATGGACTTCGTTGTAGGTCTTCCAAGGACTCAGCGGGGTAGTGATGCTATTTGGGTGGTCATAGACCAGTTGACTAAGTCGGTGCACTTTATTCCTATGCGCGTGAGAGATTCAGTAGATCATCTTGCCGACTTGTATATTCGAGACATAGTGAGGTTGCATAGAGTCCTAGTGTCGATCGTCTCAGATAGAGATCCACGTTTTACCACTAGATTGTGGCAAGTTTGCAGAGTGCCTTGGGCACTAGATTGACCTTTAGCATGGCTTATCATCCTCAGACTAACGGGCAGTCTAAGCGTACTATTCAGATCCTTGAGGATATGCTACGAGGCTGTGTCCTTGACTTTAGTGGGTCGTGGGAGAGGCACTTGCCCTTAGTGGAGTTCGCCTATAACAACAGTTTCCAATCGAGTATTGGTATGGCGCCGTTTGAGGCCTTGTATGGCCGACCCTGTAGGTCTCCAGTTTGTTGGGCCGAGGTGGGTGATGCACTTTTGTTAGGCCCGGAGTTGGCGCGAGAAACGACGAAGAAAGTTGAGCTTATCCATAAGAGGCTTGTTACAGCCCAGAGTCGCCAAAAAAGTTGTGCCGACCGTCAGAGGAGGCCTTTGGCACTTGAGGTGGGCAATCACGTCTTTCTGAAAATATCACCTAGGCGGGGCTTGATGAGGTTTGGGAAGAGTGGGAAGTTATCCCCTCGGTTTATTGGTCCCTTTGAGATCCTTGAGCGGATTTAGAAGGTTGCATACCATTTAGCTTTACCGCCGCAGTTATCCGCAGTGCATGACGTGTTTCATGTTAGCATGCTTCGGAAATACGAGCTAGATCCGTCACATGTATTGGATTGGACCGACTTAGTGATAGACGAGGATGCCTCGTATGAGGAGAGACCGGTACGGGTCTTGGATAGGCGAGATCAAGTCTTGCGAGGCAAGACGATACCCTTGGTGAAAGTTTTGTGGAAACATCAAGGAGTGGAGGAAGCAACTTGGGAACGTGAGTTGGAGGTCCGCGAGAAATACCCAGACTTGTTTGTTAATGTTTAAGTATGTATTGGGAATTTTGTTATGTTAATGAATTCTGGAAACATTATATGTGTTTTAGATTGTGGAAATGTTATAGCCATTGAATATGGCCCGGAATGAAAGTTTACTTTAACATTGCATATGTTAGTTATGTTTTGGAAATACAAATATATTGTTGACATTGAATATGTTATTGAATTATGGAATACCTGTGTTGAAATTGTTGAATTTCAAAGAAAAGCATGTTGATAATGCATATTGAAAATATATTGTAAATTGCCTCTTGAAAATAGATGGGATGACCGGTATTGGGTCAAGTTGATAAATGTTGAGTTATGATGTGTTGAGAATTGAGAAATCACACTTTTGAAAACTTTTATATATCTAATTTCGGGGACGAAATTCTTTAAGGGGGGGAGGTTATAACGATCCCGGTTTTTCCCTTCTTTGTTTATGGTAACCCGGACTCGGTTCCGTGGATGATTGTTGTTGTCTTTGTCACATTTCCACCATTTACTCTTTGTATTTGAGTTTTAGGTTGAGTTGAGCAAGTTTGAAACAGGTTGGTTGTATTTAGAAATCAAAAGTTGATGCCCAAATTTTGGCCTTCACGCTCGAGCGGGCCCTTTGCTTTTGCTCCTCCGCTCGAGCGGGCATTCCGACGCTCGAACGGGATTATTCAAACCTCAGCACTTTTCTCTACAGGTCATCGGACGCTCGAGCGTCCACTTTCATGCTCAAGCGGGGGCCTTCTTCTCTAGAACTTCTAGAAGTATGCATTCGACGCTCGAGCAACGCTTTTCACGCTCGAGCGTGAGTCTGTGTCTGACGCTCGAGCGGGGCATGCTACGCTCGAGTGGACTGTGTTTTATATCAGTCCGAATTTTAGCATTTTGAATCACTTTTTCGGGTCATTCTCTCTCTCAAGCTTTTCAAAATCCTAATTTGAGAGCTCCTCTCTCTAGACCTCTCTCTCTATATATATATTTTGATCTTGGTTTAGTGAGACCCAATCTTTGTGCCTTCATTAAAGTGATAGAGTTTTGAAAGACCTCCATTTTGATCCAAAAATCTTGGAGTTTGGAGCACCTTCAAGTTGGTTCATCATCTCCTTTGAGCTCCGAAATTTGAGGTAGGGATAACTATTCATATTTATGGTCTTTGACATAAACATGTGGTCATTTTGATTTAATGTTGAAGTTGAGAAATTTTGAGTGTTAGGGTTTCAAAAATATATAAAGAGGGGTTTTGTTCTTTTGACCAATACATGTATATTTTGGGTTATAAAATAAGGTTATTGATGTTTTTTTTTTTTTTATGGTATTTGGACCTTTGGGTAAATGTTGAGAAAAGGGGAAAAATGCCTTAGTTAGGTTTAATCGGGTCATTTGTGTAATTAATGAAATTAATTATGGGAATATGAAATTGGTTTGGAAATAATGAAATTGGAAAATTATGAGATTGAATAGTGTAGTTGGATTGATTAATCCCTCACTTATGTAAATGTTGATAATTTATCTGTTGATGAATTTATTATCTGTTTAGAAATAACTGCGTTAGGCTATCGGTAGAAGATAGTCATGATTGTTGTAGAACTGTATGATGATTAGGTAAATTAAAACTAATCAATTGAAAAATGTCAGTGAATATGACGGTTGGATTAACACATTGAATATGTGCTTTAAGTTGATCATTGTATATGATAAGTGTTTAAATACATTGCATATGCATATTTGTTTAGGAGGAGAAAGGGAATGCACTCTGCTGAAAGCAAGTTGGCGGGGGTGTCCTGGGTGAAAGACCTGAAAGAAAAATATATACATGGGTGCCGATCCCGCGGATGAAATTTCCGTAAAATGACAGTTTTAAAATATATACATGGGTGTCGATCCCGCGGACGAAATTTCCGTCAAATAGCAGTTTTAAAATATATACATGAGTGCCAATCCCGTGGACGAAATTTCCATGAAATGGCAGTTTGAAGCGTTCATATGTGTTTTGGGATAATTGGGAACCATTGAGTTATATGAGTTGTAGTCTCATTTTGAATTGTTTGAACAAATAATGAATCATGTCTTTGGATAACTAAATGAAGGTGAGTTAAGATATGGATGTAAGTGTTATTGGACTATGAACAAAATGTATGGTGATTCAAAGGTGTTAACCATTTGTAGAATGTTGATGTTTTAGTTAATTCTCACATTATGTTTAGCATATGTCTACTGGGCTGCATATGTCTACTGGGCTTTGGCTCACCCTATATGGGACACCATTTTTAAGTACAGGTGATATATCGCCTCCAAGGATGTAACTTGGAAAGTTTTAGAAGCTAAAAGCTTATTTTTGTAGTTACCTTTTTTGTATTATATGTACTTCCAGCCGAAGGGTCAATATGTTTAGAGTTAGAACTCTCTTTTGTTGTAATCAAGTGTTGACTTGGAAAGTTATAAGCTCGTAGAACATTTATTTTTATTGTCAACATGTAATATTTTGTAATGAATACTCTGATAACTGAATATATGTTTATTTCTTCTTTATCTATTGATGTCATGAGTGATTGATTTATATGTATTATTTTGAAGACATTACATATGGTTATAATTATAAAAAACAAATCACTTTTAATGATGTGACTCAATCTAAACTATTAATTATTTTTTGAACAAAATGTAACCACAAAACTACCTTTACAGCTGCTCAAAAAATAAAATAAAATAAAATAAAGGCGATATGCCGTCCTGCTGAGCAGAGCAGAGCAGAGCAGGTATCCTTGTCCGTTTACAAACAAGCCAACCCATCTTCAATGAAAGGGTTGAAGAAAAAGGCTTGTAATGTAAATATTGTAAACAACATACAAAATCAAAAAGAGATCTCTCTATCTGCTTATCAGATCTCCCAACTCAATCAACTACTACTACTACTATTAGTACCAACAATGATTATACACTTCCCATCAATCAATAACTCAAAAATCTCATATTTCTGCTTCCATTTCCATCAATAAATCTTTCCTTGGCCACTGATCTGCGGCCGGTGAAGCAAACAAAGCCACTGAGATGTCGACCAGCTTCTTCCTGCTCAATCGTGACCGTTGATTTCGAAACTGCTCAAGAGCATTCGTTGCCTCAACGTCTCCCAAAACAATAGAATTCGGAAAAGCTAAATTTGTTGTAGGTGTGGTATATGCAAAATGCCATTGTTTCGCAATTAAAGTCTGTTAATTCACAGAACAAACACAAATCACAGTCAATAATCACCACAACAAGACAAAACGAGAAAAAGCGAAAACAATCGAAACTTACTGCTTCTCTGATTGGTTTTGACACATGGAAAAGCTGCTTGAGATCACCATGATCAACATTGCACAATATCCTAATCTGCCAAAACAAAAACAAAAAAAAAAACCCCCAAATTGAACTCAGAAACACTGTTCAATCACAAAACCCAATTATAAATAAACATTCTCACAAAACCCAATTATATATACACATTGCCCACAAAACCCAGTTACATAAACAGATTTCTAGGTTGAATTAATCAAATATTTGGTACTAACCAGAATGTCCTGAGGCAGGGCTTCAAGCAGAGACTTGTCAAAACTCATCATTTTCTCACTGCGTGGTTTCTTCATTATGGGTGTTGTCACCTTGGAATCAACCTCCATATTGCTCGATAAAGCAATCCTCTTCCCACTCATCGACCTCGTGTACCGAACAAACCCTAACCCTAATCCTTCTTTATCACGCTTCACATTCGACCCACATCCCTTTTCCAAACCCATTTTCTTCCTCAACTCCTCCCAACAATTCTCAACAAGATCCGATTTTTCCACCAATCCAAACAACACAAAATCAAAATATGTCCCCAACAACAAAAAAAACCCAATCTGACCCAGTAACAATCAGAAACAAATCACGATATTAAAATATGCCCCCAACAACAAAAACCCAATCTGACCCAGTACCAATCACAAACAAATCACGATATTATATATATAAACAGATATAGATATATATAGAGAGAGACCTGGTGTGAGAGAGAAAAACCCTAAATCGTGGTTGTGGAGTAATGGGTAATTAGTATAACGGTTGTTCTGAAGAAGGAAGCAAAGAACCGACTCTGTGTTTTTTTTTTATTTTCTCTCAAAGAGAGTCCTAGCTATATATAACTATTGAAGCTTTCCTTAAAAGGAGTCCTATTTACATATAACTGTTGAAGCTTTCCTTATTGAAGCTTTCCTCAAGAAAATTCACTGTACACCAAACGTGAGTGGATGGTGGAGATTTGGTGTCCAGTCAATTACGCGTCAAACAAGGGACTCTACAGTTAAAGTTTTTTTTTTTTAATAAATTTCAAATAATAATTTTATGAATTATTTATTTGTTTATTATTATTATTTTTTTTTTTATGAGTCTAAAGATTCTAGTCTAATAAAACAAGGGACTCTACAGTTAAAGTTTTTTTTTTTTAATAAATTTCAAATAATAATTTTATGAATTATTTATTTGTTTATTATTATTATTATTTTTTTTATGAGTCTAAAGATTCTAGTCTAATATAAATTATATAAAGGGCAAAGGGCAAAGGGCAAAGGGTAAAGTATATGCACTTGTGCTGAAATTACTAAATATAATACTTAAAAAAAAAATTATATTTTTTTCAAACATAACACTAACAATTCAAAAACGTAGCATTCTAATACAACATATTAACAAAAACTTGTTAGTATAATTTTTTCAAACGTAATAGCATTTAAAAAAAATTTATTAATGTATTTTTTTTCAAATGTAACACACTAAAAAACCTTCATAGTATATTTTTTCCAAACATAATACTTCAATGTAACATACTAAAAAACTCTTTAATGTAATTTTTTCAAATATAACTACGTAATATTCCAAAAAAAACTCCTTAGTGTATTTTTTTCAAACGTAACACTCCAATCAATGTAATACAAAAAAAACTCATTACTGTACTTCTTTCAAACGTAATACTCTAATGTAACATTCCAATGTAATACTAGAAAACTACACTAACATAAATATTGATTTCCACACTCGACAACCAACACTTCAACCATCAATCCTCCTAAAAAAAATCTTCTACGCATCACCTTTTCATTTTCATCCCAAAAACATATTAAAAAATTAGAAAAATAAATTATAAAAGGGCACTCACTTAAATAAATAAAATCTTAGAATTAAATGAATCAGTATTTCTCCATATAGGATTTATCAGTAAATTTTCCTATTTGGGATTAAAAATATTTCCTTTTTAATTGTGATAATTCATTTAATAGTCTGGTTTGATTTAAGCTGATTTTATGAATTATTTTTATTTTTTATGTTTTTTTTTAAGTAAATATTTTTAATATTTTAAGTTTTTTTTTTTTTATAACTTTTGAGATTCATGTAATCTACCTATACTTAAAAAGTATAATATTGATAATAAAAAAATACTAAAAAATTCACTGAATACACAAAAATATAAATATTCAGTGCATTTTTATATTATTGTGTATTAATTGAATTTATTTTATATTTTTCATAAATATTTTACTTTTTAGGTGCGTCTAAAAAAAAAAAAGAATTGCTGCTATTATTTAATATTTAAAATTGTGTAAAAAAATACTTTTAAAATGATGAAAATTTTAAAATAGAATCCTTCCCAACCTACTAGATAACTTTTACATTTACAAGGTCAATTACGCCTTAAACTAGGAGTGTAAATTTGGCCCGGCCTGCTCCATCCAAGCCTAGGCTCCGGTTGGCCCATGTAGGGCTTCGCGGGCACCCACTAAAATTCGGGCGACACCAGCCCACGCGCCAGAAAATTAGGTCTAGACCCAAGAGGTATTCAGGCCTTGGGCAAGCTGGTGGGCCTAGGTCTACGTTCAAGCTTGGATAGGGCTTGAACATTTTTTTTTCTTTTCTTTTTTTTTTTTTAACCAAAAATTTTTTTTTTTCTACCAAAAATGACACTAGATCTCGGCACAGGTCGGGCCTCAAACCAGGCTTTGAGCGGACTGATGGGTCGAGTCGGGCTTCAAAATGATGGCCCAGGCCTAGGCCCAAGGTCTTGGGCTGGGCTTGGGCCCGGGCCTAACCAGGCCGAGCCCACTCTAGGCCGCGGGCGAGGTTCGGGCCGCCCACGGGTTACGGGCCATTTTTACCCTCCTACATCAAACACGGTGTGTTACTGTAAGTTTTTGGTGATACACTCGAAAGATGAATTTTGAAATTAATCTCAATTAAATTTATTTACTTTTTAATTGTGATTTTATTTCCATTTAATAGCAGGTTTTTGAGTAATTATTTGAGGTAAATATTACCATGTGTTTTGGGTGGTATTTTTTAATATTTAAAAAGGCACTTGATTCATAAATTCAATTTTAAATTTTTTTTGATCAAAGGTTTACACTTTAAAATACTTTGTCAATAAGAACGACTTACTACAAAATGACCAAATTACCCATATAAATATACCAACCAAACCCTACATTTCTCAAATGAACAGTTTCCTCTCTCTCTCTCTCTCTCTCTCTCTCTCTCTCTCTCTCTCTCTCTCTTTCTCTCTCTCCGATCTAAACCCTAGTCTGCGCCATCTTCACCACCACTGTCACCGCCTCCTCTCTGCCTCTAACTCATTGCTCATCTCTTTCTCTCTCTCAGTTCCAAAGACTTCGGACCAAGGTTTTTAAAAGTGGCCACAACAGTTACGTAACAGTTGTGATAGTTACTGCCACCCATTACGACTGCTATAGCGGTGTGACGAAAATTCACAAGGTAAAGCACCAATACTACCATTATGCAAAATAAAGTTTGATTACATAAGACAGTTTAATGTAATAAAGTTCAATTACATAAGCCATAATTTAATGGTAAATTGATAATTGATCGTGTATGTGCTATATGCAAGGTTTAAAAAAAGTGGTATTACGTAATGGTGGCGGCCGTTATATAACGGTTGCGATGGTAGGAGTTATCTGTTACATCCGTTTTTACAGTGTGATGAAAATTCATATGTGTAACGACCGTTTCAGTGTTTCGTAACGGCTATAGCGGTACCGCAACAGCCATAATATATAAATAGTGCTTGGACAATATTCTGAATAACTTGTACAATATTCTGAATAACTTTCTCTCAACAAAAAAAAAAAGAAAAAGTTAACAAAAAAATAACGAATACTTTAGTGATCTAAGCCCAAAGAAAAAATATTGTATGAATTTTTTTTTCTTTATAATTTTTTTAAAATTTTTATTTCATGACATTAGCATGAAAAATAAAAAATATATAAATAGTGCTTGTATTTATTTTTATAATTATTTCATTTAATATTTGATTGTAAATATTTTTTATTTTGTTACCATAATATGTTGCCTAAAAATGTCTTTTAAAAAAATAAATAAAATCAGTAGTTCAAAAATAATTTTTGTTTATGACACAATTTTTATTTTTATAATCATTTCATTTAATACTTAATTGTAAATAATTTATTTAGTTAGCTATAAAGTGTTGTCTAAAAAATATCTTTTAAAAAAAAAATTAATAGCTCAAAAATAATTTTTGTTTATGGCACAATTTTTATTTTTATAATCATTTCATTTAATAGTTATAAATATTTTTTCTTTGTAGATATTTAAAATCAATTATTTTTAAAGTCATTAACTGTTGAAATAAAATATAAAAATCCTTTTATAGTGATTTAAAATATGAAATATAATAGATCATACTTAAAAACTAACAAAATTGATCAAAATCTATTTTAAACTCTAATAAATGTGATTTTTGGGAGGAAAAAAAAAATGCATATTAGTAAATTTTTTTAAATTGTACGAAAAACAAAAACTTTTTGCGGTCCGGTTACCGCAACCGTTATGCTACAGCCTTTACACTCCACAACCGCAACTACGCCACCACACCGTTACGGTGACCACAACCACTTTTCGAAATCTTGGCTATATTACTTGGAATATAAAGATATCTGCGTGCATGAAGACAACACTCATCTTCTTGCATCATATCTGGATGATTCCTTCTCAGTAGTGCTAGCCTGACTTCATGGTCAGAGAGGCCATTTGGTATTTGTACCAAAAGGTAGATATTCCCTAGTAAGTCTCATTCAATATTTATAAAAGACTCATACACTAGGAGAAAGATTAATGATGCATTCATGTCAGAGAATCACCAATCAAAGAAAACTCATCTTTGCCACCCCTTTGTGCAAAGAATTATATATCAAAGTCAGTCAGGATTGCATATTAATAGTTCAATTTCGAAGTATCACTATGGTCAACAAGGCCGACTCAGGATGAATTTATACAGAGAGAAAACTTTAGAAACCAGCACTACCTTCGATTTGAATTTGAAACTAATACACAGGGCAACTTATAAACCTGTTGAAAAAACTAATACCTATTACTTACTTGGTCCCAGCAGGGTTAAAACCAATGCAGTAGGCAGCAGTGATTTCATCCACATCATTATAAACCCGATATGTGCAACGAAGCTGCAATTCCTGTTAAAATCATTGGTTACCAATATGACGTCATAAAAAATGCACGACAGACCATAAAGCTGTTCATACAATCTATTACAGTAGCATGATAGAATTTTCTTCATGAGTTGCCACTAAGCATAAAAATTCGTGTTAACAAATCAGATAACAATAACAAAACATCTGTATTCCTTCAAAGTATTGGTGTTCTTAGAGGAGAGGCTATCACTCACTGTTTCTTTTGCAATGAAGAACCTGAGTCCCTCAATCATGTATTGCTTCTTTGTCCCTTTATCTGGAAAATTTGGTCTAACATCATAGATTGGTGGGGTTTATATTGGGTATGCCCAGGCTCTGTGGTGGAATTATTTGATTGGTGGATTGGCACTAAAACCAGGAAGAAGGAACTCCAAATATGGAATGCCTTACCACTTGCTATTTTGTGGTCAATTTGGAAGCTCAGGAACGATTGTGTGTTCTATAGTGCTTAACCTAACTTCATGAAGCTCTGTGAGCTTGTCAAGCCTAGAGTTGCAATTTGGTTAAAGAGCCACCCTTCTGAGAACTCATACTCATATTCCATTCATGATTTTGTATTCAATCTTAACCAGATTAGGAGGTGCATTTGATGGATTCAATATGGTTCTGCTGCTGTTCTACTGCTAACTGTTCTGCTGTTCTGCTGTTTGCTGCCTTGTTTATTGCTGTTTGCTGCCTTGTTCTGCTGTTCTGCTATTTTCTCTTTTTGCTTTGTTGGTCTCTCACCAACTTTGGCTTGAGCTAGCAAATGATAGGGTGTCTTTCTTAGTGCCAACATAGTTGGGATTTGGAGGGTTCAAATTTGATGCTTTTTTGCTCTTGCCTCATCTTTATTGATGTAATTCCATATTTTGTATGTTAATTTCATCAATAAAGCTTTCCTTTTTGCTGATAAAAAAAAATAGTGAGGAAAATACTATGGTACCAAAATCATTAAGAAGGGCATTTGGTATCAATTTATTGACCAAAGTTTTCACTCTAAAATCAAGAATAGACTTAAACAAGCTTACCTACATCAGCAACAAAAGAACAAGAATTTTCATTATAGACACTTCCAGCATCTGGTCTAAAGAGGAACAAATAATAAAGTCATCAGGTATATTACATGCCATAAATCAATTAAAATACCAAGTTGCAATAGAAGTCTAAGAAGCACCATTCCTAACTATCAGATTAGAGTGATCTTATCACATTATTCAGCTGCCTGCATCATTACCAAAGCCATGGCACAAACTCTACTTGAATTAACTCAACAAACATTGTCCCAACTATGACCAAAGCATATAAATCAAATTATCTCTGTGCATACCAGATTCCACACTAGATGAAAGTGGATCGAGGCTCAGCACTCGATTGGACTATCCAAGGATTGAGGTTCCTGCAAGAAGAAGCATCGTAAGAGCTGCCCGGCCAGGGTTGGCCCGATAACCCCTCCGGTGTGGGAATCAGTGATCGGAGAAGAAGTGTAGAGAGTTGAGTTTGTTGTGAGTGGGGTTCAGCTTAAATCAGTTACCTTCAATGTGAAGTTTATGTAGTATATATAGATTTCCTTGCTTGTTTCCCAAGATGGTTTCATGGAGTTTTGGTGCTGCCAAGCTTCCTTTAACATTGCTTAAGGTAGAGGACCATCAAGTTGTTGATAATGGAAGCATATATTTGTTGTAATCATGCTGATAACAGATTACATTCTTATAGTTTAACTGTTCCCGTGATTCTAGATGCATGGGACCAGCTGAGGTGGCAACTTGCACATGCATTTACTCATGGCTTCTACGTTTCTTTGAGAGGTTCCCTTAGCTTGGCGCCATTATGCCTCGACTCGGCCCTTTGCAAGGTTACTGTTGGGATGGGCTGGCCCATTTGGATATTTATGTACGGACTCAGCCTACTTTGATTCTGATAATAGGTTCGACCTATCAGTTCGGCCCATAGGATGAGTCCTTCAACTCGGCCCTGGCCCAATATTGCAGCTGGGCTGGCCTTTCTACTGCGAGTTGGGCCCAAGTGCTTGAGGACTTGGGTGGACTGTTAGTAATGGAACTAGGCTTAGTTGGTCTATCCACATGCTCATCTGACCCATTTGGATTTGGGCTTGGGGGATTAGACCATCCTAAGGCTTGGGTTCGACCCATTTTTTATTTAGCGCCTTCATTTGCCCCCTAGCTCGCGCTAAGGTTCCCCTTGGAAGGAGCTATGGTTCTGTACTCCAAGCATTGCGTTGCTTCAGTTCTGCCCCAGTTCGGCCTTGGTGATGGTTCAATCCTGACACACAACCCCTGCATGCGTCCTTTCATGGTGACACGTGGCGGCATGAGATAGGTGTGCAGAGATAGTGCGTCGATTCCATACTAACGATCGTGCTTCGTGTACCTCCACACCGGCTGCCGCAATAAATGCTCTGGGCTATCAATCCAAAACCCTTTATCTGTTTTTCATTCTTCTAGGGAGTTTCAAAAAACCCTTTCCGTTCCTCTGAGTCAGTCTCATTGGTGCTCTGTCCAATCGTTCCGCTGCCGCTCTTGCTTCAACACCACCTGCTCGCCACCACTGCTCTGATCTCTATAAGTTTTCTTGTAATTCTTCTTTCCCTGTCCTTTTCTGTTCAATCATCTCGTTTGACCCTTGCGCCGTTGTATTCCACATCTTGATATCTGAGTTCTATCCCTGTACCACTAGGTTTGGTTTAATGGGAAAGTTTCGCTCATTAGTTGATACTCCTGAGGCCATGGCCATGTTTCGTCGTGACTATAATATCCCCGATGATGTGACCCTATCGCTGGCAAGGGTCAATGCCAAGCGTATGGGCACTAGGAATACTGCTGCCTTTCCGATTGCATCCATCGTTGAGAGAGGGGTTCGGTTTCCCCTCGACTCTTTGGTGCGCCGATTTCTGCACCAGGTTCAACTCACTCCAATGCAAGTGTCAGTTAACCTATTTCGTGTCGTCCGTGGCGTATCCGCTCTCAATAAGCGATTGGGTTTGAATCTCGATATTTGGGACATTTTGGGCTGCTACACTATCTCGCACAATAAGGATCACAACATGTACTACCTGCGTGTTCGTTTAATCGACTGTCATCTGGTGACTGGTTTGCCTGATTCAGACAAGCACAATGATGATTTTCTGTAAGTTGGTAGCAACTAGGAGTTCCCTGTTGGGACCGAATTCTAGTCTGAACGGATGCCCCTGAAGGATGGCTACCCAGGTTCGAATCCTTCCTCTAATGTCTTTTGCATTTCTTGTCTTTGTTTTGGATGTTGCTTTAATGTGGTTCCTTTTCTTTCTCTTGCAGAGGCTTCTCGTTTTCAGCATAGGCCGAACCGGGAGAACGTTGAGGCCGTCAAAGCCGTTCTACAGTACAAGAAGAGGTTTGTACCAGAGTTATTGGATTACCAAGCGACTTACCGTTCCGTCATTCTGAAGAAGGCGAGGCTTGCTGCATCCCTTCTAAATTCTGACACTGAGACTGATACATCCCTCACCCTTCTGGTTACGAATCGTCGCCAGAGCTAGGGTGCACTGCCTGAAAGGACACCCTCTCCTGCCCTCAGTTTCGCAGGGAGTGGGTCTATGTCGAAGAGAAGAGTGCTGGTGGATTTGGAGGCTGAGGCTTTTGGCGCCTCTAATACTTTGGAGATCCCTTTGTTGAAGGTCAAGGTGAAGAGCCTCATGGATGTAAATTAGAGGTAGGAGCTTCTGGAACTCACGCTACTACTGCCGAGCCCTCCGCTTCGGTTGTTGCAAGGGCAAAAAATAAGAGGAAAGAGACCGGCAAGGCAGTGGTAGAGGAAGCTTCTGGAGATCCAATTGAGGACGAAGCACTTGAGAAATGGGAACCGCCGATGCTGCATTAAGGCAGACCCATTTCTATCTCTGATTTGGTTATTGTTTCACAAGACTTTGCTTTTGACTTGACCAAGACTTTGTTGATGCCGGTTGACATGGCTGACCATAATGGGCCCCACGATATTCCTATTTTGAAAGGAACCCTGCAGATGATGACTGCTGTAAGTGCATTCTTGCTTTGCTAGTTTTTGGTGTTATGTTACTGATTTCTTTCTTTTAATACTTTGTAATTCGTTGTAGTGCATTCAGAGGATGCATCTGTCCATCACTCAAGTAGAGGAACTGGAAAAGGCCGTATTGGAGGCCACTATGAATGCTGAGAGACTGACAGTGAGCCTGGAGGCCGAGAAAGAACGACGCAGAACTGCCAAAAGGGAAGCTTTCCATCTAAACAAGGTTGTTGCTTTAGCTGAAAAGTCAAAGGTGGCTGCTATTGGAGAGCAGGCTCAACTTGAAGGAAAAGTGGCAGAGCTGGAGGCCGTTATCGCGGTGATGGCTGCAGAGCGTTCTGCGTTGGAAGCCAAGTACTAACAACAAGGTTGGGATGAGGCTAAGGCTGCCTACAAAGAGGAGGTGTTGGTGCTGCGAGACAAGCTCTTTCTGAAGGGTTGGTCGAGTGCTCTAGTCGCTGCCCTGGTTCCTGAAGGCTCTCCACTGTTTCAGAATGTCCCAGTTCCCTCAAGGTCTCTGGGCTTGAAGATTGTTTCTACCCTGCAGTTCTTCCGGCTGAGGTTTCCCCAGAAATTGATTTTGCAAACAAGACTCAGGAGAGTGATGTTGCCATCGAGACGGTGAACGTTGAAGGGGGTGGAACCCTGGAGACTGAAGCTGTGGAAGACGTAGTTAAGGAAGCTTCCACTTCTCAGGAAGTTAGAGTTGCCTCTACTTTTCCTCCCCGAGACGGCCTGGACAAGATTGTGGACACTACTCCTGAGGTTCCCTCTGTTGATGAAAGATGAAGTTTTCTCTAGAAAGATTTGAAGTTTTTGCTTTTTGGACTTTCTTTTGTTTTGATGTACTGTGGCTCGGTCCCCTTGACGAGTTCTCTCTCTATACCTGCCAAGACAATTTTTTCCTTTTTTTTTTTTTTTGCTGGCTATGAGGCCATCTGTGCCTTTGTTAGATGATGGAATTTTTGAATTTGCAATCTGATGCTATCTGGCTTCTATATCTAAATGTTTTCTGTACTGTTTGCCCCCGGCCGAGCATTGTTGGGACCTCGAGGCCGAACGTATACTCGGTCTGGTTAACAAATATATTGCATGGCTGTACTTGGTTTTGTAATGAAAAGAAGAGGGTCTTACTTAGATCCAGGTTGGTTCTAAAAAAAAACAATTGTTTGCCTCCACCTGGAGGTAAGTAAAATTTGTTTTGGAGATTGTGCTCTCTAGGCAGAGCTGCTTAAGTTTGTTGCAACTTTGATATCATAAATGTACTTGAATGGGATAAAGACATGAAGATGTGTCTTACTCAGGTCCAGGTTGGTTTGAAAGAAAACAATTGTTTGCCCGCAACTGGAGTTGAGTAAGACTAGTGCTGGAAGTTTGTTCCTGATAGAGTTTAGCTTAGTCTGTTCCAACTCTATTTGTATGCAGCAGTACTGGAGTGTTGATGTGATGATACTTAAGAGATTTTATAGATTCAGAAATGTTTACTTAAGACGTGTTAGTACGGTTTCCACCAAGAAATTTCACTTGGCTAAAGTCCAATTTAGTTGCTAAACATAATTCCACCAAGCAGTTCCACTTGGCATGTTTGAGTGCTAACTAAATTTTAATTTCGTTCAGTCGTTCTGAAACTAAGTCCATTTGGGTTAAAACCAAAGTTGAGTTCGTTTGATACACATCAAAGCTAATTACGTTTGGTATGTACCAAAGCTAATTCCGTTTGATAAACATCAAAACTGAGTCCGTTTGGTGGACATCAAAGCTAATTACAAAAATTTGACAGTCTTGAAAGAAGTGGGGAGGCATTTGTATTGGCTAAAAGATAAATGTCTACATCTTGATAGAGAAGTTGGAGCTTAATTCTATTGGTAGTATTTCTTGAGATTTGCTACATTCTAGGGCCGTGGTATGGCTCTGCCTTTGAGATCTTCTAGGTAGTGTAGACACCTCATTTTTGACCGACCTTAAGACTCAGACGTCACCGATTGAGCGCTCGGTGATGTTGCATATTGTGCTCGTTCAGAAGTCTTAGAGTCACGGCCGTGCGCCCTGCCTCCGGACTTCCGAACTCTCTTCTGTGCCTTGCCTCGGTTTGCGAACTGGACTCGGTTTTCTCTGTTTTCTTTCTTGAGGGGAGGGAGAGGTCCCGTAGACAATCTCTCAGTGACCGCGGGCTACATTTCGTGGCCGTAGGCCATTTTGCCCATTTCGGAGCCCGGTTCCTGATTTTCGGAGCCGTCAAGCCGTGTGCCTTGGTTCGGGACCACCCAACCATCTCCGATTCCTCTGGTTTTTGGCATGCATCTCATTTACTCCCTTTCGAGGGACACTAGGGTCTTAGATACCCACTTCGTGGCCAAATACCACTTTCGGTGCTTAACGGCCGGTTTTCAAGACCCCGAACTGCGTGTTTTGGCCCCCGAGCATTCGTTTTGCATCGGTTTTTGTTCATTTTCGGCAGGTTCCTCTGTTTTATCACCAGGAAGATCACTGGAGGGTGGGAGGCCAACAATTGTCTCAACAACCAGTTATGCTTCTCCGACGCCCGTTTTTCTCACTTCCGGGCTAATGTTGAACACCCTAGGGCCATTTTCTTCGAGCCAAAACCACATATTTGTGTTGTACACACATGGGAGGATCCTAAAAAAATAAAGGCCGGCCAGTAATTCAACTTTTAATTTTTGAACCTCTCCTAAAAGTGGCCTATTCTCTCTCCTGTTTTAGAGTTGCCAATTTTGAACCACATGGTTGTGAAGAGGAGACCTGGAAGGACACCAATATGTGAAGCTCGGCCATTAATTCAATTGGACCATTTTGCCACTTGGCCGGCCGGCCATAGGGGGTGGCCGGCCGGCCACCTACAGCAAAAGTACCTAGCCGGCCGTGCTCCCCTCAGTGCATACTTTACAGCTGTATAGCTGTTTCCCCTAGAAAATATCTGTATCCGGGGGATATTTTGGGAGGGAAAGCTTGGGTGCATTTCCCTCCACTTTTACACCCCTCCTTTTGTCCATATAAGGAGCCTCCCAGCTCTGTCCCTAGGGTTGAAAAAAAATTGGTTTGAGGATACACACACATCCCTCTCTATCTCTCTCATTTTTCTCAAGTTTTGGCTCCATTTCTTCACTACCACCAAGCACCACCACTACTACTCCATTCCAGCAGCAAGGAGAGGTTTTCTAGCAGCTAAGAGGCAACAAATTTGGTCTAAGAAGCAACCAAAGTCTTGATCTTCAAGGGTAAGTCCATTTCACCCTCATTTGAGCTCATTTTTGCCTCATTTTCTTAGCCTATTTGATCACTGTTTTGGGCTCCGACCCTAACTGAAACTAGGCCTTTTTTGAGCCATTCTTCATGTTTGTTTAAGGGTTCAACCCTGTTTGAGCTCTCCATTTGGTACTTGCTTCAATACCATCTTGTATGCCTTTATTTTGCATGAAATTTCTAGCCTATGAATGATCTGTTTCTGAGTATAATGTAAACTGTAAGAGGGTCTATTTTGAGTCGGTCTTCAACATTGAAGAAGGGCTTAACTCTGTTTGGGCCCCCTATCTTGTACTTGCTTCACAATCTCTCCTATTTACCGTAAGTTTGCATGATTTGTTTGGCCTACATTTAAATTGTTTTGGAGTTTGTTATTAACTGTGAGTAAGCTTATTTTGTGTCCCTCTACAACATTGTAGAAGGCATCAACCTTGTTGGGGGTCTCCATGTTATACTTGTCATTATACCCCTCTTTGACCCCAATTTTTGCATGCTTTTTTAAGCTTATCTAGCTTCTGTTTTCGGCCATCATCAGAGCTGGAAAGAGTCATATTTTGATCTTATTGACATATTTTATTAAGGGTCTTTGCTGGTTTGATGAATGTTTGGGGTACCTCATGTTGTAGCCTTATGTATCCTCAAGCTTGCATGACATTTTTAGCATGTTTGCATACTGAGTTGGGGGATGTCATCTACTGTAAATGTGCATATTTTTAGTCCCTATTCAGTGTTGTAGAAGGGTATTTTTCCATTTGGGCATCGCATGTATCACTTGCTTCAATACCCCTCTTGCGGAGCCATTTTTGCGTTCTTGCTTAATCCTATGTGTGCTTGCTATTTAGCCCTTTTTATGACTGAAAAATGCTTGTCTTGGGGCTTCCTTGCTACTGTATTTTCATTCCATGTCTATATTGTGCATGTTTGGTATAGCTATAGGCCATTTCGGGTGCCTAAATTCATGTTTCGGGGCCATTTCATGCATCGGGTGTACTTTCGCCTCATTACAGGGCTGTTTTCCCCCACATTTCAGTGCCAAAATTCATTTGCATGCTTGCATATCATTTCCATGCCATTTCATGCCTTAGGGCCATCGCCTCGGTTTGCGCGCCCGTGTGCACGCATTTCGAGGCACTTAATTTTCATCCATCGGCCTCCTGTGTGAGTGTGGTTGAGGCTTTCTCATGTTGGTGTAAGCCCATTTTGCATCGCATATCTCATTTTAGTCCTGTTGCATTCCGTATGCCATTTTCTCGATTTGCGTGCCCGTGGGTACGCATTTCGAGACATCTCATTTTAGTCTCATTGTATATCATATTTCAGGCCGTTTCATGCCTTTATGTCATTGCCTCGGTTTGCGCGCCCGTGTGCACGCATTTCGAGGCACTTCTTTTTTTATCCGACGGCCTCTTATGTGAGTGTGGCTGAGGCTCTCTCATGTTAGTATAAGTCCAATTTGCATTTGGAGTGTCATTTCATGCCTTAATGCCATTGTCTCGGTTTGCGTGCCCGTGTGCATGCATTTCGAGGCAGTTCATTTTCATCCATCGGCCTCTTATGTGAGTATGGCTGAAGCTCACTCATGTTAGTGTAAGTCCATTTTGCATTCTTTATGCCATTTTAGTCTCATTGCATCGTGTATGCCATTACCTCGGTTTGCGTGCCCGTGTGCACGTATTTCGAGGCATCTCATTTTTCATCTCTCGGCCTCTTATATGAGTGTGGCTAAGGCTCTTTCATGTTAGTGTAAGCCCATATCATATTTCCATGCCATTGCATTGCGTATGCCATTTTCTCGGTTTGCGTACCCGTGTGCACGCATTTCGAGGCACTTCACTTTTATCCGACGGCCTCTTATGTGAGTGTGGCTGAGGTCCACTCATGTTAGTGTAAGTCCAATTGCATTGCGTATGCCATTTTATGCCTTAGGATCATTTTCTCGGTTTGCGTGCCCGTGTGTACGCATTACGAGACATCTCATTTTCATAGCATTATGTATGTTAGGATTGCATATTAGCTGCATTTCATGCATATCATGCATATTGCATCGTGTTCGGGATAGGAGTTAGCTCGGGCACGGGAAACGAGGCACGTTTCGCACTCCGAGCGACGGAACGGGTTCCAATTCCCAAGTCACCGACACTCCGGATCACCCATGATGGAGTTAGGTTTTTGTTGTAGCATTCATGTGCATTCATCCCATATTGAGTTGTGCAATTCGGCTCCTCGGCCATCATGCATCGATATGCGTGATTGGTGGCACGAGAATCGAGGCATGCATATATTTGTGAAATACATTGCCATGTCCCTTTCCTGCTCTCTGTTGCAGCAAAATGAAGAATCAGCAACTTTTCGAGACTTGGCACGCATTTCGAGAAACATTGCAAACAGAGGCTGATTGGGGTATCGCCGTGGATTTCCGCGCAAAGCAGCCCAAACATGCATCATTTCATTATTCGGAGCGGAGTCAAGGCAGCCCCCTGGCTTGTATGCCAGTTTACAGTTTTCCTTAGTTAATTTGTTAATTAATTAGGAATTTGTATTATTCGGACTGTATATTCGGACTGTATTATTCTTTCATTCGGGACTGTATTATTTATTCGGATCCTCTGCGCGAGGGCAAAATTGTAATAAGTGTGGGTGAGTGTGATGTATGTCTTCCAACCCCATTTCTTTCTCCCTTTTATTTATCCGCTTACGATGGTTAGATATAGGGCATGTTTCAATTAGCATACAATATGACAACATGTTTGCATCATTCATCTGTTTTGCACGCACCGGGCTCGGCGCATCATACAAACTGCATTTGTATTTCGATTCCAAATTGAATACTTGATAGCTGTAGCATTTCATATGCCATGTTTAGAATAGCCGAGCCTGCTATAGTTTGCATTTTTGCATGTGTTGCACTAGGCATTTCTGTATATCGAGGATCATGCATGATTTCTAACAAGCTTCTGTTTTGGCTTGGAGTACTCGGTGAGTTTTATTCTTTAGCATCCTTGCATGCGTGTGAGTGTTGCCATGAATAGCATGCTTACCATGAGGCTACGTGCTTATGTGATATAACTGTCTTGAATGCCTGTGGGTGGAGGTTGAGTTACTTGAATTGGAACAATTCATCAAACGCTTGTTTTAAGCCCACTAGATGGTGGCAAAACCATTGTTTTCTAAGCCCACCCGAAGGTGGCAAATCCACGTCTTAGCCTACCTGCGGGTAGCACCATCAAACCATTTTCAAACAAACAAACATGAAATGTTTAGTTCCAATTCAGGCGACTCAGTCTATACTTGTATGTTGTGCTCATCACATAGTAACCTAGGCTAATAATCGGAATAAGAACTCACAATGTTTTCAAAAACAGATATCATGGTTAGTAGAGGCCGGTCTTTGACCGGGCGAGCGGGGGTGCTCACGAAGTGACCTTCCCCAATCGTACCCAAGTTCCCGAGCCGAGGCAACTTTGGTGATGACGGACACGTGGCCTTTGGCACCGAGTTAGGGTTTCCTAAATTTCCCATTTTAAAATATTTAGGTGGCGACTCTGTATCTGGCGAAGTAGTCCATGTTTGGCACTTCTTTCAAAAAATCTGTTTTCAAAACGATTTGCCGGATTTGGACTCTTCGGTTCAAGATTGAGAACCGTGACATTTGAGTCCTTCGAACTGTAGTGACCCAATATCGAACCAGAACGGGGGGGACTCGCACTCCCTTCCCCCAGGATGCGTTCGAGGACGTCTACAGTTTCTGGCGACTCTGCTGGGGATTTAGAGAACTTGACTCGAACTCATGATATCTGGTTTTGACTACACTTGTGTGTTTCTTTGCATTGCATTTGCATTGGTGCGCCTAGGACACCGTGTTTGCCATCTGCTATTCCTGAGCGGTTTGCCGGAGGCTTGTCTTGTCAAGGCATGTCCATAAGGCTGACCGGTTACGGGCTCTGCCAGTATGGGAACATAAACCCCGGTTTTACCGGGGCACCCTATTCGACCATTCGACCTAGTGCATATTCGAATCCATAGTGACCATTCCAAACTAGGACAGGTTGCTTACCCGTTTATAGGTTGTTTGAAGCCGCTGCGTGCGTAGTGAAACCCTAGTTCCTGACAAAATAGGACAGGGAAACCCTACCCCAACATAGGGGTGTTTTCGGCTCTCACTTATCTGCTATGTGCTTGTTAGAGTGTGTCTCTACAGGGAATGTATGTATCAGTTGAGTTTGGACATCAGGCCTGTGGGCATTAGTCAGTATCTGAGAATCAGTTGTCTGCGGATATCCGATTCAGTTTTGGGGAACAGTGATACAGGAACAGTGATCAGTGATGGAGAACAGTGTATTTTCAGCTTATCAACTGTGTGTTGTATGCCCGACTGTGCGTTGTGTGTATTTAATTTAAGCTGTTATACTGCCCGTTTTTCTGGCCATTTATTTCCTTTTTGCTTTATTATCTTTTTGCTAGGGCAGTTTTTAGCACGATTGCTTCCGAACCAGAAGATACTCCCCAAGCACTTTGGACACGAGGTCGCCGACTCAACCGATCCGAGGATCTCGTTGACGGACATCCAGTGTTCCACTCTCTACCCCCAGTTATCAGAAGAAGGCCGAGGAGGCGCAGTGTGTCAGAACAGGGATTACCGGGACAGAGGGCTGCTTTGACAGTAAACAGTCAGGTTGAAATTTATGTGTCTGCCATAGAGGTACATTTACCGGTCATTCAAATGGAACCGCAGAATACATCAGGGATGGAGGCGATGATGCGCCAGATGCATGAGAGCATGAAACAGATGCAAGATGATGCCGTCCGCCAAGCGGAATTTTCTAAACAACAAGCCGCAGTCATGGCCCAGCAGGCCGAGCTGATCACTAGGCTGCAACAGCAGAACGCGGCATCTGCTTCATATCAGGCTCCTCCTCCACCAGTGGCTCCACTATCTGAGCAGGCACTTACTGGTCCAGAACACCCAGAATACCTTACCCAATGTCCAGAACACTCAAGAGGACACAGGCCTTCCAACGGGGCTGGCTCCGCCCCCACTTCTGCCGCAACTGTCTAAGAATCTTACACCCAACCACCCGGACTCTCCATTTGAGTTCGAGGTAGATCATACAGCTCTGAAACTGAGTAAGCTGGAAAAGCTTTTCAAGAAATCGCAGGGGGTGAAGGCCATCCCAGACATCGAAGATGGGTACACTGATGTGGCCGTAACATTGCCAGACAGATTCAAAATGCCACAGATTGACCGTTTTGATGGGTCCGGAGATCCCATGGTCCATCTCCGGCTATTTTCAGACATCCTGCGGCCAATGGGCCTAACCAGACTACAGAAACTCTCGCTGTTTGGCCGAACCCTGTCAGGAGTGGCCGCCAACTGGTATGCAAAGTTGGATAATGATGTCAAGAGGAATTGGGACGAAATGGCTGAAGCCTTCGTTGCGCAATACTCGTACAATACCTAGATCGAGATTACAACTCGTGATCTTGAAACAACGAGGCAGGAACAAAAAGAGACTTTCTCTGATTTTGTAACTCGGTGGAGAGCAAAGGCATCGATGATGACCTTGAGGCCAACAGATAAAGATCAAATTCGGATGATTGTGCGCAATCTCCAACCAAGACTTATGCAGAAGATGATTGTAGTTCCCTTCCCCACCTTCGCAGATCTACACGATATGGGGGTACAAATCGAGGATGCGATGAAGCAAGGTCTGATCGACCAGGACCGAGAGCAGCCCCGAAGGACATTCAACCGAAATAATAACGCAGGCCCGAGTGGCGCTGCCAACACAAGGACTTCGGAGGTCGGCATGGTCACCACCACTCCCCCTTCCCAACCAAGGCCCGCAGCGGCCACACCCTTTTCCAGTACCTCCGAGAGCAGTAACCAAGCCCCGAGATACCAATCCAGAGGCCAAAGAACCTTCACTCCACTATACATGCCCTTGTCCAAGGCTCTCGGCGTTCTAATCAAAAAGGGGCATCTAAAACCCCTAGAGCCGAGGCCACTACCAAATCCACTCCCCCCTTCCCACAACTCGGCCAAGTACTGTGCGTACTACCAGCAGCATGGCCATGATACAGATCAATGTTACCGACTGCGTCACGAGATTCAAGACCTCGTTGACAAGAATATCATTCTACCTCCCGAAAGACCCAACGTCACAACTAACCCACTCCCCGCACATAACCAAGATCCACCACCCAAAAGAGTCAACCTCATCCAAACTGGGGTCGTTTCCTACGATCCTAGCATCTATATTACTCCCTCTCACCTACCCAAGCCGGAGGTGATCCTTCCTGATTGCACTGACTTGTGCATGTTGGACACCTTCACAACCCAATCTGAGCCAAAGGTGGTGACCATCGAAGATGGAATGGGGCAGGTTTCAGAGGAGAGCAGAATTGGTGAGTCTGGGATGAGACAGCCTGGGAATTATGCTGGAAGAGCTTATGATCCAAGTGGATATATCTTGTCAGTGAGCCAGTCTGAGCTGAGTGTGAGGCTGCCAGAAAAAGTTGAATTGTGCATGATTCGGGGGAACGGACTTGAACAAGGGGCAGATGATCTGACAACGGTGGAAGAAGATTTTGCCAACCTCCAGTTCTTCAACGACCAAGAAGCAGGGGATGCAACGATCAATTGGTTTGAATATGGGGAGTCGGCAGAGATTGCCGGATGGTTAGATGATCAGCCAGATGTTGCGGAAATTCAGCCAGAGCAAGGCCCGGCAGGGGCAGGGGTATCAATGATGGCCGGAAGGGCCGAGAGTCAGAATGAATTGCCGGAGAGCGCCGGTACAAAGAATTTCGCTCGGGATCAAGATATTGTGAAAACCGAACAACAAACCCTACTAACACAGGAGGAGCAAGAGAAAAGGTGGGATTCTGAGAGAATCCGGAAAGCCAAGAACCATGAAGAGGTTGAAAGTGCTGCGAGCACAAGAGCAGGAGATGCTGTGAGCATGTGGGATGAAAATACCGAGAGTACGAACTTGCCGGAACCAGATAGGTGTTTGTTGAATGTCAGTGGGATGTGGTGGGAAGACGATGACTTATGTCTTGCCCACACAGACGAAGATTGGGCAGGTGCTCAACCAGATGATACTTGGTACCTCGATGAGGTGGACCACATGACCAGGAGCGGGCGGTACTTCAAGCCCCCGCACCTTGACCAACCCGAAGCATCTGGGAAAGATAAAGAGGCCGAGAAACAGAGAGAGAAGCAAATTGAAGAAGAAGCTGTACTGAAACAGTTAAAGAAAATACAGGCAGACATCTCCATCTGGGGACTGCTTATGGCTTCAAGGGTTCACAGACAGGCTGTCCTATCTGCTATGGACAAGGCCAAACTCTCCATCGAAACTACGCCAGAACAGCTGGTTGGGCTGGTTTTTCTGGGAGGAGGTTCCCCGGCATTAACCTTTTCAGACAAGGAATTGCCACCTGAGGGCGTGAATCATAACAAACCCCTCTACATCTCCGTGGAGTGTAGAGATAAGTAGATACCGGTGGTACTTGTTAATACCGGGTTTGCTATCAATGTCTGCCCAGTCAGAACGGCATATGCAATCGGGTTAAAACCCGCAGATTTCATACCGACCACTCAGGTGATCAAAGCTTATGATAATACCAGTAGAGAAGTAATGGGGACTGTCAAGGTTCAGACTCAGGTTGGTCCAGGACAACACAACATTGAATTTCATGTCTTGGACGTTCCCGCAACCTTCAACTTGCTCTTGGGGCGGTCGTGGTTGCACCAAGTGAAAGCAGTCTCTTCCACTCTGCACCAGATGTTGAAATACCCTCACGGGAAGGGGGTTGCAATTGTTTTCAGAAATTCGTCCATTCATCCGCCACTAGAAGTGTCTACGCCAGTTTTGGAGATCGAGCACGGCACGGAGGATGTGTTCTTATCAGGGTTCACTTTGGCAGAGGCCCGGGTAGTGCAGAATATTATGGCTGTGAATGAAGGTGTGTACGTTAGTGCTCAATCCATCTACCTCATGAACAAGTTACAACATATCCCCGGGATGGGATTAGGAAGGAGCGGCAGAAAAGGAGTCGCTGCATTGGCCGAAGTGCCACACAACCCGCATACCTTTGGACTGGGTTATCTGCCCACCAAAGAAGACTGGGTAAGGAAAGGAAAGGAAATGGCCGGCAGAGCCAGAGCGAAGCAGGCTGGGAAGCCTTTTAACCTAATGCACAGGCCCATCCAGGGTACCCTGAACGGATGCTTTGTCCGAGAGAGGGAGGACTTTCCATTTTGCGGCTTCCTAGAGCCATGGTTAAACGCGGAAAAGAAGCGCGTACCAGGTTTCGAAATCTTCTTCGACCTGCAACTATCTGGGGATGACGTTGCCACAGAGCAGACAGACCCAACAACTGAGGTTGAGCAGAATAGGGCAGTGGATACTGTAACAATGCCCGCGAGGGACCTCGCTACAGTTCGGACTCGATTTTGTTGCGGTTCTAAATCTTGAACCAAAGAGTTCAAATCCGGCAAATCGTTTTGAAGGAAAACAGATTTTTTGAAAGAAGTGCCAAACATGGACTGCTTTGCCAGATAACAGAGTCGCCACCTAAATATTTTTAAAATGGGAAATTTAGGAAACCCTAACTCAGTGCCAAAGGCCACGTGTCCGTCATCACCAAAGTTGGCTCGGGAACTTGGGTACGATTGGGGAAGGTCACATCGTGAGCACCCCCGCTCGCCCGGTCAAAGACCGGCCTCTACTAACCATGATATCTGTTTTTGAAAACTTTGTGAGTTCTTATTCCGATTATTAGCCTAGGTTACTATGTGATGCTCGCAGCAAACAAGTATAGACTGGGCCGTCTAAATTGGAACAAAACATTTCATGTTTGTTTGTTTGAAAATGGTGTAAAGGTGCTACCCGCAGGTAGGCTAAAATGCGGATTTGCCACCCTCGGGTGGGCTTAGAAAACATGATTTTGCCACTATCTAGTGGGCTTAAAACAAACAGTCAATGAATTGTCCCAATTCAAATAACTCAACCTCCACCCACAGGCATTCAAGGCAGTTATATCACATAAGCAATAGCCTCATGGTAAGCATGCTGTCATGGCAACACTCACACTCATGTAAGGATGCTAAAGCATAAAACTTACAGAGTACTCCAAGCCAAAACAAAAGCTGATTAGAAATCATGCATGATCCTAAAAATACTGAATGTCTAATGCAACACATGCAAAGATGCAACTATAGCAGGCTCGGCTATTCTAACATGGCATATGAAATGCTGCAAATAACATGTATTCAACTTAGAATTGAAATACAAATGCAGTTTGTATGATGCGCCGAGCCCGATGCATGCAATACAGATGAATGATGCAAACATGCTGTCATACTGTATGCTAATTGAAATATGCCCTATATCTAACCATCCAAAGCGGGTAAATAAAAGGGAGAAAGAAATGGGGGTTGGAAGACATACATCACACTCACACACCCTTATTACATTTATGCCCTCGCGTAGAGGGTCCGAATAAATAATAATACAGTCCGAAATAAAAGAATAATACAGATTTCTAATTAATTAACAAATTAAACTAAGAAAGCTGTAAACTGGCATGCAAGCCAGGGGCTGCCTTGCTTCTGATAGATGCCGCCTGTTGGGCTGCCTGGCGCGGAAATCCACTGGGATGCCCCGATTAGCCTCTGTTGGCGATATTTCTTGCAATGCGCGTCCGACTCCGAAAGTTGGTAAACTCTGAATTGTTGCTGCAACAGAGAGCAGGAAAAGGGCACAGCAGTGTATTTCACAAATATATGCATGCCTCGATCCTCGTACCACCAATCACGCATATCGATGCATGATGGCCGAGGAGCCGAATTGCACAACTCAATATAGGGATGAATGCTACAACTCCATCATAGGTAATCCGGAGTGTCGGTGACTTGGGAATTGAGACCCGTTCCGTTACTCGGAGTACAAAACGTGCCTCGTTTCCCGTGCAATATGCATGATATGCATGAAATGCAACTAATATACAACCTAGCATGCGCAATGCTGTGAAAATGAGATGTCTCGAAATGCGTGCCCACAGGCACGCAAACCGAGGAATGCGGAATGACATGCGAAATGCAAAGATGGGCTTATACCAACATGAGGGAGCCTCAGCCCCACTTACATAGGATGCCAGAATGATAAAAGGAGGTGCCTCGAAGTACGTGTCTACTGGACACGCAAACTGAGGCAATGATGTGAAATGCAAATCGGATAAAACGGAAGTGCCTCGAAACGCGTGCCCACAGGCGCGCAAACCGAGGCGATGATGGAAGATGAAAATCGGATAAAACCAAAGTGCCTCGAAATGCGTGCCCACAGGCGCGCAAACCGAGGCGATGATAAAAGATGAAAATCGGATAAAACCGAAGTGCCTCGAAACGCGTGCCCACAGGCGCACAAACCGAGGCGATGATGAAAGATGAAAATCGGATAAAACCGAAATGCCTCGAAACGCGTGCCCACAGGCGCGCAAACCGAGGCGATGATAAAAGATGAAAATCGGATAAAACCGAAGTGCCTCGAAACGCGTGCCCACAAGCGCGCAAACCGAGGCGATGATAAAATGCAATGAAATGGCACACGGAATGCCGCGGTGGGCTTACACCAACATGGGAGAGCCTCAGCTCACTCACATAGGAGGCCGTCGGGTAAAAAAAAAAAAAAAAAAAAGCTGACACGCAAACCGAGGAATGCATAAAATAGCATATGGAATGCAGTGATGGGCTTACGCCAACATGAGAGAGCCTCGGCCGTACTCACATAGGCTGCCATCGGATAAAACAGAGGTGCCTCGAAATGCGTGCACACGGGCACGCAAACCGAGGCAATGCATTAAGGCATGAAATGACATGAGAAATGATATGCAAGCATGCAAACCATATTTCAGCACCTAAATGAAGGGGGAAACAGCCCCGAAACAATTCGAAATGACACCCGAAGCATGCAATCATCCCGAAAATGTGAAATTAAGCCCCGAAAAGGCCTATAGCCATACTATACATGCAAAATATGATTATGGCAGCAAGAACAGTAGCAAGGCAGTCCCAAATATGGCATTTTTCAGTAAAAAACATGTCCAAAAGAGGATTTCAAGGGAGGTGGCATATAGAAAACTCAAATGAACAAACTTTCTTCTAAAACATTGAAGAGGGAATAAAAATAAGCACATTTTCAGAAGATGATAGCCCCAAAATCATAATAAAAACATGCTAGAAAATCCATGCAAAATAGGCTCCAAATAGGCTATATCATGAGACATGCAAATCTACACACCAAATGACCAAACTTTCTTCATGAAACATGTAGAGGGGGTCAAAATAAGACCCCTCTTAGCTCTGACCAAGAGCTAAAACCGAAAGCACAAATGGCTACAAAACATGCAAGATTTAGGGCCAAAAGAGCATTTCAAAGGGAGGTGGTATATAGGATGGCCAAACAAGGTTGAGCCCTTCTACAATGTTGTAGAGGGGCTCAAAATAAGCACAAAAACAGTATGGGTCGGGGCCCCAAAAACAAATGCAAATGGGCTAAAAATGGCATGCAAAATTGTGACATACAAGCTAGGTATTGAAACAAGTGTATTATAGAGACATCAAATGAAGTTGAGCCCTTCTACAAAGTTGTAGAGGGGCTAAAAATATGCCTAAAACCAGTAGGGGTCAAAGCCCAAAAACTGAAATTAAATAGGGTAGAAATAGGAAGCAAGATTATGCTACAAAAAATGATTTGGAGACTTACCCTTGAAGATCCGGTTGTTGCTACTTCTTGGCCTGAATTTGGTGCTTCTTAGCCACTGGAGAACACTTCCTTGCTGCTGGAATGGTAGTGGGGATGGTGGAGCTAAGGGTTGATGAAGGAATGGCCTAGGGAGCTTGGAAGTTTTTTAAGTTTTAAGCTATGGAAATGGAGGCTTTTGGAGAGGTGTTCTTGAGACAATTTTTTCCAACCTAGGCAAAGGAGCTCTTGGTTCCTTTAAATAAGGGAGAAAAGGTGTAAAAGGGGAGGGAGAAGCATCCAAGCTTTCCCTCCCAAAATATCCCCCGGATGGGGTGATATTTCAGCAAAAATATTCGGACAGCTGTACTGAGCTGGAAAGCAAGAAGCTGGCCGGCCAGGTGGTTTTCTGCAAGGTGGCCGGCCGGCCACCCCACCTGGTCGGCCAGCCACCCACAATGGCCGGCCGGCCACCCCCAAAAAATGAACTCAAAATTTGCTGGCCGACCACCATGCAGTGGTGTCCTCCCATGTGTGTAGATCAAGGCCCCAAGGTTGGAATCTGGCAACTCTGAAGCAGGAGCCACAACATAGAGCTTGAAGGAGAGCCTCAAAAATGAACTTCACAATTTCTGGCCGACCATATACCCTTGGTGTCCTTCCAGATGTGTGGAACAAGGTTCCAAGGTTGGAATTTGGCAACACTGAAGCAGGAGCCACAACATTGGATTTGAAGGAGAGGCCCAAAAATGAATTTCCAATTTTCTGGCCGACCATGCTTGTTTAGGGTCCTCCCATGTCCCCTGATCACAGATATGTAGCTTTGGTTGGAAGAAAATACCCCCAGGGTGTTCAACATTGGCCCGGAAGTGAGAAAAACGGGCTCCGGAGGAGCGAAACTGGCTATCTGGGATAATTGCTGGCCTCCCACCCCCCAGTGATCTTCCTGATGTTGAAACAGGGGTACCTGCCAAATTTGAACAAAAACTAATGAGAAATGAACGTTCGGGGCCAAAACCGAGCAATTCGGGATCCCGAAAATGGGCTGCGGGTGCCGGAAATGGTGTACGGCAGCGAAGTGGGTATCTGCGACCCCAGTGTCCCTCGGAATGACAAAACAGAGGTTCCTGCCAAAAATCAGAGAAAAATGATGCGAAATGAATGCTCGGGACCAAAACCGCGGTTCGGGGTCCCGAAAACCGGCTACAGGCACCGGAAGTGGCATACGGCCACGAAGTGGGCATCAGAGGCCCCAGTGTTCCTCAGAACTATAAAACAGAGGTCTCTGCCAAAAACCGGAGAACTCGGAGATGGTTGGGCGGTCCCGAGCCGAGGCATACGGCCTAACGGTCCCGAAAACCGGGAACCGGGCTCCGAAATGGGCAAAATGGCCTACGGCCACGAAAAGTAGCTCACAGCCACCGGGAGATAGTCTACAGGACCACTCCCTTCCCTCAGGGAAGAAAACAGAGAAAACCGAGTCTGGTTCGCAAACCGAGACAAAGCACAAAAGAGAATTCGGAAGTCCGGAGGCAGGGCGCACGGCCGCGACTCTGAGACTTCTGAACGAGCACGGTATGCAACATCACCAAGCGCTCAATCAGTGACGTCTGAGTCTTGATGTCGGTCAAAAATGGGGTGTCTACAGATACTAAGGGCACAGAGTTGGAAATGGGGGTAGCACTGGCATGTCTCCGCTCTGATCCTCCGATCGACCAAGAGTGCTTGGGGGATAACTTCGCGGTTTCCATGATTGGGGATGAAACGGCTGCGAGCCGACCAGCAGCTATCTTGGATGCATCAATCGCACCCTCTCTCACTTGGCAGTACGATGAGGGATTTTTGTCCAGTAGCACCGGGTCAGGTAGTGAGCCGGAATCTGATTCCACCGAGTCTTGTGAGTCGGAATCAGGTTCCAGCTCGACTGAGTCTGAGTCTGGTACTCCTGGAGATGTTAACCCGGATGCCACAGTCCTGTCCAGGTCGTCTTTTTCCTTTTCGTTTGAGTTTGTTATAACCAATGAATTGGACGATTTGGATGTGCCTAATGAGAATGAACTATCTGTGGTTTCCGAGTACTTTTCTGTGCCCCTAATTTATTGCATTAATTCAGACTTTCAAAATTTTGATCAAAACGACGAGGACGAAGTTCCTCCGGTTTTACGACGTTTAATTGAGCAAGAGCAAGAGAGATTTGTTAAACCATTAATGGATGAAATCATTACCGTGAACATTGGTACTGAGGAGGACCCGCGGCTGGTCCTGATCGGGTCCACGTTGTCTTCGGAGGAACGCGAGCGCTTAGTCGCTTTATTAAAAGATTTCAAAGATGTTTTCGCGTGGTCCTACGAAGACATGCCTGGAATTGATCCTGAGATTGTACAGCATCGGATCCCCCTTAACCCCGAGGCCCGACCTGTCAAGCAGAAACTCAGAAGGATCCGCCCGGATTGGGCTCTTAAGATTAAGGAAGAGGTCACCAAGCAAATCGACGCAGGCTTCCTGCTGGTATCTGAATATCCGACTTGGCTGGCCAACATTGTTCCGGTGCCGAAGAAAGATGGCAGGATCCGGGTGTGTGTAGACTTCAGGGATTTGAACAGAGCTAGTCCGAAGGACGACTTTCCCTTACCGCACATCGATGAGTTGGTAGACTTCACAGCAGGGCATGCATTGCTCTCATTCATGGATGGCTTCTCAGGATACAACCAGATAGTGATGGCACCCGAAGACAGGGAAAATACTGCATTCACCACCCCGTGGGGGACATACTGCTACCGGGTAATGCCGTTTGGGTTGAAGAACGCTGGAGCTACTTATCAACGGGCCGCGACCACAATACTACATGATATGATCCACAAAGAGGTTGAGGTGTATGTGGACGACATGATTGTCAAGTCCAAAGAAAGAGAGGGCCACTATACCGCCTTGCACAAGTTTTTCCAAAGGATCAGGGAATTCCGGTTGCGGCTAAACCCTCAGAAATGTACATTTGGTGTTACAGCGAGGAAAATGCTGGGGTTTCTGATTACACAAAGAGGCATCGAGGTCGATCCTTCCAAAATCAAGGCCATCCTAGAAATGCCACCACCAAGGACTGAAAAGGAGGTGCGAGGCTTTCTGGGTAAAGTGCAATTCATAAGACGGTTTATTTCAAAACTAACCTTGACTTGTGAACCACTTTTTGGCCTCCTCAAGAAATGAAAGAAGTTCCAATGGGACGGCCGATGTCAAGCTGCATTTGAGCAGATCAAGGAATATCTGCAGAACCCACCCGTTTTATCGCCACCAGAACCAGGGAAACCGTTGATTTTGTATCTGTCAGTAACTAAAACTACAATGGGCTGCATGCTTGCACAAGAATCATAAGATAAGGTGGAAAAAGCCATCTATTATTTGAGCAAGAAGATGCTGGAGTATGAGACCCGATATACACCGCTGGAAAAGGCTTGCTTGGCTCTGGTATGGGCTACGAGGAAGCTGCGGCACTACCTGTTAGCTCACTCTGTAATGTTGGTTTCACGACTTGATCCCATCAAATATCTCTTCGAGAAACCAGTGCTTACGGGTAGGCTAGCTCGTTGGTTGCTTTTGCTCTCCGAATTTGATCTCACGTACGTGACACGCAAGTCAGTGAAAGGAAGAGCAGTGGCAGAGTTCCTTGCCGACCACCCGGTTGAGGGGGACGAAGCAATTGAATATTTGTTCCCGGATGAATCAATTTTGCATATCGACGATGAAACTTGGACGATGTACTTTGACGGAGCGTCAAATCAACATGGGTATGGGATATGAGTGTTACTGATAGCACCCGACAATTCCCGTATCCCTCTAGCCTTCAAGCTCCAGTTCAAAGTCTCGAACAATGAAGCAGAATATGAGGCGTGTATCGCTGGTCTAGAAGCAGCCCTGGAACTAGGGGCAAGACGACTGGACGTTATTGGGGATTCGAACCTTGTTGTGTCTCAAGCTAAAGGAGACTGGAAAGTGAAAGAGGAAAAGATGATGATGTATCACCAAACCTTGCACTTGTTGATTCCTCGGTTTGAGAAGCTAAGTTTTACTCATCTACTAAGAGAGAACAACAGGTTCGCAGATTCTTTAGCAACTCTATCTTCTATGATAGACATCCCGTGTGGAGTCCGAATGCGACCGGTCATCATTGACCAGAAATTTGCACCTGCCTATGAGTCGATTGCAGCCATAGATGAAGTTCAGGACGAACACCCCTAGTATTACGACATCTGGAACTTCCTGGAGAAAGAAGCATACCCGCCAGGGGCAAATGCCAAAGACAAGAGGGCAATCAGGAGAATGGCAGTCCAGTTCATCATCTGCGGGGGTAAACTGTATAAACGGGGTCATCTGGGAATGCATAAACTGTGCGTTGATGCCGAAGAGTCAGAGCGTCTGATGGAAGCTATCCACGGGGGTGAATGTGGTGCACACATGAATGGGGTAATGTTGGCACGAAAGATCCTTAGACAAGGTTACTACTGGTCCACCATGGAGGAGGATTGTATTGGCTTCGTCCGGTGATGTCATAATTGTCAAATTCATGCAAATCGCATGAACATCCCGCCGTCAAAGCTGTACAACATGACTTCGCCATGGCCGTTTTCTGTCTGGGGAATTGATGTAATCGGAGCTGTTACGCCAAAGGGGTCGAATGGGCATGAGTTCATCTTGGTAGCGATAGATTATTTCACAAAGTGGGTTGAGGCCCAATCTTATGCGGTGTTGAAGGCTTCGCATGTAGCAAAATTCATCAGAAATAACATCATTTGTCGCTACGGGGTCCCAAATGAAATCGTTTCAGACAATGGTTCCCACTTCAAGAAAGAGGTGATTGATTTGTTGGAGAAATACAATGTGGTTTTTCATAAGTCGTCTACTTACCGGCCGCAAACCAACGGAGCAGTTGAGACCGCCAACAAGAACATCAAGCGCATACTACAGAAGATGGTGGAAACCTATCGGGACTGGCCAGATAAGCTGCCATTCGCTCTGTGGGGCTACAGGACTTCGATCAGAACTTCTACTGGGGTGACTCCGTACTCATTGGTTTATGGGATGGAAGCCGTTCTGCCTATTGAGATTGAGGTCCCGTCATTACGAGTATTGGCCGAGTGC
Organism: Camellia oleifera; assembly: GCA_022316695.1. NCBI lineage: Eukaryota > Viridiplantae > Streptophyta > Magnoliopsida > Ericales > Theaceae > Camellia > Camellia oleifera. The sequence goes on along the minus strand of CM039311.1, from coordinate 67,825,193 downwards.
TAGATAGCCGAAGCGGATTGAAAGCAGAGCAGATTTGAGGAACTCATGCTTTTCGATGAAAGAAGGCTGAAAGCACTGTACCACACCCAAGGTTATCAACGCAGAATCGCCCAGGCTTTTAATAAGAAGGTTAAGTCCAGGAATTTGAAAGAAGGAGATTTGGTACTCAAAGACAACCGAGCTCCCATCCACGACCCAATGGGCAAGTTCAGACCCAATTGGACTGGTCCTTACATCATCAAGTCAATCTGGTCAGGTGGTGCTGTGGTTCTGATGGACTTAGATGGCTTGGAGTTTTCTCAACCGATCAACATGGACAAGTTGAAGAAATATTACCCCTGAGAGGCTCGCTAGGCCGAAAACCCGAAAGGGCGACCTAGGCAAAATTCAGAGCATAGAAAATTTGAAATCATAAAAATTGAGCTCGCAAGGTTGAAAACCCGCAAAGGGCGGCCTTGGCAAAAGTTAGAGCACAAAAGAAGAGTGAAAATACCCGAGCGAACCTAAGCCTGAACTACGTAAGGCTTGATTTCCATCTATGGGATACGTAGGCAGCTTCATCCTGAAGTTCAGCCCCAATCTTTTCCCCGATCAACTTTGTCCATTTGATCATCTCAGTCATCTCTATTCATCAGCATTTATCGTGATCTCCGGTACAGTGCTATTCAGACTAGGGGCAACTCTCCGTTGCAATGAAGTGTTGTGGCACCATCCAAACTAGGGGCAACTTTCCGTTGCTATGAATCGCCGAGGCACTTTTCAAACTAGGGGCAACTTTCCAGTTGCTAGGGTCCGGGGTTGTGCATCTTAGTGACAGATCTCAGGCGTGTCCAGTTCTGATCCATATCGAAAATAGTTTTGAAAAGTTTTAATAAAAGTTGACTTTGCTCAAAATTAATCTTTTTACAACTAAGACCATTTTTGGACCAAAGCGGGGAATCTTCAGTACCACAACCTTCAATTTCATTGATTTCAAAACAGAGTTCTCTTGCTCTTGTATACAATTGAAGTTGCTTTTTATTACACTCATAACGAAAACTTGAAAGTACTAATAAAGCAATAAATCCGGGGCATAGTCGAGTCAGGTGTCCCTGCGCCCCCTGCTAGAGCTGGTTGAAGCCTCTGATGCCAACCTAGGCCCAATCTGTGCCTCCTCATTGAGCCAATCCCAGCACTCGTCAGATAAAGTGCAACTAAAAGTGGGAGCAGGGGCCAGGAGCTCTCTATTTTCCCATGTTGCGGCCTGCCGAGCAAGGTGTGCACCTTGAACCGGGAAAGTGACCGGGTATTCAATCCCTACCGGAGGGCAAGTCTGATCATGACCAAATTGGCGCAGAATACGGAATGGGAAATAGAATACACAATGGGTTAGGCCAATCAACCGGATCCCAGTATCCTGGAACATGCTATAGCCCATCGCCGGAAGGTTAAGCCAAGGACAGCGCCAAGCAATGCGATCTGCCGACAAATTGCACATCCATTCAAACCACCATCCCTCATCAAGGGCATCGACCAGGCGTTGTCGAAAGAAGTAGCTGCGGGCTGAGTAAGCAGGGCAAGAATCCACAACTTGCAATTTATCCATCAACCATATCTGGGGAGGGATGAAAAACGAGAGAATAAAGAATAGAGAGATGTGCGATGAGAGAAAAGTAAGATAAGGGTTTTGTGAGAAAAACCAAGCCTAAGGGCCGAGTGATGTGAGCAAATACCTATGTGAGCTTGGGTGGGAAACATTACCTGCAGCAGTAGTGGACTCCCCGCAAACCTAGGCCTTGATTATTGTCCTGGGCTGGTACCGAATGTCAAACTCACCAAGTTCTACCACCCATTTTGCTGTTCGGCCAGAGAAATCAACTCGGCTGAATACAGATCTGAGGGGAAACTCAGTGAGGACATTGATGGTATGCCTCTGGAAGTAATGTTGTAATTTTCTTGAGGCGATAAGCAACGTGTAAGCTAACTTTTCCAAGGGTAGGTACCGTGTCTCGGCATCTAGTAAAGTCTTGCTAACATAGTATACTGGCCTCTGCTCCTTGTTGACTTCTCGAATCAATACCGCGCTTACGGCGTGATCGGAAACTGCTAGATACAGGTACAGCTCCTCCCCTGGTTCTGGAGTGGACAGAAGAGGTGGTGTACTGAGATATCTTTTGAGACTTTGCAATGCTTCAGTACATTCAGGACTCTAGTCAAACGCTGCCTTTTTCTTCAATAGCTGGAAGAAAGGCTTTATCCGATCTGAAGACTTGCTGATAAAACGATTCAGGATGGCCGCCATTCCGGCCAGCTTCTGTAGCTCTTTAGCCTTCGTTGGTACTTCAAGCTCTTGTATTGCTTTGATTTGATCCGGATTTGCCTCGATTCCTCTGTAAGTGACCATATACCCTAAAAACTTCATTGTTCCTACCCTGAAAACGCATTTCAAGGCATTAAAGCGAAGCTGGTGGTTCTTTATGATACCAAAGACTTCTCTTAAGTCTGCAAGGTGGTTCGTAGCGAACTTGCTTTTTACTACCATATCATCTATATAAGCTTCCATGGTCTTTCCGAGTTGGTCCTTGAACATTCGAGTGATCATTCGCTGGTAGGTTGCCCCGGCGTTCTTGAGGTCGAACGGCATTACTTTGTAGCAATAAGTCCCCCTTGGAGTGATAAATGTTGCATTCTCTTTATCCGGACCAAACAACGGTATCTGGTGATAACCGTTATAAGCGTCCAGAAAGCTCATGCGCTCGTGCCCTGCTGTTGAGTTTACCAATTGATCAATGCGAGGCAATGAAAAGCTGTCTTTGGGACAGGCTTTGTTTAGGCAAGTAAAGTCGACGCAGACTCTCTATTTTCCGTTCTTCTTCTTGACTACAACTGTGTTGGATAGCCATTGTGGGTATTGGACTTCTCTAATCGCTTCCGATCTCAGGAGTTTTTCGACTTTGGCAATTACTGCTTCAGTGTGCTCAACTGAGGACCTCAGACTTTTTTGTACAACAGGCCGAGCAGAAGGGTTGATGTTGAGCTTGTGGCAAGCAAATTCTAGGTTCAATCCTGGAGTATCGTATGCTGACCATGCGAATACCTCCATATTTTCCCTCAGTAGTTCAAGCAACTGAAGTTTCTCATCAGTGCCTAGTGAGGTACCAATAAGGAAGTACTTTTCTGGATCATCCTTCTTTACCAGGACTTTTTCCAAATCCTCTACCATCTTTTCCTCTGAGGCTCCCCCTGCATCTTCCAAAACTGGTTGTTCGGTCACTTCCACTGTCTGTACCCGGTTACAAAGTTGCTTGGCCTTTAATGCCGCCATGAAGCAATGTTCGGACGCAACTTGATCCCCTAAGATCTGCTCTACTCCGTGTTCCGTTGGGAAACCGATGAACTGGTGGTAGGTTGAAGGGGCTGCTTCCATTTGGTGAATCCATGGGCGGCCAAGTATGGCGTTGTAAGGGGAAGGGGTATTAATAACTAGAAACTCTATCTGGAGGGTCTTCGTTCCTGCCAGAACTGGCAACACTATTCTGCCAAGTGGCCACTCTAGCTGTGAATTGAAGCCGACTAATGGAGCTGCCGCTGAGGTGAAATGCTGCTCGAAGAGACCAAGTTTTCTGAACAAGTCATAATACAATATGTTTGCTGCATTGCCCTGATCTACTAGGACTCGTTTTACGTCAAACTGTTTCCCAATTCCTACAGTTATAATCAGTGCATCAATATGTGGGTGTTGTATGCCTTCTAAATCCTTTCTAGTAAACGAAACAGTGCATAAAGGGGGTTTGGTTGCCAAGCGTACCTTTTTCGATGCAGGCTCTACCAACATGACCTGCTGAATTTGCACAGCCCTAGCAATCTCTTCTTTCAGTGCCTCTTCAGGTTCCTGGGTCGCTGTTCCATGGATCACATTTATTATCAACCGAGGTGGGTGCTCAATGTTTGGTTCTGGTGGTGGGTTCCCCAGTTCGGTCACCTCTTTATCCTGATCTATGTAATCCCGGAGGTGCCCGGCTGCTACTAGGTCTTCCAAGTGTTGCTTCAGTGCTCTGCAGTTCTGTGTCATATGCCCTCTGTCTTGGTGATAGGTGCATCTAAGCTTCTGATTACGCCGAGCCGGATCTCCCAACATTTTCGGTGGCCAAACAAAGAAGGGCTCTCTCTTGATCTTTTCCAAAATTCGATAGATTGGTTCCTTGAATACGGTCATGACTGCTTCATGAGATTTGGACTTGTCCACTTCATTCACCGTGAGTCCTCGGTATTCTCCTCAATCCGTTCTCTTCTTGTGCCGAGTTGTTTGTTCTACTGAGGCTTCCTCGATGGGGATCTGATCATCTTCGAGGCGAGCGTACTGCTCAATCTTGGCACACAAATCTTTCAATGCTGTGGTGTGGCTGGGCGCTTGGTAAACTTTCCGGGCGTAGACCATGTTTCAAAGACATAAACGGCCATCTGCTCACTGCATAGATTTTCTTCCAGGTCATTGTACTCTTCCCAATACCTCCTGGTATAACTGCACAACGTTTCTTCTTGCTCCTTTCGGAGACCGAACAGTGTATTTGGCTCTTTCAAGATCTTAGTGTTGGAGACAAACCTGGCTAAGAACTCTTTGGAAAGCTACTTCTAGCTATGAATTGATCCAGCGGGAAGTCGATCAAACCATCGAAATCTGGTTTCTCCCAAGCTAGATGGAAAGATTTTGCACATCAGCGCGTCATCTCGGCTCCATAGAGACATCATCTGCCTGTAATGGCTAATATGCGTCAGTGGGTCCGACTTTCCATCGTACGAAGTAAACTTTGGCAGGGTGAATTTGTTTGGAGGTCTCATGGCCTCAATTTCCAGGGAGAATGGTGAAGAGACAAGCCTATCCAGCGCTCGGTGCTCTCTCTGGTGAATGGTACGGTCCAGATGATCCCGACGTTGTTCATTCTGCTTGTTGCCAATCAGCCAAGTACGAAGGTCTTGAGGAGGGTATTCAGTCTATTAGCTAATCGTCTTCTGCCTCTTAGCCCTTCTCCGGCGTGACCCACGAGTGTGGCTACTCACCACTTCACTCTGTACCGGGATTGGCTGGCTTTGCTGCCCAAACTCATTTCTGTGAAACTTCTTCACTGGTGGCTCTCTGGATAAGCTCCTCCGTCGTAAGCGTGAGGGCTCTGCTTCAATCTTCTTTTTCATTGCATCACCCAGCACCCTTTTGAGTTGCGCTTTCAGCTCCTATATCTCTATCCCCATGGAGTCTATGATTCGATCTCTGCAATCATTTTCCAGAAAAAAGTGATGAGAAGAACCTCCAGCGAAGGGTAATCGATGCTCGACGGATTCGGGGGTCCGGTTATTGTTTCCAGTCTGTTCTTCTAGGACTGTTGGGAGTGCCAAGCCTTTGTCATTTGTCTTCTCCGTCTATGGAGTATGTGTGGGAGGTGGGATGTCTTCAATCCCTATCGCTGGAACTGAGTGCAGAGCTCAAAGACAAAGTGTCCACGTTCACCGCACCAATTGTGCGTACCGGATTCCGCACTAGATGAAAGTGAATCGGGGCTCCGCACTCGGTTGGACTATCCAAGGATTGAGGTTCCTGCAAAAAGAAGCACCGTAAGAGCTACCCGGCCGGGGTTGGCCTGATAACCCCTCCGGTATAGGAATCAGTGATCGGAGAAGAAGTGTAGAGAGTTGAGTTTGTTGTGAGTGGGGTTCAGCTTAGATCAGTTACCTTCAATGTGAAGTTTATGTAGTATATATAGATTTCCTTGCTTGTTTCCTAAGACGGTTTCATGGAGTTTTGGTGCTGCCAAGCTTCCTTTAACATTGCTTAAGGTAGAGGACCATCAAGTTGTTGATAATGGAAGCATATATTTGTTGTAATCATGCTGATAACAGATTACATTCTTATACTTTAACTGTTCCCGTGATTCTAGGTGCATGGGATTAGCTGAGGTGGCAACTTGCACATGCATTTACTCATGGCTTCTACGTTTCTTTGAGAGGTTCCCTTAGCTTGGCGCCATTGTGCCTCGGCTCGGCCCTTTGCAAGGTTACTGTTGGGATGGGCTGGCCCATTTGGATATTTGTGTACGGACTCGGCCTACTTTGATTCTGATAATGGGTTCAACCTATCAATTCGGCCCATAGGATGAGTCCTTCAGCTCGGCCCTGGCCCAATATTGCAGCTGGGCTGGCCTTTCTACTGCGAGTTGGGCCCAAGTGCTTGAGGACTTGGGTGGACTGTTAGTAATGAAACTGGGCTTAGTTGGGCTGTCCACATGCTCATTTGACCCATTTGGATTTGGGCTTGGGGGATTGGACCGTCCCAAGGCTGAGGTCTGACCCATTTCTTATTTAGCCCCTTCAATCTCTAAACTTGTAATTCAAGATTACAGATGAAATGCATAAGTACAGTTTATAAAGCTAACCTTCAAAAGGGAACCTATCAATTGAATCAACTCACCTAAACTCAAATTTTCATATTTTTTCACCAAGAATATATATATATATATATATTGAGATGACAAAACCCTGCTATTTGGATCTGCACTAAAAACGTTTAGCTAGCCTCGTTTTCGCAAGGATTAAAACCCATTACTAATATAGAAAAATTTATCCAATAATTGCCAATACCAATAGCTATTGATTCGATTCTCGATGTCATCTTCATTCAATGAATTTAGATTACTCCTGATTTTATAAACTTCAAACGAATTTGAGATGAAATTCAGATAACAAGACTATCATTGGGATCAAATTTACCAGTTATATTTCTAGCGTACGACATATAAATATTGGCCAAATTTGAATACTATATTTTGGATAGCATCTCAGGTGTTTTCAAAGCATTGGTTTATGGACCTCAACTCTTTCATGTGAGTGACACACATCACATCGAATCCACAATATGATCATCATAGCATCACTATGAATATATATATGCACACACAAAGTATGTATTTTGTTGCACTTTAATTTCTAATATTTTAATTTTGTCAATTTCGACCTCTAACTACCAAATGTGAGTTTAAATGGTCCCTAGTCCTCACATAGTCAAAATTGATTAATGGAAACAACGGTATTTTTGTAATTTTACACAAAGACTTTAAGAAATCAAAATGACCAAATACACGTCTCAAAATTTGTGTTTTGTTGCCTTTTAGTCCCTTATTTTTTTATAAAAAAAAAATATTTTTTGGATAAAGTTCTGAAAATACCATGCTCCCATTAATCAATCTAGACAACTGAGCATTGGGACTATTTTCTCACATTTTGTACTTAAGGGACCAAATCAACAAAATAAAAAGATTGAAAACTACAATGCAACAAACTTGTCATCATTAGTACTATGTTTGTGTGTTTGTATATATAAGTTTAGCCCCACTTAGTTGGGATGGGCTCTGGAGTGCCAACTTAGTTGGGATGTTTTAACTCATTGTGATGCTTGCACTTGCCTCCCTATATTGACGTTTTGTTTTGTATTTTGTACTTTGCTCATTCATCAATAAAGTTTCTTTTGCCAATCAAAAAAAAAAAAAAAAAAAATTAGCCCCACATTTTTGACATAATCACGCTTGTCTCACTTGAGATTTTAATTCACAATATAGTTAAGTCAATTTTTTATCAATAATTCATCGATAATTCGTTAGTAATATTAATGAACAAAAAATTGATATATTCAGCTATTTTAACTAAAATATATATTTATCTTTAATTATTTCAGTGTCTATCTACCATCATTAGTTTCCATTGTTTTAGCTGCACTAAAAGTTAAAAGAGCAATGTAATTATGTCCAAATTGTGGGACTAATTGTATTTTCTCCAAATGACAAAATGTGTCATTTTACCATAAAATTTCATACCACCAACCGCAAATTGGCATAACAAAAATGTTATAACCAAGCCACAAAAAAATATATATATATACATTTTATTATGCCAATTTGTAATGAGGTTAAGTATTGTATTTTGCGATTGATGTTAAGAAATTTTGTGATAAAATTACATATTTTTGTGATAGGGTGCATATCTAAAGGTATGCATAGGATTTCCCTACATGTAGAGAGAGAGAGAGAGAGAAAGAGAGAGAGAGAGAGAGAGAGAGAGAGAGAAAACTTACAAGGGGAATACATGAAAGGACTTTTCATCGGTACATGTAAGAAAACAGGAACCGTCGGTGTTGGAACAATTCGTCTTGAGTTCTTCAGTTGATGGTTTTCGGTCTTCAAAACTTGGTGATAAAATTGTCTATGTAGAATAGAAATTGGTGCTTCAAGTCGCGTTACTTAGTTGTTTTCCAAAAAGTGGGCAGGGGGTTACAACAAATTTGCCTCCGGAATACAATGAAGTCTGATCTAAAAATCAAGTCTACCGGCGTCTGCACTGATGACAGTAGATCAGAATACTTTTGATATAATCAAGAAAATCAAGACACTAATAATCAAGTCTGTAGAATTTGATTACCAATAAGAAAAGCAGAAACTTGCTTAAGAAACTCTTGATCGAAAACTCTAAACCAAGAGGGCGAGAGAGAGAGAGAGAACTGCAGGAATGCATTCTGAATGTTGGATGGATTGCAATGGCTGATTTCACAGCCTATTTATAGGCCTTGATGCACCTAATGGAATGGTCATGTCCCTTGATCGCATCCGATCAGATCTAACCGTTGGATCAACGATCTATGGTGCACATCATTCTCACATCGAATAGATGTCTTAACTAATCACACCTGATCACGATCAGGTCCCATCTCATCCGTACAATCTTGTGCATTTCTAATCAACGGCTATGATCAAATCACTCCAGATCAGACACACAATCATTCAATCGATGGGTTAACTCATCGCCAATGGATGCCACATCACTACTACGTAGAACTAACTACGTTGGATCTACGTCGTCACTCCAACCTATTCGATGCAAATAGGAAAGTGCTCTCATGACGTCAATGCATCCGTGCAAAATGTGCCATCAAATGCCACAAAGCCCACTGCCCACGCCACGAGCGTGTATGCGCATGTGGATAATGACTATCCTTGCGGTGTGAGTGCATGCACACTAGTTTTCACCTCACAATTCCATATTCAAATGAATATTCCATGAAGCACTTCATTAAGTGCTCTATGTTTTGCCCTCTTTCCAATATGGAACAAAATCCCCAAGTTTATTTCAAGCTTTCCAAAGAAAAATAAGGAAGGTTTTAAAAACACCCAAAAAATTAAACTATAAATTTCGAAAACCATTTTGAAAATTTCCTAACAATCGGGACCTAGAAAGAGAATGTTAGAGAGAAGCAGAGAGAGAGAGAGCAGAAACAAACCATTTGATGCCGTAAGGGAAATTGTTAGGGTTTGAGAAGGTGTTTCTAAACTGGTAGCAGAAGTGGTTGGTTCTGACTGGAGGGACTTCGAAACGAATCACAAGCCAAGAGTAGTCATCTACTACTTGCTCTCTTGATTCTTTTGTTGTCATTTCTTCCACTTCCTTTTTCAAATAGGATTGCTACTTCTGCTTCTGCTTCTGCTTCTGTTGTGCTTCCTCCTCCCCCATTGTTAGGGACTCTGACTGAATAAGACTCACCCAGCTCTCTCTCTCTCTCTCTCTCTCTCCAATTTTCAAATCTCCAACTTTGTGTTAACTCATTTTCTAGTCTCATCCACTAGCATGATATCATCTGCAAAAAACATACCCTATCATCCTAAATATTTTTCGTCAACTCATCCATAACCGGTAGTATTTAGAAAATATATATATATATAATAAAGCAGGAGAGTTTTTTAAAATATGTCAAAATGTCTTAGAGATACATTTTGTTTCAAGGGTTGATATTAATTCCCAAATTCATTAAGGGTCAAGATTTCTTTAATTTTCACTCACCCATCTTCTTTTCCGGCCTTTTTTTCACTCATGCAATCTCTCTCTCTCTCTCTCTCTCTCTCTCTCTCTCTCTCTCTCTCTCTCTCTCTCTCTCTCTCTCTCTCTCTCTCCTGCCCACCTCTCTTCCTCTTTCCTTTTTATATTTATATTTTTATTTTTCCTATTTCTTTATTTTTTATTTTTTATTTTTTTATTTTTCTCTTTTTTGCTCACTTATTTTATTTACATCGTGCCTTTAGGCACGGACATGCACTAGTATATATATTAGAAAGTGTACGAATTTTTTTATGCTATGCCGTGAAACCACCAATACCAAATCAATGAAATATGAACCGTCAACAATGTTGTGTACCCAAAAAAAAAATTAAAAATGTTCAAATTTTCTATGCTAGGCCATGAAACCACCGGTGCCAAAATAGACCATTAAGCCTTTTGGCTGATTGTAATTGAAGAGACATGCATAGCGAAACACAATTCCGAAGCAAGTTTTGGTTGTCCAATAGTTCTTGGCAGCATTACAAACTAGACAAGTTTTGATAGTGTCTATGAACGCAGCGACTACTAACCTTTGTCCAAAACAAATTAAAGAAACTTAAATAGGCGGCAGGACGATGATTCAGTAGCATGAATCCTAATTGGTAGTTAAAATTGCTTCACTGTGGAGATTATGAAACAAAGACACAAATTTTTGTCATCTAATCAATAGAAAAAGAAAATCTTCAATTCACCATCGTTGTATTCCAAGTGCACTGTCTCATATCCCTAAGAAAATCCGATGCTCTTCTATTTCTCCACCCACACACACACACACAAAATTCATCACACTAGACATTACATTGTTGGATTTATTGACAATAAACAACTTGAAGGAATATTACTGGGATTAGGACATATGCTTTTGCCTTTGATTAGATATATTGTTAGACCTTTCTACGTACCATTGAAGGGTGACAAAGAAGCAGAGAGAGAGAGAGAGAGAGAGAGAGAGAGAGAGAATGAATGAATGAATGAAGTTTGGGAAAAGCCTTCGTAGTGAGATAGCTGAAACCTTGCCTGAATGGAAAGGCGAATTTATATCATATAAGGAGTTGAAGAAGCAACTGAAACTGATTGCGCACGAGGAGGAAGAGGGGATGATTGATTTTATACAGTTATTAGATAATGAGCTTGAGAAGGTCAACACATTTTTCATTGACAAGGAAGAAGAGTACATCATCAGAATAAGGGTACTGTAATTTCAAATTTTTTTGAATTTATTATTATTATTTTTTTTTTTGCATTTGTATTTGTTTTATGTTTGATGAATTGGAAGTGCAGGAGCTGAAGGATAGAGTAGCAAATATGAAAAGCAGTGAAGACATGGCACAAGTTAAACTGGACATATTGGAGTTTCATGGAGAGATGGTTTTGCTATTGCACTACAGTGTCATCAACTTTGCCGGTAACTTTTACCCTCGATGTTATATATATGGGTTTGGTTATGGTGTGCAACTTATACCTTACACTTTATTCTTTACACTTATACCTTATACTTACACCTTTTATACCTTACACCTTACACCTTTTGTGTAAGTGGCACATGGTGTGCAACTCACTTACACCTTACACCTTACATTTACACCTTACACTTACACTTACACCTTACACTTACACCTTTTGTATAAGTGGCATATGGTGTGCAACCCACTTACACCTTTTGTGGATTGCACACCTAAGAAAACTCCTATATATTATTGATTTTTTTTGCCCACCGTTTTATATTACTTGGGTACTTGGCAAGCCATTTTTTTAACGATTATTTTCAAACAAAACACCGCAAGTAATGATATTCTCTCTGTCTTAAAATATTAGTTTCTTATTTTATTTTTTATTGTCTCAAAATATTAGTCTCTCTTCAAAAATTAAGTACAAAAATAATATAAATTTTTTATTTTACTCTTCTTTAAAATTAATAAACAATATAAAAAGTACAATTATGACATTGATATTCTCAAAAAATATAATATCAAAAGGATAATTTTAGAAAATCAACTTTTTTCAAATGCAATAATTGTACTACTAAAAAAAGTTAGATTCCCCAAAAAGGACCATTATTTTGGGACGGAGGGAGTCTAAAAGAATGACAAAAAGCTGAAGATGAGAGAGAGAGAGAGGTAGAGGTCAGCATGGTCCGGATTAGGCCAAATTTGGGTAAAACCAGGACCAATCCGTTATTTACGGTTCTTGAAAAATTGAAACCAATCCAATCCGTTTAAATCGTGGAACCAATCCGAACCAATCCATTTAAACACGGATTGGATCGGTTTAAGACCACGGATTTACATAATTAAATAACAAAAAAATATATATAACACTTTAATTTCATAAAAATATAATTATAGCACCATATTAGCTTCACAATAACAACATGTCTTTTCATAATAGCGACATACTGTTCTAGAATTTAAACAACCACAAGAAAACTGGTTTCATCATAAGTATTTAGATCATTACAAATTAACATTAAAAACTAGCAAACAAAAATAATGAAAGAAGATACTATGTGAGTTTAGGTTTAGATTTAAGTTTTATATAAAATAAGAGAAAATACTATGCAGGAGGATATACAATAAAAATATAGACTATTTGTATACGGTCCGAATCGGTTCCAATTCAGAACCGTGGGGTTCAATCCGGAACCAATCTGTGAACTACGGATTTTTAATTTTTCAATCCGGAACCGAACCACGGATTCAAAAAATCAATCCAAACTTACTGGATTGGACTGGACTGGATCGGATTACGGATTTCACGAATTTCTTGCTCAGCTCTAGAGAGAGGGGCAACAAAAGACTAGTAATAAAACTCCACATATTAATTAAATGATAAAAAAATTTCATGAAACATTTTATGATATTTTTTTCATAATTTCTAATATTATTCTAATTATTGCATATCTCATCTAGGAAAAGGTTTTGTATACCAATAAGGTATTAAGGGGTGGTTTGAGATGTGCTAAATAAGTATACTTTTTGACTTTTTATGAAATATGTGTTAGGTATAAATTGAGTTTGAAGTGATATAATAGAAAATTAATGTAACTTAAATAAAATGATGTAATTTATATAAAATAGTGACTTTTAACTTTTAAATTTTTTTAATTTATATCAAATAAAATCTAAATGTTATTACTCTTTCACCATTCACATGTATATATGTCCTCATTTTATACATGCGTGTATTTATAAGTGAACTTTGTTGATAGTTGCAATCACTTGAAAGATATTTGCTACTTTATCCTATTATTCCACTTTATGTGGGACTGTGTCCACATAAATGATGCTCCAGGAATGCATAAGTAGGGGTGAAAATTTAGGCTTAGTTTGGGAAGATTAAATAAGTATATTTTTTGATTTTTTATGAAATATAAATTGGGTTTAGGTTGGGTTTGAAGTGATGTGTTAGAGAGGTGATGTGACTTAAATAAGATGATGTGACTTAAATAAGATAGTGACTTTTTGATTTTTTATCTTTTTTCAATCTTTCCAAACTAGGCCTTACTTTACGTTACTACACTACACTACACGACACGACACGACACGACACGATATGATAATATGATTTGAATTATACATAAAATTAATGAGTTATGATTGGTTATTCTTGATACAAATACATATATGACACGCCCCGATTATATGAATATTAAACAAGTCAAATTAGTATCAAATATATATAACATAAAATTGACATAGATAATCCGTAAAATAAAAAATTGGTTACACATTTAATATTATTTCCATTGAAGATTAATATGACATTTTTTTAACCTCTTAGATAATTACATCTAATTTATGAAAAAATATGTAAAATATAATTTTAAGTTTAATTTAAGTTTTTTTTTAATTGAACTTAATGTTTTTTTTTTTTTTTTGTGTGTGTTTTTCTATTATTTGAGTTAATCTAATAAAAAATATAATATTTATAAATTAAGAAATTAAAATTAAGTTGAAATTAAATATTTTTATAAATATTTTCATTTAATAGATATTAGTTTCATTAAATTTAATTTGTGAATAAATTTTAAAATTTCTTTCATACATTTGATATTTTTAGTTAGTAGTAAAAAATTTTGACATGACACGAATAAAATAATAAACGGATTGGACTAGTGTTAAGATAATTCTGACACGAATCCGAGTTAACATGACATGAATACGACCCAGCACGATATCCACCCCTATGGAGAAGCACGTTTTGGGCCAGGTGGAGTGGCGTTCCATTGACTTTGTCCACCCCTTGCTCGGGGGGCTAGGCTGCCCGACTTGTGGTGGAGCTCGGCTGGCTGGTTGTGCTGCAAGCTCAGCAACTCTGCCATGTGCCCTGCCCAGTCACAACTCGGCATGGCAGAGTGGCAGCTTGGGATTTAACTCCCACAAAAATCATTCAATACGTATCGGAATTTTGGATTTCAAATGCCAATATTGATCAATTTATCTGCCGATATACCTGTACGAATAACATTATCTAAAATCATAGATTTCGAAGTCAATTTTTCGAATATATGAATAGAATCAGACTATTAAAAATAGTGGTTGTTGAAGACCTTTGTAGTGTTAAATATCAGTCAATTTAGTATTTCGATATATGATATAAAATAAAAGTATGGAGAAATATCAAATTATGTGAAACATAAATTTCATTTTCATGAAGTTAAGTATCTCGTGTTTGAATATATAGTGTATTTTTTATTCAAACTATCCAATGAAATTAATTTGCCCCTAAAAGTGTCTTTTTTTTGCCCTAAACATATAAGAAGTTAAAGACCAAGTATCCCCCAATTCCAAAACATGAATTTCAACACAAATATAAGAAGGCCATCAAAATGAAAATGATTCAAATGGCTGAAGCAGAATCTCTCTCTGATACTGATGATGATATATTATTGGAAACACTTCCCCCAATTACCAACAACAAGAGGCAAACGACAATTTCTCCAACATCTTCTCCAATACATATTCTCACGTAAGATCTTGACGAACAACTATTTTGAAGGCATAGACCTCAATAATTTGTTACAAGAGCAAATCCCATGTTACTCTGACAAAAGCAAACTCGTGATCAAAAGCAGATTTCAACTTATCAATAATTCATAATGAGAGGGTAATTTGTAAACAAATTGGGCCGAGTTAGGAAAAGTCTTCTTTGGGAGTTGGGCCGCATAATGGGCCGAGATAAAGGCTGGTGTAGCTCGGTCTTAGGCCAAGAAGACATCTCATATTTCGGGTTTGGGCCGAACTATGGGCCGAGGTAATTATTTATGTAGCACGGTCCTTGATCATCTAAACATCGGGTCGGTCAGAGATAGGCTACCAGTGACCTGACTTAGCTATCCTGGACCGAGGTATCAGTGGAGGGAGAACTGAGCTAAAGGATAGCTCTGCAGGGTGTCATCTCAGAGTCAAGACTGACAGTGGTGCTTAAAGTATCACCGAGCTGTGTAAGCACGGTTGACCGCAATGTCAGCCGAGGTAAGGGTTCAGCCATCTCACTTGGCTTGCAGTAATGAGGGTGTTTTAGGGATAATCATTATCCTTGGGCTTGAGACTCCTAGGAGGACTTTGCTAAGGAGAGTAGAGTCCGACTAGGACTATGCAAAACCATCTCACTTGGTTGGTAGTTGGTAGTGAGTCGGAGTGTGACTCCTACGAAGACTCTACTAAGGAGAGTAAAGTCCTACTAGGATTGTGCAAACCATCTCACTTGGTTGATAGTGAGTAAGGTGTGTGATTCCTAGAATGACTCTTATAAGGAGAGTTGGAATTCTACTAGGATTGTGCCAAGTAAAGTCTATAAAAGCTCATGACCAGATCTATGTACAGGTATCTAAATTCTTACTCTAGAATACACAGAGCTTATTGTATATTGTCGAGTTGCTGACTTAGGTATCCGAGGGGTTTCCGGCACACACCCGCCGGTTAGCTCATGTTTGTGTTTTCAGGTGACAAAGCAACATTGTTTGGAGGAGTGCAAACTTGATCAACAGAATCATACGAGAAGAATTATTTCGTACTCGTACACATAACAACGACAATCCCGTGTGACTGACAAAAGCAAATCTGTGATCAAAAGTAAATTCTAACTTATCAATAATTCATAATGATGATGCAGTTCGTTCCCGGTGGATGGACTGGACTGATCCAAGCTCCTCGAGCCCACGTCCGAATGACGAAGCCCACTAGATGACTTGCAAGTAAGTTCAATGGGGAACGGGGTCATCCCCCAGCGAACCCTCCGATAAACAAGTTAGCAAATAGAAAAGAGATGGAGTATATTAAGAGGGATTGGAGATAGAGAACTTAACCTTCTTCTCGTCTTCGATGCTTGCTTATATCCTTTGGTAATCATTTCACTGTCCTTTCCGACGTGCCCCCCTCGCCGAAAGCCTGTGCTGTAGCTTACCTTGTACAGTGTAAGGAGGCGTTGTTCCGACGGGTAGGTGTTGTCGTAATAAATGCTGTGATGGGCTGCATTAATGGTGATGTGTTGTGGCAATAACTTTGCAGATCTTTGTCTGCTGGCGTGGCCTGTTCTGCACCTGCCATGTGTCCGAATGTTATTGGCTCCTCACGCCTAGTTGGCCTCCAGCTGTCCTAGACTTTACCAACCGGGTTATGCAATGGGGTCCAAATGGTGGGCTTGGGTCTGTTCATTGTGGGCCGTGACCTTTATTGGTCTATCCTGTTAGTAGTTCCCCATTTCCAAGTGCAGCTTCAGTCTAACGAAGGGAATAGTAATGAGGAGGATGTGCCCGGCCGTCAGGGGGGGTCGAGTTAGTGGGCTGAGCGGGGAAGGGTCCGACCGTGGCGGGGGACCGAGCGGCAAGACTGACCATGAGGTGGGCCGACCATAAGGGGAGCCGAGTGGGAAAGCCGACCGTGAGGAGTGCCGACCGCGAAGGAGGCCGAGTGGGAGGGCCGACCGTGAGGAGTACCGATCGCGAAGGGAGCCGAGTGGGAAGGCCGACCGTGAGGAGTGCTGACCGCGAAGGGAGCCGAGTGGGAAGGCCGACCGTGAGGAGTGCCGACCGCGAAGGGAGCCGAGTGGGAAGGCCGACCGTGAGGAGTGCCGACTGTGAAGGGGGCCGAGTGGGAAGGTCGACCGTGAGGAGTGCCAATCGCGAAAGGGGCCGAGTGGGAGGGCCGACCGTGAGGAGTGCCAACCGCTAAGGGGGCCGGGCGGAGGGGCGCGGGGCTCAAGAGGCGGCGTATGAAATGAGGATTTGAAGTGGAAAAGACAGGGGAATGTGGGGGGGGCAGTGCATCGCGGCCATACACGTGGCGGTATCGTGAGGGGGAAGTTAGGCGTTGGAGCAAAAATGAAACGATAAGTCATTATGGGGTTGAAAAGACAGTTTTGGCGGATGATTTAAAAAGTTTTCAAACTGGCGAAAATTAATTGGGATCCTTGGAATACGGGCAAACCGTGGGCTTTTGGCATTGTGCGATTCACTTACTTGTTTACAAAAAACCAAAACATTCCAAGTCTTAGTTCATTTGTTGCTCACGATACGCGTTTACAACACTTCTTCAATCTTCTTGCTCCTGCATCAGAAGCGATTCGTAAACATACCCTATAAATGGCACAAGAAGGAGCTGTGACTGTGAGGGTAGACCCACTGGGTGAAGACGACGCAGAGGAGTTAGCGGCACGATATAGGACGGAGACGCGAATGGTGACGGTGGGGGAATCGGTGGCATGATCTCAGGCGTCCACCATGATAGCGGCTCCAAAGCCAATAAGCCAGGTAGAGCCAGATCATTGGCATACTAAGGCTGACAAATCCACAATTACTGTCGCGGAGTTGGAGGCTATCCGGGAAAAATACCAGATTCCGGCGAAAGTAGAGCTATTACTGCCAACGGCGACGGAGAGGCCATCGGACGCGAGGCCAGGGCAGTTTTCCCTTTATGAGGAAGCGCTGAAGGGGGGCTTAAGGTTGCCATTGCCACAAATAGTGGTGGATGTGCTCAATCGTCTAGAGGTGGCACCAGGGTAACTAATGCCCAATGCCTGGAAGATCTTGTTAGCTTGTGCGAGTGCCTGGCCAAAGGCGAATGAATGGGAGGCCATGACAGTGGAGGAGTTCTTCGCGTGCTACAAGGCCTCGGGGCAGCAAGAAACTTGGGTGACTCTGCAAGCGGCAGCTGGGAGAGGGCTGGTGGCGGGGCTGCCCTCGTCGATCAAGGGGTAGAGACCACAGTGGTTCTATGTGGGTGTCAGTGGAGGGGTTGGTGTGCGCACCATTTGGAAGGTGCCCACTCGGTCGATGGAGCCAAAATTGGGGGCAGAGGTGGAGGACAAGGTGAAAAGGGTAAAGGAGTGGAGGGAGAGGAAAAAGCCAAGTGGGACGAGCTTGTTCAGCCGTCCGCACTATTTGAGGCAGGGTTGGGCCCCCAGCCGATCGGTGGGGACCTCGATCGAGCGGAGTTGGAAGCAAGAAGAAAAATCCAAGAGGCAGAGGATCAGGCCATTCTTGCCAAGGCCCAAAAATTCAAAGAGTCCCAGGCCGACCGACCACCACAACCAGTGGCCAAGGAAAGGATTCGCCCTCGCCCCAAACCCTTGGGAGAGAAAAACTTGGGTGAGTTTGTACCACGATCGCTGCCAAATGATCCTTTAAAGGAGAGGTCGTTGAAGGAGATGGAGGCGCTGGGAGTGGGGAAGAGGAAGAAGAGATTGAGGCGGAGCGAGGAGGAGCCTGCCCAGAAGAGAAGGAAAGAAGCTAGGGCAGAGAAAGCCAGTCTGGCCAAGGAGGGAGAGGTTGCTGAGGTGAAGGAGGGAGAGGTTCTAGAGGGAGGAATCGCCCCAGAGGTGGTAGACGTCGCCTCAGGAGTAAGGGAGGTTGTGCCAGTGGCGGCAGCAGTCAGTGTAGGGGTTGGTGGGGTCGCCCCTGAAGTTAGGAGGGGGGAAGAGCCCCAAGGGGGACCTGCCCCCCAAGGGGAGGAATGAGCCTGACCACAGCGATTTATCATGCTCGGGCGGTAGTAGGGCGGCTGGAGGGAGAAGAAGGCCCAGCCAGAGCTGGGGCAGATCGTTTGGTGGGCATCGTGAAAGAAGCAGCCCTACGCTCGGCATCTAGATTCAACGAGGCAGACCTGTTGAGGGGGTTGTGCTCTGCTCAAATGGAGGTGACTACTTTAGCAGGGGCCTTCTTGAGGAAAGCGGGGGCTGCAAACTGAAGGCAGAGGAAGCCAAGGCACAACTTGCGAAATTGAAGGAGGAGAGCATGAGTTGGAAAAGTGCTTACGCTGACCTCCAATGAGCTAAGTCAGAGCTGGAGAGCACACACCGCCAGGTTGTGTCGCTCGAGTTCCAACTGGCCAAAGAGCAAAAGAACTTGGAAGAGGCCAAAGCAGTTTGTGTGGTCGCCGTCGAACGGCATGAAGAGGCGATGATCAACAATGAGGAGTTGGTGAGGCAGAAGGATGAGGCAGACGCTAAGATTGGCGTTCTGTAGAAGGAGTTGGAGGCCGAGCGAGGCAAGGCAGCGGTGGAGAGGGAGAACCTAAAGAAAGAGTTGGATGAGGAGAAGGCCAAGGCTGCCGCTGAGATGGAGGCTCTGCGTAAAGAGCTGGAAATAGAAAGGGCCAAAGCATCCTCTGAGAAGGTGACCTTTCAAAGAGAGCTGGACGAAGAAAGGGCGAAGGCGGCGTCAGAAAGGACGGCCTACCCCGATCTGTACGTTGCAGCAGTTAACCAATTCAAGGGATCTCTTGAATTTTAGATGGCAGTGGATGCCGCAGTCACCAGCAACCTAGCTGGGTTGGAATCTGGGGGGGTTAGGCCATCAAGGACGACTGCTGGGGGGAGAACTGAGTCTGAAGTCATTGAGAGCTTCCAGCAGTCGGACTTCTACAAACATGAAATGGCTGAGTACTGGGACAGCGGGTGGAAGATGTTCAAACATAGGGCTGAGGAGCTGTTCCCAGAGCTTGACCTGAGTAGTGTTACGATTGGGGAGGATGAGGTGGCCCAGACCCCCCTAGATGAAGGAATTGAAGAAGCAGATCTCGTCTCCAGTGAGGAAGAGGAGTGAATTGAAGATATGTGTACTTAAGAGTGTTTGTTTTATTCTTGTATACGCATTGTATCTTTTTTTTTTTTTTTTTTTATTTGGAAGTACTGTAGTGAACTGATGTACACATTTCTGAATAAATAAAATTTCCTTTGTGTTTCTATGATTCGATTGTGTTTGCTTATGTATAAGTCAGTGTGAATGGAATTTGGAAATGCCTCCATACAGAGGTGTAATAAAAATCCAATATTGAGTAAAGTTAGAAGCTCCTTTATGCATAGTGAGACTGAACTTGTATAAAAACTTAAGGGGGGGTGGAGCTGGATTAAGTAAAAACTTAATGCAGAGCAAAATTGGAGTTGTATGAAAATTCAGTGAAATTCAAAGTAATGTTAAAATTGGACTTATAAAGATTCAATGCAAAGTAAAGTAAAGAACTCCTTAATGCAGAGTAAAAGTGGACTTGTATAAAATTTGGACGGAAGAGAGTGGTTGATCGAAGGTACGCGAGATGGTGAAGGTAATAATCTGGAACTGTGACTGTCAGCCGTAATTAGGGAGTTTCACTGGTGATGGGATTATCTTATTTTGGATATGGAATTAAGGTTGCGAGTGACTCATTCTGGACCTGCATTGGTGGCCCTCAGTCTAGTTGAGACGTGTGATGTTTATTATGGCTGGGGCTTTGAGTACTAAGTCTGGCGGAAGTCCTGAGTGTTCAGCCTGGCTGAGGCTTTAAGTGCTCAGTCTGGCTGAGGCTTTGAGTGCTCGGTCTGGCTAAGACTTTGAGTGCTCAGTCTGGCTGAGGCTTTGAGTGCTCGGTGTGGCTGAGGCTTTGAGTGCTCAGTCTGGCTGAGGCTTTGAGTGCTCGGTCTGGCTGAGGCTTTGAGTGCTCAGTTTGGCTGACGCTTTGAGATGCTCGGTCTGGCTGAGGCTTTGAGTGCTCAGTCTGGCTGAGGCTTTGAGATGCTCAGTCTGGCTGAGGCTTTGAGTGCTCAGTCTGGCTAAGGCTTTGAGTGCTCAGTCTGGCTGAGGCATTGAATGAGTCCTGCAGGTAAAAAATGTTATTGAGACGACAGGGGTAGCTAGGCGATAAAATTGTTGCCATGAGAAGCGTGGTTCAACGATCAAAATTTACATTATGCGTCAAAAAGAAAGTGCAACAATTGTGCAATACGAAAGCAATAGCCTATTGAAAGTAGCGTTTCAAGTGTTCGGCGTTCCAGGGGTGGGGAAGGTCTCGACCCTCCATGTTTTGAAGTCGGTAAGTGCCCGGACGTGGGCGGGTTTTCACGATGTAGGGTCCTTCCCATTTGGCTGCCAGTTTTCCCTAGGTCGGATTTTTGATGGCAAGAGTGGCCTCTCTTAAGACAAGATCTCCTACAGCGAATTCCCGTGGTCGGACTTTGTGGTTGTAGTGTGTTCTCATTTTCTGTTGGTATGAGGCCAATCTGACAGCAGTGGTTTCTCTGAGTTCTTCAATTAGGTCCAAATCTGCCCGACGGAGCTCTTCAGTGAGCGTTGGATCCGGATGTAAAACCCTGGGGGTTGGCATACCGACTTCCACCGGAATAACCGCCTCAACACCGTATGTTAGGCGGAAAGGGGTTTCCCCAGTGGGAGTCCGAGCTGTAGTTCGGTAGGCCCAGAGTACATTCGGCAGTTCCTCAGCCCAGAGTCCCTTAGCAGCTTCCAGCTTAGTCTTGATGATCTTCAAAAGAGAACGATTGGTGACCTCAACTTGGCCATTGGCTTGGGGATGACTAGGGGAGGAGAAACATGGTTGAATCTGGAGGTCGACACAGAACTTCCTGTACCTGGCGTTGTCGAATTGTTTGCTGTTGTCTGACACGATGGCCTGAGGGATGCCAAACCTGCAAATGATCGATTGCCAGATAAACCTGGTTGTGTTCCGCTCGGTAATGGTGGCTAGGGGTTCGGCCTCTACCCATTTGGTGAAGTAGTCAATAGCGACGATTGCGAACTTCGTTTGGCCTCGGCCGGTGAGAAGTGGGCCGATCAGGCCGATCCCCCATTTGGCGAACGGATAGGGGCTGCAAAGTGTGATCAACTCTGTAGAGGAGGCGTGGGGGATGTTGGTAAAATGTTGACACTTATCGCATTTGAGGACGAAATCAGTCGCATCTTGATTAAGAGTTGGCCAAAAATAACCAGTACGGAGTATTTTGTGGCCTAGAGACCTGCCACCCGAGTGGTTGCTACAAATTCCCTCATGGACTTCTTGCATTACATAGGTTGCTTGAGTTGAGTTAAGGCATCACAGATATGGTCGTGAAAAACCACGTTTGTACAAGACGTCATCGACCAGGACGTAGTTAGACGACCGAGTCCTGACCTTGGCGGCCTGCTGTTGGTCATCTGGGAGTTCTCCTGTTGTCAAAAATTGAATGATGTCGGATGCCCAGGGAATGGGTTCATTTTGGAGGAATTGCAACTCGTGTGGGTCAGGTGAGATGGCCGGATGAGTCAGGTATTCAAGGCGGACTCCGTGGCTGAGGTCGGACTGATCTGCAGAGGCCAACTGAGTCATCTCATCTGCTTTGGAGTTTTCCGCGTGGGGTATGTGCTTGATCTGGAAAGTATTGAAAAGGCGAACGAGAGGGAGCGCCATGTCCCTGTAAGCCCGTATTATGCCATCCTTGGCATCGAATTCCCCCGTAATCTGACCGACAATGAGTTGGGAGTCACTGAACACTCGGATGTGGCTGACACCAATATCCTTGGCCAGGCGGAGTCCTGCTATCAACGCTTCATATTCGGCCTCATTGTTGCTGGCCTCAAACAAGAGATGAAGAGCGCATTTGAAATAACCACCTTCAGGGGGAGTGAGGATGAGGCCAGCCCCACTACCTTCCCTCCGGGATGACCCGTCGACGTTGAGAATCCAAGAATGGGGGTCTTCTGGTTCGGTAGAAGTTGGTAGGGGTGGGGAAGTAGTGGTTGGGGTAGGGTTGGTGAATTCTAGGATGAAGTCGGCGATGGCCTGTCCCTTGATTGCTGTGCGAGGGTGGTAGGAGATGTCAAACTGGCTGAGTTCCACTAACCACTACATAAGTCGGCCAGAAAGCTCTGGTTGTTGCATGACCTTCTTTAGGGGCTGGTCGGTGAGGACCACTATGGAATGGGCCTGGAAGTAAGGACGAAGTCGTCTGGAGGCGCTGACCAAGGCCAAGGACAACTTTTCTAGCAGTGGTTAATTTTGCTCCGTTCTCCTGAGAGCTCGACTGATGTAGTAGACCAGCCATTAGACCGAGCTGTCTTCCCTGATAAGAGCTGCACTGACGGCGGTGTTCGATACTGCTAAATAGAGGAAGAGGGGCTCGCTCGTAACTGCCTGTGAAAGAATGGAGGGATTGGCCATGCATTGCTTTAACTGCTGAAAAGCCTTTTCGGATTCAGTTGTCCATTCAAAAGTCTGCCGAAGAACTTTGAAAAATGGTAGGCACTTATCTGTTGCACGGGAAATGAAGCAGTTGAGGGCCGCCACTCTGCCGGTGAATCTTTGAACTTCTTTAACAGTTTTGGGTGATTGCATCTCAATCAGGGCCTTGATCTTTTCAGGGTTGGTTTCAATGCCGCGCTGACTGACCATAAAACCCAAGAACTTTCCAGATCCTACGTCAAAAGCGCACTTCTCTGGGTTGAGCTTCATTTGATACTTGCGAATGGTGGCAAAGGTCTCTCGTAGGTCGGTCAGATGGTCAGTGGAGAGTTTGCTCTTGACCAGCATGTCGTCCACATACACTTCCATGTTCCGACCGATCTAATGGTGGAAAACGGCATTGACTAACCGTTGGTAAGTGGCCCCAACATTCTTTAGTCCGAACGGCATTACACAGTAGTGGTAGGTACCTCGGTCGGTGATGAAGGATGTGTGTTCCCGATCGGATGAGTGCATCATGATTTGGTTGTACCTGAAGAAAGCATCCATGAAGCTGAGCATTTGGTGACCGACTGTGGCGTCGACCAGCAGATCTATGCGGGGGAGTGGATAGCTATCTTTGGGGCAAGCTCGGTTCAGGTCAGAGTAATCGACGTAGAGTCGCCACTTGCCATTGTTCTTGCGGACTAGAACCACATTGGACAGCCACTTAGGATAGTCTACATTTTGGATGAATTGAGCCTCAAGGAGTTTGTCAACTTCTGCAGCTATGAGATTATTACGCTCTAGGTAGAAAATACATTGCTTTTGTCGGTAAGGTCGAAAATGAGGTTCGATGCTGAGGCAGTGAGTTATGAAGGTGGGGTCAATGCCTGGCATGTTTGAATGGGTCCAAGCAAAGACGTCATTGTGTTCGGTCAAAAGGGCAGTAAAATCGGATTTCGCTTGGGGGGATAGTTGGCTGCCAATCTTAGCAGTTTTCAATGGGTTGGTGGGGTCAATAGGGACCTCAACGAGCTCCTCCACTGGTTCTCCCCTGACCAGCTCGTCCTCATCCCGGACGTCAAGTCCTTCGATGATCATTACCTCCTTCAGCTTGACTTCTTTAAGTGAAGCAACAGTCGGCATCCGTAAAGGTGATGGGCTCTGCCCACTGTTTGGGCTGTTTGGAAGGTCGGTCTACAGTAGCGACTGCCTTATTTGAGCCCTGCCGTATCTTTCTCAGTTCCGCCCTCTGAGCCGAACGGGATGGTCCCCCGCAGGCAAGTCCACCTGAAATAACTCTGATTTCACCAACAAGCGGGGGTGGGTTACCTTGTGGCCGAGGCTGTTGTGGAGGTCGATCATGGCCTTGATTTGGTTGAGCTAGCCGCCGCAGTGGGGTGTGCCGGCGATTGTCTCTGTGGGGTTTGGTTCTTTGCCTTTGCTGAGGGCAGGTGTCTGTGAACCGGCTTAGACGCCCCTGGCGTCTGAGGGTCTCCACATGATCCTTGAGGTTGATGCAGTCATCAGTGTTATGGCCATGGTCCTGATGGAAACGGCAATATTTGGACTGGTCTTTCCAGTTGGAAGGGTTCCGCGGAGGGGGAGGCCATTTGAGGGGGTAGTCCTGTTGGATCTGATTGAGGACATGTTCCATGGGAGAATTGAGGGGTGTATATCGCTCGAACCAACCGGGCGGTCGGACTGGTGCCGTCCGGTCTGCACGAGGGGATCGGTCTGTATAATAGGGTGTTTGGCTATGATACTGGGCGTTTTTGGGTTCTGAGTCTTTTCTCTTTTCTCTTTTCTCTTGGGGTCGGATTTTTAGCTGTTGGATCCTGCCAAGCGGCTAGTGAATCCTCGGCATTCATGTATTTTTGGGCTTTGGAGAGTAGGACTCCCATTGAGGTCGAGGGGTTTTTAGAGAGGGAGAAAAAGAAATCAGACGATCGCAGACCGGCCATGAAATCTGTGAGGATGACCTTGTCGTCATTTTCTGCAACTTGCAGGGCTTCGGTGTTGAAGCGAGTAACGAAGCTGCGCAGTGATTCCCCCTCGGTCTGACGAATATTAAGGAGTTGGGTGGTCGGGCGTCGCTGACGCTGGGCTCTGATAAAATGACTCAGGAAAGAGTCACTGAGATGTTGGAAGGTGGAGACAGAGTCTGGTGGCAGCTGGCTAAACCACAACCGAGCTGACCCCTTCAGAGTCACGGGAAAGGCCAGGTACATGATTTCGTCAGGGAAGGCATGGAGGATCATGAGGGTGCAGTAGGTCTCCAGGTGGTCGACGGGGTCGGTCGTTCCGTCGAAGGAGTCGATAGTGGGCATTTTGAATTTGGCGGGCAGGGGTTTGTCTCGGATGGAGGCGACAAATGGTGAGTTTGCCGTAGTGGAAGGCTTATGCTGGATATTTTGCATAACCCCTTGGAGCTGAAGCTTCATGGCTCGGAGTTCAGCGTCCCAAAGGGGAATGTTGTCGCCACCTGAGGGAGGTAGGTGTTGGACGCTGCTGGCTTCTCCCTCGGGAGCTGGTGTTACGACTGATGGACATGGGGGTGAAGGTGGTGGATTTACGTGTGGGTTAGGAGGTTGCAAAACTCCCGAGTTAGGTGGATTGGGTTGTGGGACAGTATGGCTCGAAGTTTGTTCTGGATGGGGTGGAATATCTGGAGGTGGCGGTGGAGGAATGGGGAGGTTTCTCTGGAGCAGAGCATTTATTAAGGCCTGGTTTTGCTCGGCCATGCGGTTGATGCTGTTGGTAAGTTCGATGAAGTATTGTGGTGGGTTGTTTGGATTGGGAGGGTCGGTTTGATGATCGACAGCATCATGGTGGGAAGCCATTGTAACAACCCCCGTACCGTTTACCAATTAATGACTGATTACTGTTAACTGAGACTGATAATGACTGATAACTACACTGAAATTGAACCTGAATTGATTGAGTATATTTATTGTATTGCATATTCTATCTGTTTGATTGATTATATATATCTGTTCGTGTTTTATGTTTAAACTGCTAATTGAAGGTCTTATCGGCGGCCGAACTGTAAACTGATTGATGTTTTAGGATCACCATAATTTATGTGATTTTATGGCATATTTAATTGAAATATGATTAGGTATGATTAAATTAGATTAAAATGAGTTAATTGCAATGTTGACCTTATTTACTATTTTGCCACATATAGTGGCCCACTATCTAGTCACATAATTGAACCTCATACACTTAATTAAAACATTTGCTCAGCCTCATTTCTTTGTTCCCACCGAATTTAGAAGAGAGTTAGAGAGAGAGAGAGAGAGAGAATTGTTCTTGTTGAATTAGCTTGAAGTCTTGAAGAATTGAAGGAGTTTTGTACACTTGAGCTTGTATTCTCCTAATTGAAGACTTAGGTAAGAGAATTCAACCTTTTATTAAAGTATTTGAGCTTGTTCTTGCTTAACTCTTGAGCCTCTAGTGATTTGAGTCTTGAATTGGTCCATAGGTGTTGGAATAGAGCTAAATTGTTGCATGCATGTACATGTCTCTCATTTTTGAGGTTGTTCTCCATAGATTATCACATGCATGTCCATGTTTTGAGAATAAACCATGTTTTCATCTTGTTTTGGAACAATTGGCTCCTTAGAGCACCAAATTGAAGCCTTGGAGCTGTTTTAATCCATGCATGTCATGTTTGAAATGGTATTCATGAAAATGGGTTTGAAAATGAGTTTGATTAAACACCCTTGGGCCTTGATGTCTTAAATTGAGTTTTGAAACATGTTATTCTGTGTGTTTAAAAGTGTTTTCCAGAAAATGGGCCCAAGAGGATCGAGTTTGGAGCATCAAAACTTGGTTTTTAGCTTGAATGTGCAATCTGTATTTTTCCAGAATTTGAGCTTCCGCTCGAGCGGGGGAAGTGTCGCTCGAGCGGGGAAAACAAGCTCCCAGCACTTTTGACCTGTTTTACAGTCCGCTCGAGCGAAGTGATGTGCGCTCGAGCAGAGAAATCGTACATCCAGTACTTTGCACTGTTCATCAGTCCGCTCGAGCGGAGAAATGTGCGCTCGAGCGGAGTGTTGGGTGACACGCTCGAGCGGGGATATTGCCGCTCGAGCGGATACCTTTGTTTGCCTGTACGCTCGAGCGGGGAAACCTGCGCTCGAGCGGGACTCTGTTTTCACTGAAATCCTAAAAATGTTTTCTAAGTGCATCCTTACATCCTCATTTCATCCTAGGCATTCTTAGGCCTAGTTTAAGACATCTTAATGAGGATATAGGTGCTAGAACACACCAAGGCAAATTAGGGATTTAGTTATGATATTTCCCAACTGTGTAGCTTAGTGTGTGTTCAACCTGTGAACTGTGTAGGGTTGGCGACTGGGGAGACACGCTCTAGCATATTGTAGCCCGAACTCTGTGAGTAACAATTGTGTAAAGATATGTTCAAATGATTATCTTCCGAATACTGAACTGTTTACTGAACCGTTTTCTGAACTGGTATTATTTACTAAATGAATGTATGTCCTTTATTTCTGAACTGTACTGTGGCATCCTTAGCACCTACCGTTACTGTTATAGAGATCTCTGTCGGTTCCCTCGTGGAACCACTACTGTTTACTGATTGATGGCCATCATTACTGTTCGGTCTCTAAGACCTACTGTTCACTGTTATGCTAATGGATGTACCACATATGACTGAATAACTATTCTGACTGAAAGACTGAAATACTGTTTAATGAACTGTTTTCATTACTGTAAGGACATTTCATTCTTAACCTCTTTACGCTTTATGTTATTCACTGGGCTTTAGCTCACTGTTTATATATATATATATATATGTAGGTGCTCAGACACCAGATCGGAGCTAGGAGCGTGGGTTAGACTCCAGTTTTGTCAAGCCAGCCTACGTGCCTCACTGCGAGGTTCCAAGCCTATCATGCCAGGCCTTAGGGGTGTCTTAGCCTTCCCCCTTCCGTACTGTCCCACTGTTTTGTACAAACTGAATGCTTACTGTACTGTTGTCAAGGGATTAGGTCCCTGCACTGTTTGACTGTAAATGTTGTATAGACTGTACTGTTGAATATGTGAATGCATGAGAAATCTTTTTGGCATACAGACTGTCACAGCTCAATGGACATTATTTAATTACTGTATTGGCTTCCGCCAGGCCCTGAACTTTGTTTTTACTGTTCTACTGTTAAGCAGGCCTTCGGTAATCTCGGATTATTGGCCGGTTACGGTGCTAAACCCATAGGGCCGGGTTTGGGTCGTGACAGAGTGGTATCAGAGCGATACTTAACCACGAGTTATACCCCACACACATGTCCAAGTGAGCTATAGGGTGTCCTAGAAAAGTGATTAGGGCATTTCATGAACTTGAAAAGTGTGTGGCTATTTTACGACTGAATACATGTTAATGTGATAACTGTCTAAACATGCAACTGTTTAATGTTATAATTGCTATAACTGTTATAACTGCTTATAGTGAAATGGACAATGCAAATGAACCTGGATCCTCATCCACCGAGGCAAGAATGGAAAGAATGGAAAGAATGATGGAATTGATAACTGCTAGACTTGATCAACAACAGAACCAACAGCCCCCACCTTCTCCTCCTCCGGTACAGCCGGACCAGAATGTGAATGTTAATGATGGGGACATAATTGCTCTTACCCAGAAGTTCAGCAAACTAAAACCGCCATCCTTTCAGGGAGGCCTTGAACCATTAAAGGCTGAAGCATGGGTTCTGGAGACTGAGAAACTGTTTGAGGTGTTTCCGTGCTCGGAGGCACATAAGGTACTGTTGGCTACCTTTACTCTACAAGAGGAAGCAAGAAGGTGGTGGATGCTTACTCGGGATGACAATACTGTTATGACTTGGGCTCAATTTAAAGTAGCCTTTTTGTAAAAGTACTTCCCTCAGTGTGTCAGGGACAGGAAAGTCACTGAATTTGAACAGTTAAAACAGGGCACAATGTCTGTTGCTGAGTATGAAACAAAGTTTACTGGACTTGCCAGATACGCACCACATATGGTGGATACCGACTACAAAAAGGCCAGAAGGTTTGAAGGCGGCCTGAATGTTGCAATACTGGACAGGATAAGTGTTTTAAAGCTACCGACTTATGTGGGTGTTCTTGACTGAGCATTGATGGCCAAGTCGAACATTGAAGCTGTGAAACAATCTGAAACAGCAGTGTCTGACTGGCGTGGTAAAAGACAGAATTTCAAATTCAAGAAAGGCAAGCATAACCAATTGAACAAGAAACAGAATACAGGGTCAACAAATAGCCCCAGCCAAGGGAGTGCCTCTATACCGCCATGCCCCGAATGTGGTAAGAACCATAAGGGAGTTTGTTATAAAATTTATGGTGCTTGTTACAGGTGTGGCAAGGTGGGCCACATGGTGAAAAAATTGCCCCTCCACTGCTCCGAGTAATAGTAAAGCTGCAGGCAGCGCCGCAGCATCAACCGTGACACCAAAACCGAACCCCAAAGCTACCAGGAAAGAGCCTATGAGGCAGGTCCGAGTCTTCGCCTTAGTACCGGGAGACGTGCAAAATACCGAGACCGTAGTGTCAGGTATTCTTTCTATTTGTGCTCAAAATGCATATGTATTGATTGATTCGGGGTCTACACATTCTTATGTGTCGCATGCTTTTTCACGGAAATTGAATAAACCCTTAGAGCCCATGAATTACTTGCTAGCTGTATCATCACCCGTAAGGGGATCCATGACATGTGCATATATGTATCCTGCTTGTGAGATTATTGTTGGGGATATGCATCTGTTTATTGATTTACTGCCATTGAACATTGACCATTTTGATGTTATATTGGGGATGGATTGGTTGCAAAAATATCATGCCACTATTGACTGTGTGACAAAACAAGTTGTTTTCCGTCCACCTGGTTTGCCTGAATTTGTGTTTAATGGGAGTGGGGTAGTACCTCCTCCGTATCTGATTTCTTCTGTGAAAGCTGTTAAACTGATTAGAAAGGGGTGTAAAGGATATCTGTGTTCTGTGCTGACTGTCTCTACTGATGATAGTGTAAAAACTGATGTGAATTGTATTCCTATAGTCAGAGAATTCCCAGATGTATTTCCAAATGATCTGCCAGGGGATTTAATTGACAAGGAAATTGAATTTACTGTGGATGTGGTTCCGGGTACACAGCCCATATCTAAAGCTCCTTACAGAATGGCCCCAACTGAACTGAAAGAGTTGAAAGTGCAATTGCAGGAACTGTTAGACAAGAAGTTTATCAGGCCTAGTACTTCACCATGGGATGCACCTGTTTTGTTTGTAAAGAAGAAAGATGGCTCACTGAGACTGTGCATTGATTACCGTGAATTGAACAAGGTAACTGTGAAAAACAAATACCCATTGCCACGTATTGATGATTTATTTGATCAGTTACAGGGTGCACAAGTGTTTTCCAAGATTGATCTCAGATCGGGGTATCATCAACTGAAAGTCAAACCGGAAGACATTGATAAAACTGCTTTTAGAACGAGGTATGGCCATTATGAATTTTTAGTTATGCCATTCGGAGTTACGAATGCCCCTGCTGCATTTATGGACCTTATGAACAGAATTTTTAAACCATACCTTGATGATTTTATTGTGGTATTCATTGATGACATACTGATTTATTCAAAAAGTAGAGAAGAACATGAACACCATCTGAGACTTGCCTTGCAAACCTTAAGAGAACAGAAATTGTATGCTAAATTGTCGAAATGTGAATTCTGGCTTGATCATGTTATGTTTTTGGGGCATGTTGTTAGCAAAGATGGGATTTCTGTTGATCCGCAGAAAATTGAAGTGGTAGTGAACTGGCCTAGACCAACAAATGTGACTGAAGTCCGAAGCTTTTTGGGATTGGCTGGATATTACAGAAGATTTGTCAAAGACTTCTCCAAAATTGCCTTACCATTGACTCAGCTAACTCAGAAGGGGACATCATTTGACTGGACTGACCAAAGGGAATCAGTATTTCAAGAATTGAAAACCCGACTTGTGACTGCACTGGTTCTGACTTTACCTTCAGATACGGATGGTTATACTGTATTTAGTGATGCTTCTCATAAGGGTTTGGGGTGTGTTTTAATGTAGAATGGGAGAGTTATTGCTTATGCCTCCCGACAGTTGAGACCACATGAAAAGAACTACCCAACCCATGATTTGGAACTTGCTGCGGTGGTGTTTGCACTGAAAATTTGGCGTCACTATCTGTATGGGGCGACATTTGAAGTATATACCGATCATAAGAGCCTAAAGTATTTCTTCACACAGAAAGAACTAAATATGAGACAGCACAGATGGCTAGAATTGATCAAAGATTATGACCTACAGATTTTGTACCATCCGGGAAAAGCCAATACTGTTGCCAATGTATTAAGCCGAAAGTCAATTGCCAACTTAGCTTGTTTGCTCACCGGACAAAAAGAGTTACTCTATGATCTTGAAAAATCTGAAATTGAAATTGTCTTGAGAGAACAAGGTGGAACAATAGCTGCCATTACTGCTCAACCGGTACTGATTGAAGAGGTTAAAGAGAAACAGCAATTGGATGACTTTTTGAAAAAGATCATCGAGGAAAAAGAGTCTAAACCGAGACCGGGATTCAAATTTGAGAACAATGTACTAAAATTTCAAGAAAGACTGTGTGTGCCGAATGACACTGAACTGAAAAGAAGAGTTCTGCAAGAGGGCCACAATTCAAAATTGTCTATCCATCCGGGGAATACGAAAATGTACCAAGATCTGAAACAAAACTTCTGGTGGCCGGGAATGAAGAAAGAAATTGCCGACTTCGTGTCCAAATGTCTTCATTGCCAACAAGTCAAAGCTAAACATCAACGACTGGCCGGATTATTGCAACCCTTACCCATACTAGAGTAGAAATGGGAGCATATCACGATGGATTTTATCATTGGGTTACCTCGCTCTAGAAAATGTATGGATTCAATTTGGGTTATTGTTGATAGACTAACCAAATCTGCTTACTTCTTACCTATCAAGACGATCTATAATGCGAACAAATTGGCTGTTATTTATATTGATGAAATTGTGAGACTGCATGGAGTGCCTGTGTCCATTGTTTCTGACAGGGATTCGAAGTTTACATCGAGGTTTTGGCAAAGCCTACAGACTGCATTGGGTACTGAATTGAGGCTG
This sequence comes from Camellia oleifera, assembly GCA_022316695.1. Lineage (NCBI taxonomy): Eukaryota > Viridiplantae > Streptophyta > Magnoliopsida > Ericales > Theaceae > Camellia > Camellia oleifera. The sequence goes on along the minus strand of CM039311.1, from coordinate 67,792,728 downwards.
AGTAGTGCCTACCATCCTCAGACAGATGGCCAGTCAGAAAGGACCATCCAGACTCTGGAGGATTTATTGAGAATGTGTGTCCTTGATTTTCAGGGAGATTGGGAAAGCCACTTGTCCTTAGTTGAATTTGCCTACAACAACAGCTACCATTCAAGTATTGGTATGGCGCCTTTCGAGGCGTTGTATGGCAGGAAATGTCGATCTCCAATTTGCTGGGCAGAAGTTGGAGATGGACTTTTGCTTGGGCCCGAGATTGTTTATGAAACGACTGAGAAAGTGAAACTGATACAGCAGAGACTGAAAACTGCACAGAGCAGACAGAAGAGTTATGCAGATGTCAGAAGACGGGACAGAGAATATGAAGTGGGTGATCACGTGTTTGTGAAAGTGACACCAATGAAAGGCCAGACTCGTTTTGGAGTCAAAGGCAAGTTAGCGCCGAGATATGTCGGACCGTATCAGATTATCAAGAAAATCAATCCGGTGGCGTATCAAGTTGCGCTCCCTCCTGAAATGGAGCATATGCATAACGTCTTCCACATTTCGATGTTGAGAGACTATCTTCGAGATCCGTTTCATGTGATTGAGCCTACCCGGATAGTGTTGAGTGATGACTACACTTACGAGGAACGGCCTATACAGATTGTAAACCGACGGATCAAGAAACTGAGAAACAAAGAGATCCCACTGGTGAAAGTGGACTGGCAAAACCATGGTGGCGTGTACGCCACTTGGGAAAGGGAAGATGACATGGCTAAGAGATATCCTGATTTGTTTCCACTGAATCCTGTTTTCTTCCAGAATGAAGGTAACTCGAGTTTAGAGGACTAAACTCTTTGTAAGGAGGGGAGACTGTAACAACCCCGTACCGTTTACCGATTAATGACTGATTACTGTTAACTGAGACTGATAATGACTGATAACTAGACTGAAATTGAACCTGAATTGATTGAGTATATTTATTGTATTGCATATTCTATCTGTTTGATTGATTATATATATCTGTTCGTGTTTTATGTTTAAACTGCTAATTGAAGGTCTTATCGGCGGCCGAACTGTAAACTGATTGATGTTTTAGGATCACCATAATTTATGTGATTTTATGGCATATTTAATTGAAATGTGATTAGGTATGATTAAATTAGATTAAAATGAGTTAATTGCAATGTTGACCTTATTTACTATTTTGCCACATATAGTGGCCCACTATCTAGTCACATAATTGAACCTTATACACTTAATTAAAACATTTGCTCAGCCTCATTTCTTTGTTCCCACCGAATTTAGAAGAGAGTTAGAGAGAGAGAGAGAGAGAGAATTGTTCTTGTTGAATTAGCTTGAAGTCTTGAAGAATTGAAGGAGTTTTGTACACTTGAGCTTGTATTCTCCTAATTGAAGACTTAGGTAAGAGAATTCAACCTTTTATTAAAGTATTTGAGCTTGTTCTTGCTTAACTCTTGAGCCTCTAGTGATTTGAGTCTTGAATTGGTCCATAGGTGTTGGAATAGAGCTAAATTGTTACATGCATGTACATGTCTCTCATTTTTGAGGTTGTTCTCCATAGATTATCACATGCATGTCCATGTTTTGAGAATAAACCATGTTTTTATCTTGTTTTGGAACAATTGGCTCCTTAGAGCACCAAATTGAAGCCTTGGAGCTGTTTTAATCCATACATGTCATGTTTGAAATGGTATTCATGAAAATGGGTTTGAAAATGAGTTTGATTAAACACCCTTGGGCCTTGATGTCTTAAATTGAGTTTTGAAACATGTTATTCTGTGTGTTTAAAAGTGTTTTCCAGAAAATGGGCCCAAGAGGATCGAGTTTGGAGCATCAAAACTTGGTTTTTAGCTTGAATGTGCAATCTGCATTTTTCCAGAATTTGAGCTTCCGCTCGAGCGGGGGAAGTGCCGCTCGAGCAGGGAAAACAAGCTCCCAGCACTTTTGACCTGTTTTACAGTCCGCTCGAGCGGAGTGATGCGCGCTCGAGCGGAGAAATCGTACATCCAGTACTTTGCACTGTTCATCAGTCCGCTCGAGCGGGGAAATGTGTGCTCGAGCGGAGTGTTGGGTGACACGCTCGAGCGGGGATATTGCCGCTCGAGCGGATACCTTTGTTTGCCTGTACGCTCGAGCGGGGAAACCTGCGCTCGAGCGGGACTCTGTTTTCACTGAAATTCTAAAAATGTTTTCTAAGTGCATCCTTACATCCTCATTTCATCCTAGGCATTCTTAGGCCTAGTTTAAGACATCTTAATGAGGATATAGGTGCTAGAACACACCAAGGCAAATTAGGGATTTAGTTATGATATTTTCCAACTGTGTAGCTTAGTGTGTGTTCAACCTGTGAACTGTATAGGGTTGGCGACTGGGGAGACACGCTCTAGCATATTGTAGCCCGAACTCTGTGAGTAACAATTGTGTAAAGATATGTTCAAATGATTATCTTCCGAATACTGAACCGTTTTCTGAACTGGTATTATTTACTGAATGAATGTATGTCCTTTATTTCTGAACTGTACTGTGGCATCCTTAGCACCTACTGTTACTGTTACAGAGATCTCTGTCGGTTCCCTCGTGGAACCACTACTGTTTACTGATTGATGGCCATCATTACTGTTCGGTCTCTAAGACCTACTGTTCACTGTTATGCTAATGGATGTACCACATATGACTGAATAACTGTTCTGACTGAAAGACTGAAATACTGTTTAATGAACTGTTTTCATTACTGTAAGGACATTTCATTCTTAACCTCTTTACGCTTTATGTTATTCACTGGGCTTTAGCTCACTGTTTATATATATATATATATATATGTAGGTGCTCAGACACCAGATCGGAGCTAGGAGCGTGGGTTAGACTCCAGTTTTGTCAAGCCAGCCTACGTGCCTCACTGCGAGGTTCCAAGCCTATCATGCCAGGCCTTAGGGGTGTCTTAGCCTTCCCTCTTCCGTACTGTCCCACTGTTTTGTACAAACTGAATGCTTACTGTACTGTTGTCAAGGGATTAGGTCCCTGCACTGTTTGACTGTAAATGTTGTATAGACTGTACTGTTGAATATGTGAATGCATGAGAAATCTTTTTGGCATACAGACTGTCACAGCTCAATGGACATTATTTAATTACTGTATTGGCTTCCGCCAGGCCTTGAACTCTATTTTTACTGTTCTACTGTTAAGCAGGCCTTCGGTAATCTCGGATTACTGGCCGGTTACGGTGCTAAACCCATAGGGCCGGGTTTGGGTCGTGACAGCCATGGATGTAGTCGTGACCATACACTTGACGGGTGAGGTGAAAAGGTTACTGGAACAGGGTCTCCGGCGGCAGTGAACACAACTGGTGCACGGACAAACCAAGTTTCCCACAAACGGCGCCAACTGATGATGCAGTTCGTTCCCAGTGGATGGACTGGACTGATCCAAGCTCCTCGAGCCCACGTCCGAATGACGAAGCCCACTAGATGACCTGCAAGTAAGTTCAATGGGGAATGGGGTAGTCCTCCAGCGAACCCTCCGACGAGCAAGTTAGCAAATAGAAAAGAGATGGAGTATATTGAGAGGGATTGGAGATAGAGAACTTAATCTTCTTCTCGTCTTCAATGCTTGCTTATATCCTTTGGTAATCATTTCACTGTCCCTTCCGACGTGCCCCCCTCGCCGAAAGCCTGTGCTGTAGCTTACCTTGTACAGGGTAAGGGGGCGCTGTTCCGACGGGAAGGTGTTGTCGTAATAAATGCTGTGATGGGCTACATTAATGGTGATGTGTTGTGGTAATAACTTTGCAGATCTTTGTCTGCTGGCGTGACCTGTTCTGCACCTGCCATGTGTCCGAATGTTATTGGCTCCTCACGCCTAGTTGGCCTCCAACTGTCCTGGACTTTACCAACCGGGTTATGCAATGAGGTCCAAATGGTGGGCTTGGGTCTGTTCTTTGTGGGCCGTGACCTTTATGGGTTTATCCTGTCACATAACAAGAATAATCTCATGTGACTTTGACAAAAGCAAACCCAGGAGTAAAAACATATTCCACCATATCTCTTCAGATTTCAATTCATTTCAAATCCATCTTTCAAAATTTATATAAGCTGACTCTCTCAACATGAGAAGGCAAGCTTTTGAATTCGCCAGCTTTTATTAGCTATTAGAGTGAGTATGAAAAGTATAAGTGTGTAAACAATGTGAGTGTAGTTTTTATATATACTAGTTTGCTTTAGGCAATGTGTTTTTACTCTTGGTTTTGTTTTTGTCAGAGTCACGTGGGATTGTCCTTGTTATGAAGACATATATAATTCTTCTTAAAATCTCTTATACCACGTTTGGCAGCGCAAAATTCATCCCTTGAACACAGAACTAAAAGCTTTTAACTTTTGTACTTCAACATCATCGAAGAACATTAGCTCGTTTGATTAGATTTTATTTTTAAAAAAATCTATAAAGTAATAATAATATATAGTAATAATAATAATAAAGATACGGTGGTTATGTACCTGTTCTATAACGTTTATTATGATTTTTAACTTTTTGTTTTTTCACAAATTTTGAAAATGAAAATAATTAAGGTTTTTGCTACAACTGCTATGGTTGGTGGAGGGGACAGGTAACGCCAAACATGAAAATGAAGTTGGCTTAACTAGTTTAGTCCAGTACCAAGTTACTATAAAAAAATTCACTTCACGATATGATTTGATAATTAATATCGGTTCTTGAATTTCTAGTTTCAATTCTGACTTACAAGTCCTATTAGGGAGACTTATGCTACATATGGTCCTACTAAAAAATTTATGTTCCCATAAGTCCTGTGGGAAGTTTGTTAACACATTTACCCTCAATATTAGTTGTTAATATCATAAATTAGTAATAAAACCATATATAGGAAATTGATATAAACGTAACGTAACGTGACACCTACATAAACGTAACGTGACACCTACATAAACGTAACGTGACATATCTACATAAACGTAACGTAACGTGACACCTATATAAACGTAACGTGACATATCTACATAAACGTAACGTAACGTGACACCTATATAAACGTAACGTGACACCAATATGAACGTAATGTGACACCTACATAAACGTAACGTAACGTGACACCTATATGAACGTAATGTGACATTTACATAAACGTAACGTAATGTGTCACGTTACGTTTCGCAAACTTAATAAGTTTTTATTTTTTTAATCCGTTTGTTTTGAAATAGATATATAATCTTAATATATTTTTATTTTGTATTATTAATTGTAAAATTTAAAAAATTATTTATTTTTTGAATTTTTTTATTTTTTTTATATAGAAAAATCAAAAAAAATATAGGCATTTAAAGAAAAAAAAAATCATTACAACAAACATAGGAGAACAAACCCGTTGTCATTCAATTTTACTTGAATTTCCGATCGTTTAGAGGTTTCTTTGTGTTTAATAATGATAGTTTGCTTGAATTGCTGGATGTGGTTAGAGTTAGAGCAGGTATTATGTTAGTATGTTTAGGAATGAAAGGGCATTGAGTCTGTTGAGTGATTTCTAAAGAGTAGAATATGGAAATTACAATTTGTGCTCAAGAAAATCGAGATCGAGTACACTTGTCAAATATACTAGAAGTGGTGGATGCACAGTGAGGTGTGCGCATATGTTTTTTTTTTTAAGAGAGGTAAGATTGTGAAATGTATGATTAGGATCTTGTGGAATACATTCTTATGAAAATAGGATTTGAAACTCTATAAGAAATTACACAGGACTTAGCCTAGCACAAGGTTCTGAAAAAGGACTTATAAATAAGTCTCCCTATATTTAATTAAATTCTTATTCGTAATAAAGTTTTAATAGAATTTATTTATGTATGAAAATTATTCAAATTACATTTTTATTGCACAAGAGGATTAGGATTATATTCATGCATTGCAAACTTGGTAACATGTTTTTTAAAATAATCCTTTATTAATAGGCTTTGGGTTCCCTCTAGTGTATATAGACTATAGGATGTTGCTTGGCCCATGAAGCACGTCATGAGTTTTATTTTGGTGATTTAAATTATTTATTTTGTTGAGATATCCATGTATATCATTTATAAAAATGAAATAAAAAATAAAAAAATCGATCTAGTAATCATAACTTATTTAATTTAGGATTATTTACCAATAAATCCTATTTTACAAACTATTATACTAAATAGTCTCATTTTTATTCTATTATACCAAATAGTCCTGTTGGTGGGTTGTTTTGATCCTTTTTTTTTTTTTTTTTTTTTCATTTTTGTTTCACTGCTTTGGTCACACTTTCATTCCGGTGTGGTACACCCTCACAAATTCGTGTGTGTGTATTAGTGTGTGTGTGTGTGTGTGTGTGTGTGTGTGTGTGTGTGTTGAAGCATCTGAGTGTGTGTTGAAGCCATCTCTGTGTTGTGTGGGGGGGTGTGTGTGCGTGTATCAGTGTGTGTGTGCGCGTAAAGATAGATACAGGAGGCGAGAGAGAGATAGAGATAGATGGGGGGAGGGTTTGTTGTTTGTTTTCTCTCTCTGAGTTTCTTCTTCCTCTTTTCGATTTATTAGCTCGGATTTACTGTAAAAATGGAATTTTAGATAATCAGATCTATGAATTTCAATTTGTTTCTCATGTTTATGTTTTTCTCTCTCAGTTTGTAATTAGATCTAGTCTCACTCATGGAAATTTGAAATCGGTGTGTTGCAGAATGGGTGTGTTGCAGAATGGGTCTCAATGAGAGAGATGAGTGAGGCGGTGGGTCTCCATGAGAGAGATGTGTTGTAGAATGGGTTTCACGAGTGTGTTCATGGAGGGATCGAATTGGGTTCGCAGTAGGAGGGAGAGAGAGGTCGTAGAGCTTGACAGAGCCGTCGGCGACGGCGACGGCGACGACGAGGAGGGAGTCGTGGGATTCGGACTAGGCTAGGTCGTACACGCACATCTTCAGTGTGTGTTGTGAATGTGTGTGTGTCTGCTTGTGTGAACACCCAAACACACCAATCCAGCCTAAAACAAAAACCCCTTACAGCGGATTGCAGTTGTGTGACACCAACACAGTGTATCATATGCAACATACCACCATCCACGCGCCAATCACTCATACCATCCACTCACGCGCCTAACCCATTTCTCGCCCCACAGACGCATCATCAACGGTTATATGAGGGTATTTCCGTCTCTAACAATAGAATGGGACTAAACGGTTTAATAGAATAAAAATGGGATCAATTGGTTCATAAGTTTCACTTTTGGGATTTATTGGTAAATTTCCCTTTAATTTATGGGCAAAATTCAGTTTATGCCCTTCGGGTTTGGCTTCAGAACAATTTACCCCATATAGTTCAAAAATAGGCAAACAATTCCTATGTTAATGAAATATGTGAAATTACCTTAATACCCCTCTAGCCTTTTTCCTTAATTTTTGCTTCTCTTATTTTATTTCTATTAAAAAATAATAATTTTTCATTAAAAAATAACATCAATTTAATTAAATTACATATTAACTACCCATCAAAAAATAAATTATATATAAACTATAGTTCTCTAGTTATTTAATTTAATTTTTAATTTTCTAAACTAATTTTCATTTTATTATATTTTACACAAATATATATATATACACAAGACTGTGTAATATAGTGAAAAAATTGGTATTTTTATTTTATTTTACACAAACTGATATATATACCTATACATACACAAAATATATACACTACATATAATAGCAATATATATACACAGACTGTAACACCAAAAAAAATATGTATCTACACTATTATTAAATGAAGGTCTAAATTGATTTAGTGAAACATTTTTTTCTTTTCGTGTCACGTGATAATTTTATATGTTAAAATAAAATCATTATATACAGTATCAACAAGTTTTGAATCCAAAATCTTGAATTTCATTAAGAACGCACTTATCGCTTAAGTAACATAGATATTATAATATTAAATTATTTATTATTTATTTTTATTATTAGTTACCTGAATTGCACATGCATTGCGTGTACCTACTAGTATATATAAACACCAAATTGTTTGAGGAGGATAATGAATCAGTTGAATCAATTGACGAATCTGAACAATTATATATTTGAAATCAAGAGCAATTACATGCAAAATGGGTGTTTTTCATAGGTTCTGAGGAACCATTAGTAGGGGAAGGTGGCAACAGTGGTGGTCCTTAAGGATGGGATATGAGTCGGCGATCCAAATCTGAGAGGGAGAAAGGGCAGCGATCTAGATCTAGGAGGGGAAAAGAGAGAAAAGGTTGCTGCATGTTGTTGGGAAGAATGATAGGCCAGCCCGGTGGGGACAGATGGTAGCGGTTTGAGGAGAAGAAAGGTGGCGGCAGGAGGGCAGGGTGGCTGGAGGTGGCTAGTGGAGGGTTAGTGTTAGGGTTAGGATTAGGGTTCAAGTTTGAATTTTATATTGATGGAAGAAGAAGATGAAGGTGAATGCCATGTTTGTCTTTTAATATTGAATTTTGATTTTAACTTCTAATTATTTCATTGCCAACTTTTGATTTTGACGAGTTTGAAACATGAGCGTTGATAGAGACCCTCCAATCACCATCCCATGACTCCACACATACGTGACGGGTGGTGATTGAAGGAGAAGGGAAAAAAAAAATGGTTAATGAAAAAGAAAAGGGGTCAAAGGGGGTGGAAGATAAAGGAAGTTTGAAACATTTTTCTTGAAATATTCTCTCATTTTTAAAGCAATTTAATAATAATTAATAACCGTACGGAGCAAAGTGCAAAATGATCAAATTTATTGGTGATTTTTTAATGACACAGAAATAAATTGTTTTGACCTTAAATTGCACGTGATTAAAGTGAATTTTGTCCTTAATTTATTATATTTGTTTTAAAAAAATAAATAATAAGTAAGTTTTTAAAAATATATATGATAAATTAAATAAGTTACGATTATTAGATTAAATTTAATTTTTTATATAAATAATATATATAAAAAAACTCTTACATTTGAATCATCGGAGTGGTGAATTTCACTGGATAGTAACTTTCCGTCTAAACTACAAAGCATAGACTCGAGGGAAGCATAGTGCTTATCTAATCTATATTATATATATATATATAAAGTAAAGATATAAATAATTCAACAAAAACTTATGAAACATTCTTATGGGAAAAAATCAAATCTGCTGGTAGTTTTTATGAAACAACTATCCAACTTATTTTGAATTTCTAATAAGTACTTGCGGAACTTTCAACAAAATCCTAAATTAAAAATCGGACCATACTTGCTATGAATTGAACTATAGAGAGTGCAGTTAAAGAGTTATGGGTTCACATTATTAGTTTTTTGAACCATTTGACTTCTAACCGTAAACGGAATTAAATTAATTCGATATCAATAATCATATAATTTAATTATATTTATTATTTTAGGATAAATTATTAATAGGTTTTAATAGTTGAACTTAATTCCCATCAATTTCTATTAAAAATAAGTCTTGATAAAATTGTCGCTAATAATAAAAAATTTTGTGATAATTTTTTATATATGTCCCTAAAAATTAACAATTAGAAACTTTTTTTTGTCATGATTTTTATAAATTGTAGCTAAAACTTACAATTAATGACTTTTTTTATGACTAATTTTTCCTATAAGACCTATTAGACAATAAATCCACTTACACATAAGTATCCCTTTATTTTATAAATAAAAAAATAGGCTATTTATTTTAGAAATTATACATTCCTATTTTTGTATAATAAATAAGAATAAAGGTTGGGAGCCCCTTTGGGGGTCACCCCCTTTACCCCCCCTTTGCCACGTGGCAAGAGGTGATTGGAGGAGCAGGAAAAAAAAGAAAAAGAAAAAGAAAAGGTGATCAATGAGAGAGAGAGGGGGTCCAAAGGGGGTCTTAAAAAGGGGGGATGAATCATTGTTGAATAAATAAGATCCAAATATGTAACTACCAATATCTAATTATTATAAATTTTTATATAAATAATTTGCTTTATTAACACAACAAAATAAATAAACAATTTAAATTAAGTATATCTAATTAATTATAAATTTTTATATAAATAATTTGCTTTATTAACACAACAAAATAAATAAACAATTTAAATTAAGGCCAAGTTTGGCATCTTCAAAAAAATTCAAAAAGTTAAAAAGTCACTATCCTATTTAAGTCACGTTATCTTATTTAGGGCTGGTTTGGGGTGTACTAAAAAAATGCACTTTTTGTCTTTTTGGACTAAAAAAGTTGAGAAAAAAATATGAAGGTTTGTGTTAACTTTTTAAATTTTTTTGGAAAAATGTGTATTAAAAAATTGTATAAAAAGAGTGCGTAAGAGGTGAATAGTGACAGGTGGGCCCCACAGTACAATTCGGGGGTAAAAAATTATTGGGTAATTTTTGTACAAAGTATTGGACGGTTTTGTTTGGCCCGTGGGTGTTATCACAGGTCCCATTTTAATAATCTAAACCGTTCAATGTGTGTAACTCGTCGAACACTATATACTTGTAAAAAATCACGTTAATCGGATATCGATAGCTATCTGATCAGATATATTTATTTTTCAATCATTAATTATAACACCATCCATTTGTTGTACGTAAATGATCTGATCATATAGTTATTGATATCCGATCAATGTGATTTTTTGCAGACATATAGTACTTGATGAGTTCTACATATTTAACAGTTCAGATTATCAAAATGGGACCCTTGATAGCCCCCACAGGCCGAACAGCGGTGTGTGCCAATCACACCCAATCATTTCCGTATATAGGCACTCCCGCTGCACAGCAGCCGCCTTTGTCACTTCGGTCTGTCCTTTGGGCAGAAAAAAAATATTTATTTTTTTTTTTTTTTAGTGAATAGTGATATCTTTTTAGATTTTAGAGTAACTTTTTGGCTTTTTGGCTGAATTAGGGTACCCCAAACCAGCCCTTAAATCACATCACTTCTCTAACACATCATTTCAAACCCAACTCAAATTCAATCTATATTTTATAAAAAATAAAAAAATACACTTATTTAGTCTTCCCAAACTTGACCTAAGTAAGGCCAAGTTTAGGAAGACTAAATAAGTGTACTTTTTGTCTTTTTAGATTAAAAAATTGAGGTTGAAAATATGAATATTTTGGTTAACTTTTTAACTTTTTATGGAAAAATATATAATAAAAAATTGTAAAAATTAGTTTGTAGAGAAAAATTTGAATTGAAAATTGTACAATCGTAATTGTTAACTTTTGATGAATAGTATTAATTTTTTAACTTTTTAAATAATTTTTTAACTTTTTAACTTTTTTTTAAAAATACCTAAACTTGGCCTAAGGCTACAAGGCGTTCAACTGAACCCTCTAATCCAATTATTGCACTAAGGGCACTCCCCTCATTTAAAAGTACAATTATTGCGTTAAGGCCATCTCTCTCTCTCACTCTCTCTCTCTCCTTTATTAAGTAATAATGAAATTATCTTTCAATCAAAATATTAATTCTTATATGAAAAATGTTTGAGAGTCACAATTTTTAAGATCATAATGGCTTAAAATTGTCAAAACGACATCATTTTGGGTGCAAAACATGTCAAAACGACATCATTTTGGGTGCAAAACATGCCAAAACGACATCATCTTGATAATTTTGAGTCATTGTGGCCACAAAAATTATAACTCTCTAACATTGTTATTCTTATATTTGGTTAAACGAAAAAATAACGACAAATAAAAAAGTCTAAGAAATCGTTATTTCATTTTATTCTAATAAATCAAATAGTACATTAGTTCTGCAATCTTGATTTACAAGGTACTACACTATTAAATTATGTTAACGCATCTGTCTCTCTATTTCTTATACAAACTATTGCATGCTTATATTCATCAATGAAAATTATGGATTCAATATTTTATAGGCCTAGAATTTATAAATAAATGGCCTTCTATTCTCACTTTACCTGTGCCTGTAGCGTTTCAATATTTCCTATTCATTAATAGTGTTGGAAGAAATTTAGTTTATATTTTATTTATATTTATCTAATATTTTCTCTTTTTCTTTTTAAATTTTTACTTAAATTCATGATCCACATGCAGAGAAAAATCAATAAAAATTTGAGTATTAGAGTATAATTAAAAAGTTTAAGGGCTTCATTGCCTAAATTCCTTTAAAAATGATTACTTTCAATGAATTTCTTTCTTTCTTTCTTTTTTTAATTTCATAACTTGCAAATAATACACCCTAAATAAGAATGTGTATTGTAAAAGTTCCTTGTAGAATGACCCTATATATATTTTGACTGTTATGTTCTTAAAAAATAATACTGATAGTTAAAAAAACATCAATCCATTTTGTTATGAAATGGTTAATCTTACCTCCAATTCTTATATGGACTAAAGGGTTGTTTGGGCCTATAGAACATGTTATGAGTCTGAGGGCTGGTTTGGAGTGTCCTAAAAAAGTACACTTTTTGTCTTTTTGGACTAAAAAAGACAAAAAAAAAAATGAAAGTTTGGATTAACTTTTTGACTTTTTATGGAAAAATGTGTATTAAAAAATTGTATAAAAAAGGTGTGTAGGAGATGATTAGATAGGGGTGGGCCCTAGCCATACAACCGGCTGGAGTGAGTTGGAGTTGAAAATTATTGGCTAATTTTTGTACAAAGCACTGGACGGTTTTTTTTGGCCCGTGGGGGTCATTACGGGTCTCATTTTAATAATCTGAACCGTTGAATATGTGTAACTCGTCGAGCACTATGTACCTATGAAAAATCACGTTAATCGGATATCGATAACTATCTGATCAGATTTATTTATTTTTCAATCATTAATTATAACACCATCCATTTGTTGTATATAACTGATTTGATCATATAGTTATTGATATCCGATCAATGTGATTTTTTGCAGACATATAGTACTCGACGAGTTCTACACATTTAACGGTTCAGATTATCAAAACGGAACCCGTGATAGTCCCCACAGGCCAAATAGCGGCGTGTGTGCAAATCACACCCAATCATTAATCTCTGTCCACTGCCGCAGCACAACTGCTGCGCAGACATCACTTCGGTCGGCTCAAATATGTAGAAAATTGGTTTTTTAATTATTTTTTTTGGATAAATAGTGATATCTTTTTAAATTTTGGAGTAACTTTTTGATTTTTTAACTTATATAAGATAAGCCAAACCAGCCCTTATTTTGATATTGAACTAGTGATTTTGTAAGCTCATTTCTGTATATCCAGGCCTGGCACATGAGGAGAGGCAATTGGCGCCCCAAATTTTTTTTTTTCCCACTATAGTGGTACTGCTACATACATAGTTCAAATTGGGCCCAACCCAATTCAACATTCAGCCCAATCAAACCAAGGGGCCAAAAAAATTATAATCAAATTTCAGAGAAGAGAAAGGTTTTGGGGAAATTACAATTTGGTCCACTTTTTAAGAAATAATTACAAATTAATGAAAAAGTTTATGATTTTAGTTGTTAATATTTATAAAGTTTATCATTGATTTGTAATTATTTTTTTGTAAGTACTACTAATTTGATATTTCCCCAATGGTTTTTCTCTTGTTCCATTCTTCGTCTCGACACCACAAGAGATGTCTTGGATGACTCCTCCTCACTCTCACTATTTATTTATTTTTAATGGAATAACCTTTGTCCTTAATTATTTCTATGTCCTAATAGATTTAGTTTTTGTTTAATTTTTGTGCCCTAATTTCTGCAGTTTCTACATTAATCGGTTTTAGGTTTTAGTTAAATTGTTGTACCTAATTTATGTAATATGTGGTTTTGTATTTTGTTTCAATTTAGGTCAATACAATAATTGTAATTTGTTCATTTTATCTCGTTTCTCACCAAAAAAATTAATAATAAATAAATTATCCATTTTTTTATAGACAAATGCAATAAAATAAAAATATTACGATTGTTTGATTAATCTAATTTTTTTCTCGTAAACAATATAAACAAAGAGTCTTACAAAAATAAACAGTTCAAATTACCAAAACAAAATAGTGATTAACTCCATTATCTTTGTTTTTTTTTAAGATTGAGTTTTTTATTTTCCATATATTTTTTTTGTTTTAGTATTTTTTTTTAAAAATTCCACGTAAATTTTTTATTTTTTAAATACACATAATCTAAATACACTTAGAAATTATAATATTTGTGAATTTTTTTTAAAAAAATTCACAAAATACAAAAAACAAAAAAAAATTATCAAAATTCAATACATTTTTGTATTCTTGTTTATTTAATAATTTTATATATTTTTTCACAAATATTTTATTTTTTAGATGTATCTAGGTTAAGTCCATCTAAAATGTTAAAAAAAAAATTTAAAATTAAAATTAAAAAAATTAAATTTTCAAAAAATCAATCAAAACAAAACAAGTAACACTATAGCAGCAAAAATAGTCGTTAAAATAAGAATGAACAGCTTAGTAATTAAACTAATAAATTGGTTGAACTAATCCCGGTTCACGTCAACCAACCGATTAGGGTTCACTTCATCGATTGGGAGTCCGCAGAGAACTTGCTTGAAGAGAATCGAAGAGGCGAAAATGTTTTGTAGCTTGTAATCTCTGTGTGTGTGTGTGTAAATATTCACAGTATAGATACATAAAACTTGTTTTCTTGGACAGAAAAGAAAATTCAACAATTCCAAATCTAATCCTCCTAAATCCAAACCAAGTACTTCTAAGAAAACAACAACTTGTTGGAAGTGTGGAAAAATTGATCATTTCGCAAATAAATGTTTAACGAAAAAGAAAATACAAGAACTTGATATTTCTGATAAATTCAAAAGTCAATTAGAATTAATTCTTCTATTAGACAAAGAACTTGAATCTGAAACTGAATATTCCTTTGACAGTACCTCCAATGATGAATTTTAGATCAATGAAATAAATAATGACATCTTCTATAAAGAGTCAGACGATAAAACTGAACCTACTCATGATTGTCAGTGCCAATCTTCTAATGATTATTATCGAGCAATTTTAGAAATGAATAGTCTTATAGTATAAATGTATTAATGGCACAAGAAAAGATGATACTTGAATTTATAGATAATATTGATGATCCAGAGAAAAAACAACCAGTCATGTTTAAATATTCTAACTCTAAGCACAATACCACTCAATCTTCGAATACTACTCAAGAGTTAAAATAAGATACTTATGATTTCAAAGGTATCATTGATACAATTAATAAAGTTCTTACTCTACTTAATACACCAACTATACAATATCTACAAAATGAAATTCTTACTCTTAAAACTAATGTCCAAAATTTAGAATTAAAAGTGATTGTGCTCAAACAAAATTCCCAAGACAATTTTCTTGAATACACTTCCTTTCCTCATCAACCTCATCTTCAAGAACCCTCCACCAAACATCTTGACAAACAACCACTCGTTATAAATGATTTTGTTAATCTACTCCTTAATAGCATTACATTCCAAAAATGATATATTGAAATTAAGGTAGTCATTCATGCCTTTATACTCACTACCATGGCATTAGTTGACTCTGGTGCTAATCTTAACTATATTCATGGAGGATTAATACATTTCAAATATTTTGAAAATTTTGATGAATCTTTAAGTATAGCTAATGGTGGTTTTATGGAAATCAATTACAAAATTTTCCATGTACAAATTTGTAATCAGGGTATCTATCTAAACATTGAATTTTTACTTGTCAAAAATATGTCTCAGTTAGTTATATTAGGTACACCATTTCTTACTATGATAGCCCCATTTACTGTTTCAAATGAAGGAATTTCTTCCACCTCCATCAATCAAAACATCATTTTCAAATTTTTATTTCCTCCTCAAGAACATGAAATTAATATTTTAAAAACTAATTTAATTTTTAAACAAAAACAAATTTGCCTATTACAAAAAGAAATCTCCTATAAAGTTATTGATTAAGAATTAGAACAATCTCGAGTCAAATCTATTATACAAAAAATTCAGAATTTATTTAAAAAGGATTTATGTTTAGAATTACCGCATGCCTTTTGGCACTGTAAGCAACACATGATTGTTCTACCTTATGAAAAAGATTTTAATGAAAGACACATTCCCACCAAAGCTTGACCTATCCAGATAGACAAATAATTAATGGAACATTGCAAATAAGAAATTAATGATCTATTAAATAAGAAATTGATACAGCAAGTAGGTCGCCATGGTCTTGCCCTACTTTCTATGTAAACAAAAATGCTGAATTAGAAAGAGGAACTCCACGATTAGTTATTAATTATAAACATCTAAATACTGTGTTACAATGGATTCAATACCCAATTCCTAGTAAAAAAAATATTTATTAAACAGGCTTTATGAGGCTAAGATCTTTTCAAAATTTGAATGAAATCTAGATTTCGGCAAGTTCAAATCACTAAAAAAGATCGTTATAAAATTGCTTTTACAGTCCTCTTTGGGCATTATGAATTGAATGTCATACCCTTTGGCCTAAAAAATGCTCTTTCTGAATTTCAAAACATTATAAATAATATTTTCAATCTTTATTCCACATTCACAATTGCCTATATTGATGATGTCTTAGTATACTCAAATTCTATTTCCCAACATGGTAAATATCTATACAAATTTTATCATATTATCAAAAACAGTGGTTTAGTTCTAAGTGCTAAAATGATACCACTTTTTCATACATCTATACGATTTTTAGGCCACATAATTAACAAAGGCATTATTATACCAATACAACACTCTATTGAATTTGCTTGCAAATTTCCTGATGAAATTCATGACAAAACCCAATTACAAAGATTTCTAGACAGTCTCAATTATATTTCTGAATTTTACAAGCATTTTCACAAGGATACAAAAATTCTTTATGCGCAATTACGCACATGGACACAAGATCACAATTTTGTTGTCCTACATATCAAACAACGATCTAAATATCTATATTTATTATGCTTACCAATCCTCACTACTTACAAAATTGTTGAGACAGATGTTAGTGATATTGGATACGGAGGTATTCTCAAACAGCGTTATCAAGGTAAAGAACCATTAGTTCGTTTTACCTCTGTTATATGGAAAGGACCTCAAGTACGATATTCTACAATACAGAAATAAATTTTATCTATTGTTTCTTGTATTAAAAAATTTGAATATGATTCATTAAACTAAGAAATTTGAATATGATTTGAATATTGATTGCAAAGCAGCAAAGGAAGTCCTGAAAAAAGATGTTAAAAACATTGTTTCATGACAAGTCTTTACTCGTTGGCAATCAATTTTATGTGTCTTTGACTTCAAAATTGTATATAAAACGTGGTGATCCAATTCTCTACCTGACTTTTTAACTCATGAATTATTGTTGGAACAATCTTCTGTGTAAAATAAATAATTTGAAACCAAATCAAATAAATAAAAATAAATCACTTACAAAATTTATTTTACCGAACCGAATAAAACTTTAAAAGATCAAGTCGAGTGTATGACATTCTATCCTTAAGACAGATTCGCCCTGCTACGGTGCTTACGAAAAAAGGCATCTATCTCCTAGGATACAATGATCTTTACACAAATTGTAGTAGCACTCCAAACAATTTGTACGGCGAACAAAACCTGTGTTCTTAATACTCTCTAAATTTTTCTCTAAAACTAATATGAAGAATAATAATGCAAGAGAGCAAAATGAAGGCAAGAAAATGAATTTTTCGGAATGACTTGACTGTTGGAAATGGCCTGGTATATATAGACCCGAACAGGTCTGAAATTTAAACCAAATAGGTAGGTTTTTGAATGAACATGTGCAACAGATACAATTCAAATTTCGAACTGATAACTACAACAGTTTCATATCTGTTCATAAATTGCTGGGCAGTTTGAATCTGTCCTGGAAAAAAAACAATCAAATTTGTTTAGTCTTTTTGAACCTGTTGGACTTGCTAGAACTGGACTGAAAAGGGAAAGAATTTAGGACAGAAATTGAATTCAAATTTGAATTAATTTCATTCAGAAAATTAATTTTCCTGCAAGTATTTTTGGAAAAAAATCAAATAAATTTTGTCAAAAAAATTAAAGTTAGAACCGACCTGACCCACAACCTACACCCATGCCCGGCACGGCCGGAAGGTTGCAGCGGTACGCGTGCGTGTGGTGGTTTGGGCTAAGGTTCACATTGTTCATAACTCCTCCCTTCTACAAACTTGGGATGCCTCTTGGGGCCCAACCCAAGTGTTGCCATCTAAAACTTATATACACATATAAATTCTCTTAAGTTTCCAATGTGGGATAACTATTTCAAGGAAACCCACATTTTACTCCTTTAATAGTCAATTCCACGAACCCGAAAATAACGTCAACTTCTTATTCACTCATAAATGGTTTTGATGAACCGTCTTCACCGTGTGACTTGCCATACGGCAAGGAACATGTCACCTCTTTAGATCCACTCCAAAAGACGTGTGGGACCCACTCAATTTTGTGCTCAAAGTTTGCCCAAAATAAGCCTATAAAAACCATAATTTTCCAACAATTCTTATAAGGACCTGCAAACTCCAGAGCACCTAAATCTTAGCCGTCATCAAAAGCAATTTAAATACCACATGTTTATTCATCATAAACAGCGTATTTTCCAAATCAATCATTATTATCAATGAATGGCTCACAATTTAAAAACCTATTCCTAAGCTACTTCCTCCTCCAAAAGACTCAATTTCATTCCATATAAAACACCTTCAATTTCTTCAAATACAGCCAATAATGGATACTATACTCATGACATTACATACCCTATTTTTCCTTTACTCCTTGATTATGTCCAATATCTTAGAGAAAAGCCATGCATCAAACCGGAAACCATTATCTCCACATATTTCACTAACAATTGGCATTACCCCAACATTCTAGCCAACATTCCTGATTATGCTATGAGAAAATTCTTGAAGAAACCAAGTCCATTTCAGTTGAACATGTTTATTCTAAGGAAGATAAAAATCTTCTACAATATTCCAAGCACCACATACTCAAACTTATTTCTCAAGCAGAATGAGGACATCCCACTATTTTACATCGCTTTGTCAACCCGAATCTAAAGCATGCTCAATATAATTATTATGATTATCAAAATGCTTGGTTCTATGTTTTTTATTTCCAAAACTGATTCTTCTAATGTTCCTGGTGGATTCGTGTCACGACCCAAACCCGCCCCTATAGGTTTAGTGCCGTAACCGGCCAGTAATCCTTGGATTACCTACGGCCTCTGAACAGATGAGCATATGATAAGGGGCTAGCGGAAGCAATATACAAAAATATAAATGTCCAATGAGCTGTGCTGACTTATATGAAACAGAATAATTTAAAACTTTATTTACACAACCTTAAGTCAACCACACATTATATTATACCACACACGTTACAGTATTTTCCGTCCAGACAACATGATTAAAATAAAGTCTCATGCATAAACAGAATTTATCAACCCTTGAACCCAAGACACATCGGGAACCTCCACGTGAGGCACAAAGGCTGGCTGACAACAGAAACACAGTCCCCCACAAAACCTTCGGGCTTGCACTCCAGAATGCTCACCTATAATATATATATACAAACAGTGAGCTAAAGCCCAGTGAATAACATTAAGGTAAAGGGGTTAGTGAACGAAATCCGAACATTTTATATGTATAAAACAGATCATAGCATCAACATAATCATCTCATATGTGAACATAATAATGGCATATTCCGTAGAACAAATCACACATCCAAAACGTCTTCCGACTAGAGTAACCGGTCCCGGACACCGATTAAACAAACACCACAAAGAAGTGGCTAACGAGATCTCGTAAATGTCATGGACCCGCATTTTCATGCTGCCCCCCATGACTTGGGACTATCTATGGATGCCATAATAGATTTCAAACATGGATCTTCGTTCACAGAAACATATATCATTTCAGAAATCATAGCTTGATATATCACATTTGGAACATAATTTCATATAAACGTATCTTTACGATAACGTTACTCACAGTGGTTCTGTAGATGGTCAAGCACTTCTCGGACGTTAACCTACAATCACAAAATACATAGAACCAACGAATCTTATCATTACTTATTCATGTGGCCATTAAGGTTTAGCTTACTTTACGTTGGTTTATGTTCATTCTTAACACATGGCTTGGAACACACACACCCTTGCAATCTCTTAGTGTGATTCATACTTATCCCAATGTTCAACTCACACATACACTTGCCATTCAATAACTTGTTACATTCTTTTCTTAGTGTGCGTTTCTAGCCTATAACCTCATTACTATAGCTTAATTAAGGCTTAGGAACGCCTAGGATGCAATGAGGATGCCAAAACAGGCCTTGGGACACTTAGGCAAAATTTCTGAAAAATAGGTCCCCGCTCGCGCGTGACTTTCCCCGCTCGAGCGGGCATGCTGACAAGGGTCTCCGCTCGAGCGCGAACTTCCCCGCTCGAGCGGACTGTGAATTTCGGCAAAAGTACTGGATGCATGAAATTTCCGCTCGAGCGGCAAAACCCCCGCTCGAGCGGCCTTCAAAAATCTGGGTTTTCCAGATTGCACCCTCTAGTTTCAAATCGACTTTTGATGAATCAAAACCAATCCTCTTGGGCTAATTTTCTGGAAAACACTTCAAGACTCACAATATTACATGTTTCAAAGATCAATTTGAGAAATCAAAGCCCAAGGGTAGTTCGATTAAATCCAATTCCGAATCAAATTTCATGAACATGACTTCTATGTAATATGCATGAATTAAAGCAACATTCAAGCTTCAAATACATGCTCTAATGAGCCCATCTTTTCAAAAACATGATGAATCCCTGGCCTAGAACATAAATATAAACATGCATGTAAGTTTTTATGGGAATTAACTTCAAAATGCAAGAGCTTTTGCATGCATGCATGATTTGAGCTACAATTCCTCATTCTATGCTTCATTACATGATTAAACTTGACAATTTGATGGAAAACAAGATGAACTCATGGATTAAACCAATTATGTGGACATGCATGCAAGAATTTTCTAAGAAAGCAACTTGAAACTTCATGATATGCACATGCATGCATGATTTGCAATTCAACTCTTCCTTCTAAGCTCATATACATGATTAAACTCATGATCTTGAAGAAGTCTCATGTTAAAGGACTAAGGTTCATAAATTAAGGGTTGAGTTCTCACCTAGAGCCTTGAATCTCTCTTGTTCTTACACAATCTTGGTGCATTCATGCAAAATCTTCAACTTTTCTTTGAATTCCTCATTCTCTCTCTCTAGAATTGCTCTCCCTCTCTCTCTAAAATGTTATCTCAGAATTTCCTCTCACCCTCTCTCTCAAACGGTTGTTCCCACAAATGTGGCTGAAGGAGTGTTATGAAATAAGGCTCAAATTATGTGTATAAAGTGGCCTACTCAAGATGGCATTTTGGTAATTAAAGCCAACTCTTTAATTAGCTTATTCTAATCTTGTTTTAATCATACCAAACCACATTTTGATTAATTATGCCATAAGGTTCTAAAAATTCCAATTAACATATTGGTGTAAGCAATTTCGGGTTTGGATGCCGATAAGGCTGTCAATTTCCATTTTAAAGTGGAATTTCATCAGATATTACTATGGGTAGCAAATAAAAGCCAATTATGATACAAATTACATATTAATCCCATAATTCATTTTAATCCACTCATTAGCATCCTTAAATATCGATTAATGGCTAATTACGGGTCAGGGTTATTACAGTCTTCCCCCCTTAAAAGAGTTTGGTCCCCAAACTCGAGTCACCTTATATCAGAAAACAACTCCAACTCTTAACATGACAGGGGCACCACTATGTTCACGATTAGGCTCATAACTCAATTTCAACCTTAACTGTGTGCAGAGACAGAATCATAAGTCATATACAAAATTAAGGTTCATATTAAAACAGAGCCTTACACATTCAGATTTCATTCTAGAACAGATTCAGATACATGCTCATTTTCATATTCTTGTCCAGATCATACATGGTGCATCAAGCTATGATATTAACAGAATCAAAACAGAACGCATAAGCGTAACAGAACAGAAGTTGAGCCCCCCATAACGAGGCCTCCGGTACGGGTAACAGAGTGCAGACAGATATAAGTCCCTTTCAGGAACCTCCGATACCGGGTCACAGCTAACAGATACTGATTCATATACATATAAATGTTCGGATTTCGCATAAGGTCAAACGTGGTACACCCATTAGCTATCAGATCAGGTAGGTCTAAAGACCACAACAGGTAGGTCTGAAGACCACATACATAGCCATGGTATTGTCACCCCCAGGCAAGGGCCATCGGCCACGGTATTCTTACCCCCGGGCGAGGGCCATACAAACTAAGGGTGCCACAAACTTTTCAGAAACTTGAACAGCCATGCAGTATGCAACATATAATATTTCAGAATGCAAAACTTATTTCATGACATAGAACATAAATATAGTTGCATACAACTTTACTACATCATTACACACACTACACACATCAAACACTCATCGGGGTTATAGATTATACTAATCTCATTTTCATAAGTAATTTTCCCCCGTTAAGTTACAGAAATTTGATTTATTAATTTCTGAGTCATTCATTAGATCTTGTTCAATTTGGTTCTCAGTTCGGTATTCCATCACAGTCAGTCCAAGTCATTCTGAAGTTATCTGAATTACAAGGTAAGTTCGTACAAGTTATCAGTAAATGGAATTCCGAAGTAACCATTCCTATACTTTCCCCCAGTCTCAGTTTTCACCGATTCAATCATATTATGTGTCGATACAGAAGCAGTCATATTGATTACATATACCCCCAGATAGTCAAAGTTTATAACCAAACCAGCCTGTTATCAACCGATTCCATCAGTTCTGAAGTATGGTGACACCGAAGCGGTCATTCTCTAGTCAAACAGGTTCATGGTCGAACGGTAATACCAGGTAATTAATCACATGTCATATATATATATATAGTATTCCCATATCTCCCAAGCATAAGGTACCAGATTCCATGTTCACATCGTCTGCTACTGACGGTTCACATTCTTCCTAAGTGTTCAAGGCCAATTCAAATTTTCATTCGATTGGTTCCCCTAGCAATACAGTTCTGTCATTCAGTCATAAGTAATTCACAATCCTTCATAATGAAGTCAAATCATACAGTAGCTCTCAATAAGGGTCTCCTCAGGTCAAATCAACAAGGGTTCTACCCGACCATTTCAGATGAGGTTCTACCCAGTCTTATCAAGGAACAGTTCAAACATGAATCATCAAACGGGAGTTCTATCAGATTAAACCAGGTAACGGTTCTTTCTTTATCATCTCTGACGGGGTACAGTGGTTCTATAATAGTCAGTAGTTTCACGGTTGTTCTAAGTTCCTCGGTTCTCAAATCACAGCAGAGTTATGTATCACTGTAGTTCATACCAAAGAGCTCAGGTGATATACAATGTCACATTCTCCAAGTAAGTTCACATGTAGACGCATAGGTATATAGTTGTTTATATCAAAAGTAGGCATCACATTCGATATAATAATTCCCCAACTGAGTTCATGTAAGCATAAGGTATACAACAGCAGATCGTTATACAGAAATTTCAGATTGGTCATACAGTTATTAAAGCATAGGCTCCCTGATCTGGTCAACAGTCTAGTCAATGTTCAACAATCACAGTCCACAGTTCAGAGGTCATCAACAAATAATCACATCGATCATTCTGAGCAAAGGTATAGTCATATATGTACATGTCCAAAGTCTAACAACCTTTTCAATACAGATTCACGAATTCTAAATACAGATGAACACAAGACAGTTTCTCCAGTTATGACGATTAAGGCGACAAGTCAAAAGTCTACCCAGTCTAGATACAATGTAAGTAACCAACATTCCATGCAAAGGTATAGGTATATGTGAATTCAACATGTTCCATATACAGTCAAGGCTAGTATGTATCTCCATATTTAACAGTTCAAGCACAGTTCAACAGGTCAATCACAATAGTTCATGTTAACCAGTAGGTCTCAAGATGTTCATTAAGCACGGTTCAATCCACCAGTTCCAATAGGTTCACAAACGAGGGCATATATATACACCTACAGATGCAAGTCTAAGATCAATTATCACTCACGCATTCATTCACAATTTCATAAGCAGAAGTTCATTCTTCCCAACTGACATAGGTTCTCAATTTCAGCAATTCCCTACGTAACTATTCATATATACAATTCAAGATCACGGGTCTAGTCATTTGATGATGTCAGACGATACACAACAGCTCAATTCCAATCATGGTCATACAGGCTTCCCAAGTTAAAGTCAATCACAATGTGTTCCCATGTTCAATAGTTCCTAGCATAGTTCAAAAGTTCACACTTAACAGTTCATATTAAATTCTCACAATACGGTACAAAGGTTTAACCCGTCTAATTCCCATTGTTCACAAATCCCAATATTTTCCAAGACACAGGTGGTTCATTCAGTCCACAAAGTTTAATTATCATGGGTCCATAGTTCTAACAATTCAGATTACCCAACTAACACGTCCACATTCCACATCAAGTTAAGAAACATACGATTCACACAAAAATTCCCATAAAAGTAATTATACATGGTTAAGGTAATACCTGTGTTAGTCATTTCGGTGTTCTGGGCATTTTCTGAAACTAGGGTGTAGATTAAGGCTTTTTGTTGTTCGGATGAGTTCGCGGGCAAGATTTAGCCAAGTGCCCCTTCTGACCACATCTAAAACAAGCCCCTGACAGACGGCGACAAATGCCCCAATGTTGTTTCCCACATTCTCTACATACAGGCATATCTCTGGTTACATTACTCCCCTGACCCTCTTTGTTCACAGTTATAGCCCCGAATTTCTCATTCACGTTGACCATCGAATTACTTGACATTTCAACTTTTTGTTTCTTCTGTTTTGTTCTTTCGGATTTAGTTGATGGTGTTGATTTTGATATTTTCAGGGCTGCTATGGTTGCTTCAGACATTAAGGCCCTATTAAGAACATCCACATACTTTGGCAATTTTAAGATGCCGACTCGGTCATACACCTCCAAGTCAAGCCCACCTTCAAATTTCCTAGCCTTTTTGTCATCAGTGTCTATCATATGGGGTGCATAACGGGCTAACTCAGTAAATTTGATTTCATATTCAGCCACAGTCATTTTGCCTTGTTTCAGTTGCATAAACTCAGATGCCTTCCTATCCCGGATGCATTGGGGAAGATATTTTTCGAAGAAAATTTCCTTAAACCTATCCCAGGTCACTCCCTCATTATCATTTCGGACTAACATCCACCATCTCCTAGCTTCTTCTCTAAGTGTGAATGTTGCCAACAGAACTTTTTGTGCCTCAGTGCACGGAAATATCTCAAATATTTTCTCGGTTTCTAAAACCCAAGCCTCAGCTTTTAGTGGTTCAATACCCCCCAGAAATTCAGGTGGTTTCATCTTATTGTATTTCTGTATCAGTGTTATCATATCATAATTAGCTGGTTCAAGTACACATATTTGCCCTTGTTGCTGTTGTTTCAGATTTTCAGTTAAGGCTTCAACCATTTCCTCTAACCGGCTAATTCTAGCATCAGAAGATTCAGATTCGTCTACGTTCCTTGTTCTTTCCATTGATCTATACAGAAACAGGGTGCTTATCAATACAAGGGAAGTTCTTATAGATTTCACATTTCATTTCATGTCAAATGTGTTTATACATTTCTGGTTCAATTCGAATACAGTCACATGATTCTTTTCATTCATACGTTCACGTTCACATAGATTTCATATTCGGTATTGAAATTCTCATGGTATGTTATTCCATTTAACTCATAGATTCATTTCTTTTCATCTTCAGTTCAAATATGTTCATATGTTTACACATGAAAATGCAATGTCCCTATTTCATTTCTAGGACATCCTATAGCTCATATGGACACGTGTGTGTGGTATAACTCGTGCTCTGATACCACTCTGTCACGACCCAAACCCGCCCCTATAGGTTTAGTGCCGTAACCGGCCAGTAATCCTTGGATTACCTACGGCCTCTGAACAGATGAGCATATGATAAGGGGCTAGCGGAAGCAATATACAAAAATATAAATGTCCAATGAGCTGTGCTGACTTATATGAAACAGAATAATTTAAAACTTTATTTACACAACCTTAAGTCAACCACACATTATATTATACCACACACGTTACAGTATTTTCCGTACAGACAACATGATTAAAATAAAGTCTCATGCATAAACAGAATTTATCAACCCTTGAACCCAAGACACATCGGGAACCTCCACGTGAGGCACAAAGGCTGGCTGACAACAGAAACACAGTCCCCCACAAAACCTTCGGGCTTGCACTCCAGAATGCTCACCTATAATATATATATACAAACAGTGAGCTAAAGCCCAGTGAATAACATTAAGGTAAAGGGGTTAGTGAACGAAATCCGAACATTTTATATGTATAAAACAGATCATAGCATCAACATAATCATCTCATATGTGAACATAATAATGGCATATTCCGTAGAACAAATCACACATCCAAAACGTCTTCCGACTAGAGTAACCGGTCCCGGACACCGATTAAACAAACACCACAAAGAAGTGGCTAACGAGATCTCGTAAATGTCATGGACCCGCATTTTCATGCTGCCCCCCATGACTTGGGACTATCTATGGATGCCATAATAGATTTCAAACATGGATCTTCGTTCACAGAAACATATATCATTTCAGAAATCATAGCTTGATATATCACATTTGGAACATAATTTCATATAAACGTATCTTTACGATAACGTTACTCACAGTGGTTCTGTAGATGGTCAAGCACTTCTCGGACGTTAACCTACAATCACAAAATACATAGAACCAACGAATCTTATCATTACTTATTCATGTGGCCATTAAGGTTTAGCTTACTTTACGTTGGTTTATGTTCATTCTTAACACATGGCTTGGAACACA
Source organism: Camellia oleifera (assembly GCA_022316695.1). Lineage (NCBI taxonomy): Eukaryota > Viridiplantae > Streptophyta > Magnoliopsida > Ericales > Theaceae > Camellia > Camellia oleifera. Next base: position 67,765,749 of record CM039311.1, on the reverse strand, counting down.
CACACCCTTGCAATCTCTTAGTGTGATTCATACTTATCCCAATGTTCAACTCACACATACACTTGTCATTCAATAACTTGTTACATTCTTTTCTTAGTGTGCGTTTCTAGCCTATAACCTCATTACTATAGCTTAATTAAGGCTTAGGAACGCCTAGGATGCAATGAGGATGCCAAAACAGGCCTTGGGACACTTAGGCAAAATTTCTGAAAAATAGGTCCCCGCTCGAGCGTGACTTTCCCCGCTCGAGCGGGCATGCTGACAAGGGTCTCCGCTCGAGCGCGAACTTCCCCGCTCGAGCGGACTGTGAATTTCGGCAAAAGTACTGGATGCATGAAATTTCCGCTCGAGCGGCAAAACCCCCGCTCGAGCGGCCTTCAAAAATCTGGGTTTTCCAGATTGCACCCTCTAGTTTCAAATCGACTTTTGATGAATCAAAACCAATCCTCTTGGGCTAATTTTCTGGAAAACACTTCAAGACTCACAATATTACATGTTTCAAAGATCAATTTGAGAAATCAAAGCCCAAGGGTAGTTCGATTAAATCCAATTCCGAATCAAATTTCATGAACATGACTTCTATGTAATATGCATGAATTAAAGCAACATTCAAGCTTCAAATACATGCTCTAATGAGCCCATCTTTTCAAAAACATGATGAATCCCTGGCCTAGAACATAAATATAAACATGCATGTAAGTTTTTATGGGAATTAACTTCAAAATGCAAGAGCTTTTGCATGCATGCATGATTTGAGCTACAATTCCTCATTCTATGCTTCATTACATGATTAAACTTGACAATTTGATGGAAAACAAGATGAACTCATGGATTAAACCAATTATGTGGACATGCATGCAAGAATTTTCTAAGAAAGCAACTTGAAACTTCATGATATGCACATGCATGCATGATTTGCAATTCAACTCTTCCTTCTAAGCTCATATACATGATTAAACTCATGATCTTGAAGAAGTCTCATGTTAAAGGACTAAGGTTCATAAATTAAGGGTTGAGTTCTCACCTAGAGCCTTGAATCTCTCTTGTTCTTACACAATCTTGGTGCATTCATGCAAAATCTTCAACTTTTCTTTGAATTCCTCATTCTCTCTCTCTAGAATTGCTCTCCCTCTCTCTCTAAAATGTTATCTCAGAATTTCCTCTCACCCTCTCTCTCAAACGGTTGTTCCCACAAATGTGGCTGAAGGAGTGTTATGAAATAAGGCTCAAATTATGTGTATAAAGTGGCCTACTCAAGATGGCATTTTGGTAATTAAAGCCAACTCTTTAATTAGCTTATTCTAATCTTGTTTTAATCATACCAAACCACATTTTGATTAATTATGCCATAAGGTTCTAAAAATTCCAATTAACATATTGGTGTAAGCAATTTCGGGTTTGGATGCCGATAAGGCTGTCAATTTCCATTTTAAAGTGGAATTTCATCAGATATTACTATGGGTAGCAAATAAAAGCCAATTATGATACAAATTACATATTAATCCCATAATTCATTTTAATCCACTCATTAGCATCCTTAAATATCGATTAATGGCTAATTACGGGTCAGGGTTATTACAATTCGCTTTAGACCTAATTTTACCATTACTACTAGTGACATTCCTACGTGGTTTGAACCATGGTGGCTCCAATTTGGCCTACAATTTGCTGCTCTACCTGATCGCTTACAAGATTCATACCATATCTATCTGAAGGAGGTTGAACCTCTTTTTCCTGAATTTTTATATTTTGTTCTTGATTTCAAACTCCCATGAATCATGGCTTGGCAATATACTACTTCATATCCATATAATACTCATTTTCTCACTTGCCAGACTGTTACAAAATGATGAAAAGATTACAGCATCCCAGTAGAGCATTTTCCAGATCAGCTTCTCCAATTTTACAAACAACGAAGACAATCTGCATCCATTAATCTTGCTTCTATGGCCTCTTCAAGCCCAAAATCTTCCAAGTCATTTGATTACGATAACTTTAAAATTAAACTCAAGAAAAAAATTAAAGGATAAGTATCCCTCAATTCTAAAGCAAGAATTCGAACATATATGGAAGAAGGCTATCAAAATGAAGATGATCCAAATGGCTGAGGCAGAGTCCCTCTTTGATTCTAAAGAAGATATTGTACTAGAAACATTTCTCTCCAACTATAACTCAACGTTATAAACAAACAATTAACCACTATCCTCGCCAACTCATATTCTCACTCAAGCCCTTGACGATAACCACTCCGACACATGTCAAGGAATCAATCTCAATAATTTGTAATCTCCCACAAAAATGACAAATCAAGTCAATCAACATAGACACTTAATTCCAATAAACCCATGTGAAGACCAACTTTCTAACTCAAAAGCAACATACATAATTGCTGCTAAAGTAACTTTTATAAAGTAAAAGCAAAGCTGCCCTTATCTCTCCAGCTCAAATGCAGATTCTCTTTTATCTCTTTGGACTCCAATCCATTTCAAGTCCGTTTTCAGATCTCTACATAAGTGGACCCTTTCAGTATTGTTGGACACCAGTTTTTAAGATTTTAAAAATTAGTTTTATTTACCTGTATAAAAAGTGTAGAGTCGTAGTGTGAAGTTTGTAGGGTTATACATGCATTGCCCAATCTATTTAAAAGATTGTGAAGTTGTGTAAGTATTTCTTTGTAATTTCCATTTTATAAATATAAGTGTGATGCTTATTTATTATGCTTCTAATTTCTGAAATTCATACTAAAATCAATGATAATTTGCAATATATTTCAGATTTAGAAGAAGAATTAGATCATTTAAGATTATCATTATCAATTGCTTATAGTGAGTCTATTATCAATTATAGTCAAAGAATTTCTACTACTAAAACAAGAATCAAAGATGAACAAATTTCTATAAATCGTCTCCAAAAACATCTACAATCTTTAATCTTGATTTAATCTTTATCATTATGATTATAATACCTGGGACTCTTATGGTATCAAAGCCATTACTGTTTTGGATCTGATTTGAGTTTCTTCTATTGTCTTCAATTAACCTGTGTGACACCCAAGTCACATTAGTCAATAAGCCATTAGGTCTTTAGACAAGAGGCCATCCATGACCATTAGAGCTTAGGCTAAACTACCTATTGACAATCACAGTTAATTGTTACTACGGCAAGAATATTTAAGTCATTCTCTAATTTAGTAGCTGGTGTAGGTTTCTATAAGAAATCAGTTGTTATTAATCAAAGTGATTTAAAGATAGAACAGATTGAAGAAAGATGAAAAAATTGGAAGTTGCCTACAAAAGATATAGATTGTTTATATGATAAGAAATTTGAACTCAAAAAAACATATAAAATAAAAAACGGCAGGACAAATCCTTTCTGCTACTCAAGACAATCAGAATCTCCAATTATTAGAATAGGACACTATTGTCAAATTTTAAAATTAAAAAAAAAAAATCCAACTTCTTATACCTTGGTTTCGTCCAAGTAGGAATAAAATCTATGACTCGCACACACATAAATAAATATGTTTTATGCACATTTTGTGATATCCACTACCATTATTATGAAGATTCTTCATTAGGAGTTATAAAATCTAGTTTAGCTTATGGACCAATTTATTTTGAATGTTTCCCCAATTTTAAAGTATCCTTACTCAATCCAACTATCCTCAAAACTCTCACTTTAAATGTTCAAACAAAGCAATACAAAATGGATTTTCCTTCTTTAAGGATTATGGTCTGTTATCGTATTTATCTTAAAGCTATGACTACTTCTTATCCTAGATTCAAATATATTTCACCTATTCCTAAAGAATCTACAATACCTTTTCAATTTCACCAAGAACACACCAAAATTATAGTTCGCAAAGTCATCACTTGGGAAGAGCTTTCACAGGCCAATGCAAATGATGAAGATACTTGCATTGTTCCACATGTTGTACCTGCTTTAATAACCCAACCTCAAACCTGCAATGTCCCAAAATATTTTCTTTTAAATAGTCAGTGCATAATTTAATTGAGCAATAATCTGATTTGAATACTATGTAAAATTCTGTGTAAAAATAGTTCGGTTTTTTTTTTAAGTAGTTCCCGTTCTCAGAAAATTTTGAAATTTTTATATGTTGTTCCTATATAAGTCAAACACGTTCGATAAAAATTTCAAAATTTATTGATGAGTATTTATTTTATGAAAATTCATGGACTGATTGGTGTTCTATTTAATTTATAGCAAAAATTGAAAATGAGTTTTGTGTGTTTGGACCATGACTTGAGATTAGTTTGTTGGGTCTACTTTGATATGTAATTGGGTGATGTTTAGCTTATGGGTGAGAATTTAATTCAAGACCTATGACTTAGATTCAATTTAATTTGAATTTGTTTATGACTTGTATTTAACTATTTGGTCCTTTTTAATTATGTGATTGGTAAGTTATTATTATTTATTATATAGGGTTACAATAAATATTTGAAAGATGAATTTATGGTGTGTATCACACAGTGAAAAATTATATATTTTATAAGGAATAAAATGTGTATGTATTTCGTAATAAGCAAAATATTATATTTTGTGGTGTAAAAAATGTTATATTTTATGGTGAGAAAAATTATATTATTTTATAATTTATATTATAAAATTTTGAGGTATTATTACAAAAAATAAATTATTTTTTTGAAAAACCCATTCTTGGGAAGCAAACCCACGTGGGGTTTCTTCTCCTCTTTTTCCTTGCCCATCATTTCCTTTTCTTTTCATTTTCTTTTGTTTGGTTTGGCAGAGGAGAGGGCTTCTCTCTCTCTCTCTCTCTCTCTCTCTCTCTCTCCATCCATCTCTCTCTCTCTCTCTCTCTCTCTTTCTTCCTCCATTGTTGGCTCAACCTTTGAACTTAGAGTGAGAGTATTTGAAGTGAGATTTTGGAAAAGTGTTGTAAATGAAAGTTGGAAAGCTCGCCGTACTCTTTGCAATGGTAGTCTCATATTCTTGATCAGGTGAGCTTTGCATTTTCGAATTTGCTTTTCTTCATATTTTGATGTACGGGCTTTCTTCATATTATTATTTGAAAGCTATGTTAGGGTTATTTTGAGAAAATATATCATTATAGGAGGTATTGCATATATATATATATATATATTTCTCATATTTTTGTTTGGTTAATTTTTGGAAGAAAAATTATGTTGAAGTTCTAAGGACATTAATATTTTGAAATTGATTTGGAAAAAAAAAAAAAAAAATCATTTTGTGTTGGTAATATTTGTTTAAAAAAAAATCCAAAAATGAAATTAATAGTTGTATGAGTTGTGTCTACCTCATATTATGGTTAGATAATTTATTTTGAGAAAATAATGTTGAAATATTTATCTCATCTTTGAGTTTTGAAATTTATTTTTGAGAAAAAAATAAATTAATGTTGATGAATATTGTGTAAATTGTTAAGTTGAGATTATAGAGTTGTTTTGGGATTAAAAACTCTAAAAGTGTTATATTCATGATATTTTTATGAAAGGTAATGTGTTGATGATTTAGTTTTTGTTTATTTTTGTGAAAATGAAAGTATGAAATGAGGACTTTTGAACTCTCAATCTTAAAAGTGTACTCTTTGGCATATTTCAAAGTTTTTGATGTAAATATCATATTGATTAGTTAATTTTAGAAAGGTTGCGAAAATTGTTATTTGAAGAGAATTTGGAAAAAATTGACTATTTGAGTAGCTTGGCATGAAATATAATTATGTTTGAAAGATGAGTTGGGTTAAGTTATGTTTGATATTATTTCTTTTGGAAAAATGTGAATATAATAAAATTACTAATTTAGTGGATTAAATTAGTTTGGTTAAAAGTGTGTTATTAAAATTATACCATAACTTTCAATATAGTATGATGGAAATGTTAATATTTCATAAGTATGAGATATTTGAATTGTTTGGCCGTTTTATTTATTTATTATTTTTTTAATTTTTTACAAGAAAAAAAAAATGTGATTTTAGCTCATTTGGAGACAATGGATGAATTGGATTAAAACAAGAATGAGTTATCAAAATTTTTATTTATTTATTATTTTCCTTGGTTTAATTTGATGGGGTTGATGTTGATAATTGGAAAGTGAACACTTATGTTATATTTTATAATTATAGCCAAGAGAAGATTTTGATATTATTGATTAAGTGTTGGAATATTCACTTATGTTTATTGAGAATTATGATTGAACTTAAAGATCCCGAGATTTCACTTACATGAGAAAAATAGAAATTTCATTCTATTTAATGTTTGGGATGGGGATGGGTTTTGGAAATATTGTAATTACATTTCATTGATAAAGTATGTGAGTTAGAAATTGATAAAACCTTGAATCCGTTTTGGTGTTATATGTTATTGTTATCGATGAACCTATTTGTTTAAAAGTTTTGGTTTTGGTAACCGGTAGAGGATTACTATGTTGGTATTTAAATGCGGAGATTCTTGGAAATGTAAGAAAATGTTTGATTTTGGAAGTTTGTTTTATATAAAGAATATTGTTGAATTGTCTTGAAAAAACTAAGTTGGAAGTTGATGATTTAGATGTGGTAAATACATGAACATTGACATTATTATATTATTTCTTGGGATTGTATCATGATATTACATGGATAGAGATATGAAATTTGATCACAATGGAGCATTGTATGGTAGAATTGAAATTGGAATTATTCTAATGCATTGTTACATATTACATTGTCATTCTATTTCATTGTTATTATAGATTTCGAATTGCAATTGAAAACTATTGTTTTGAGAAAGGAATTATTTTTGTGAGGTAAGATCATTTTGATTTGTTTTGGGTAAATACATTAATAAGTCCAGATAGGGGGTGTAGTTTGATATTGGTTAAGTTGGCCTAAGTGTCCATGGTGAAAAATCAAAAACACACATGGAAGAGGTACCATGTGCCTTCCGGTGAAAGACCAGTAAAGTAGGGATTTAGTAGTGCTCGATATGCCTATTTGCAGACACCAGCCTAGGGATTACCTGAGTCGTATTTACCACCTTGGAACTTTATTGAAATTGTTGGATTAATGTGTTTTCAAATTGGCATTATGCACAAGATTTTCAAAGATGGGAAAAATATTTTGAGCATGACATGGCATATGCATTCATCTCATAAGATTGTATAAAATGTATTTGATGCTTTGTTAGATGTCATTATGAATTGTTCAATTATTTGATTCAATTGACAATGGAGTAATTGAATAAATTGAAAGGGAGGTCATGTTGCTATTGAGGTATGCTTATTTATTTAAGTTAACTAGTTGTGGTTACTTAAAATAAATTAGATTCAAGAAATTATGTAATAAAATCATATGGTTTTGACAAAGTATGATTTCACATATATGTATGAGTATCTTGTACCCACATATCTTGTAATGTTATAATATGAGATTGTTAGGTGAGCTAGTGGTTACTTATCCCCTTACTTGTACATGTGTACATGGAATGTTTTCAGATTTGAGGATCAAACAACTTGGCATGGTTATGAAGTGATGATGAGTCGTAGTGCTTTTTAATTGTTTCTTTGGTTAAGTTCTATGCTTTGTAAAGGCAACGTTCTCTTATTTATTGTAAGTCTCAGGGCATTTCTTCTATTTGTATGTAAATGACATTGTTGTATCACGAGAGGAAATATGTATATTTAATTATTCATCATTTCATCAAAGGATGAATTGACATTTGTAAATGGACTTAATTAATGAATATTAGTAATGTTATTCGAGTAATAAAATACAAAACGTGACAAAACCAATCCTAAAACAATCATACAAAATCCAAATGGATCCGTAGTACTTTGATTTCAAAGATCCAGATCTATTAGATCCTAACCTCAATCTTTACACTCCTATTCTATTAGGTTTCACACACCTGTTCAAACTCCGCAACATTTGCCTAGTCATTCGATAGATTTATCTTTACACTCTACTCACCAACAACCAAATCAAATTCTTTATACAAATTACACAGATTTTAATAGATTTCCTCAAGATATAGATTTTGATATAGATTCCTGTGTGTGTTGATTTCCGACAACACTGCCAACTCAGTATTCAGCTGGAGAGCACTGGTAGAAAAGATGGCGCTTGATTGACTTGCAACAGAAAGAAGAGATTCTGGCGGTGGTTCGTCCACCTGGGGACACTCCGACGATCAAGTCAATTATCTCTCAAAGATAAATCAAGTGCTCAACTCACTGTTCAGAATATAAATTGCGTACCTTAGGTCCATGGGAATGCCTCTCTTTTATAGCCAACACAAACTCAGTCCTAATAGAAGCCTAGCTTCAATGGACTTCAGTTCAATGCTTATCCTGGACTCTCCAATAGATAAAGATAAACTCCCTAAGAGCTTTATCCTTATTCAGGCTGAAGTCCTTTCTCATTCTAGGACTCTTGCTCCTTATCCGCTTATCCCAGAATCCGATATCTTCGGAGATAACCTCGGCATAACTGAGATAACCTCGGCGTCACGACCAGGACATGTGACACCTCGGCTGACACGTTGGTGTCACCTTGGCCACGTGCTGGTACTCGGAAAATATATCCCCACAATTCCTTATCTATCAATGTTATTCAAAACAATTTTACAATTAATCATAAGCTACTTTCCAAGGAATACAATGCTCTTTATAATCTACATAATCGAATTTATTTTAAGCAAAATCACACTATATCACAACAGCAAATTATTAGATCTGAATACTTTCTTGTTCTACAGACAATGAAGAATCATATCCGATTTTTTCATTGGTATTTTCATACTTATTGACCTCACCATCAAATACAAGTCCCAACTACTTTGCAAAATGCCCATTTTAATGTCAAACAAAAAAATTGGCTTGTTCTTAATGGAGAGACTGTCCAGTCCGTTCATCCTCTAACAAGACATGTACCTTAAGAGGTGTTAGATTTACCTTTTATGCCAAACCATACAATCAACCTCCTATAGAAGGAACTCAAACATCAAAGACCACCTGCCGTTAGTTTTGATGTAAGACAAGTATATGAACAATTAAATTCTACCAATAGGCATCTCCAAACCATAGGTGAACAAACTACAAGGATAGAAGAAGGAGTTGATAAATTATGGAATGTTTTGGAAAGTTGGTAAAAAGCCGACTTTTTAGTTTTTTTGCCTTTTTGGCTAAAAAAGCTAGTTTTTTGTGGCTTTTTTGTGTAAAAAAGCTAAAAAGCAAAAAAGCTAGCTTTTTTAGCAAGTTGACAAAAGACCACTATGTGTTTATGTTCCTCCAGATCAAATCCAACAACCTTATTTAATTCAGAATTCTCCTTATCCTGTATATTCCTTCACTAGTCTTTCCGATGAATTTCTCGCAAAATTAAATAAACACAAAGCAACACTTGCCAAAGTTCTTGATGATAATGATCTTGTCACCTATCCTACAGTTGACACAACTACTCACTCTACTCCAAAACGATAAGGTAAAACCATTAATGTTTTACAAGATGATACCTTATTACACAATTTATATAAGCAATTTACATCTAACACTCATATCCAAATTAATGAGACCTCTATGATCTCTGCCTAACTACCAATTCGAAATTATTACCCACGTCCGACACTTTATCGATCTTCAATTAGAAGAAAGACATTTTGATATACCTTTTTCCTATTCTGGCAATGACCTCCGCGAATGAAATATTGATGGAAAATCTGACTATCAAATCCTCAACCTTGGTCAACATATGGTCATAGCTACTAACACTACCCTTGCTAAACATCCATCTAATGACAATGATTCCACTGTAGCTGGAATGCTTATATCCAATTTTATAGGACAATTAAAGAGATGGTGGGATAATTATCTTAATACCGAACAAAAACAAGCAATTCTAAATGCAGTCAAATGTGATCAAACAAATAATCTTATTTTAGACCCAACCACTCGTCAGCCAATTAGTGACGTCATCACTACTCTTGTGACTACTATTACCCAACATTTTATAGGAAATACACAAATCATTTTAGAACGCTCCAAAGAACTATGAATTAATCTGCGTTGTCCAATGCTTACCCATTTTCGGTGGTATAAAGGATATAAGGTAAATTACCAATAGGTCCTAATAGTTGGACTTAATTCTCATCAAGTCCTATTGAAAATAAATCTAGGTAAAATTATCACTAAAAATAATTTTTTTTGTGACAATTTTTTACATGCGTCACTAAAAATTAACAATTAGTGACTTTTTTTTGTCATGATTTTTATAAAATGTCATTAAAACTTATAATTATTCACCTTTTTTATGACAAATTTTTTCTATAGGACCTATTAGACAATAAGTCAATTTATTAAGACCTACACGTAAGTATCTCAAAGATATATTATTTTCAAAACTATACCGACGACATGATGTAAGTCAAGATTTTTAAAAAGAAAGATTTATTGATGGACTTCCAACACTTTTTGCTGAAAAGGTCAAAACTAAAATTCATGCCAAAGACAATGGACAAATCCCTTACAGCCAATATACTTTTGGAAAATTAATATTCGAAATATGCACTGAAGGGCTATCCCTATATAATGATATTAAACTCAAAAACCAACTAACAAAAGAATGCAAAACTTGTATAGAATTAGGACAATGTAGTTATAATCCAATCTTGCCCCCTCTTATAGGATCTTTTTCTCGTAGAACCACTTTTCGAAAAACAAATAAGAAATATTCTAAGAAAAAATATCATTATAACAAATTTCAATAAATTGGTTGAACTAGTCTCGGTTCACATCAACCAACCGGTTAGGGTTCACTCCATCGATTAGGAGTCTGCAAAGAACTTGCTCAAAGAGGATTGAATAGACGCAAACGTTCTGTAGCCTGTAATCTCTCTCTCTCTCTCTCTCTCTCTGAATATTCACAATACAGATACATACAACTTATTGTTTTCTTGGACAGAATTGAGAACAAAGTATAGGGTCACATTATTTACCATGAATATTTATGTATATACATACTTATATCTACGTTTGTAAATTATTGTTGAACTTCTGAACAATATAATTATGGATTATATCTTGACTTCGACCATCAAATTCTAATACTTTGGAATTATGTCAATTGGAGATGAACAAGAGTATGCAATATTTTTTATGTTGGTTGATTTTGTACTGAGTTTTTAAAACACAAATTTATATTGCTTTCATTGTATTGCAATTCTAAAGATTGAGCTCTTGCTCTGGCTGTGAAGTTGTTAGGAGGAGGTTAAATGAGAGATCCTATGTTCAAGAGCATATGTAATAGAAGCACCTATAATATGGAAGGTAAGAATAAGATCATGTAATTGATGATCTGATATATATCATGTACTACAAAAATTCCAATTTTCATAAATATGTAACTTGATCATGTTAACTCAAGATATGGTTTTGAATTGGAGAAAGAATATTTATCGCTCACTTCTTCTCTTCTTTTATATTTTTTCGCTATATCATATGATTCCTATGACATTCTGTTCGAAGTTCTGAAATTTGAAGTATCACTCCACAAGTCGATCAAGTTCAGCATTTCAATGTGTTTAACCATATTTTGCTATCTAATTCTATTTTCTTTTGATAGAAACGAGTCAATCATAGGAGTCTCATCCCTTAAGTGACTAGAACCAAATGGGCACGCTCAGTCTCCTAAGAGTGTACTATTAAATCTGATCAAAAGTAAAGGAGATATGAAATGAGAGAGAAATATCCCAGAACCTATGATTAACAAAGCCCTCAAGACACTCCAAGCCAAGGCACTTATAAAAGAGGTTGTTAACATAAAAAGCAAGGGGAGAAAACATTTTTTGGCAACTGAGTTTGAACATCAAAGGAACTCACTGGTAGTGCATGGTATGTGGAGAGTAAACTCGATAAAGAATTCATTGATGTTCTTAAAGGCTCTACTCAAAAATCATATGGAAGCTTAAGGTAGTTACAACAGAGTGAATTTTTGATTTTGTCAAGTGGAATAAAATCACCACGATTGAGTGCAAAACCCACCAAATTGAAGAGATATTGGCCTCGTTTGGAAAGTTGGCTATTTTAGTAGGTTATTTTGATTTTTGACTATTTTAATAGGTTAAAATTTTTGTGTTTGAAAAGACAATTGAATTTTTTTATAGTTAGATGTGAAGTTTGTGAGAGGAAAAGTGAAATGATTTGATGTGGCATTTTTTTTATTGATTATTTTAACTTATTTTATCTTTTATGAATTTTAAGTCTCAAAAAAACTAAAAACCCACTTCCGGGCATTGAAGTCTATGGTTTTAGACAATGACATTTTTGAGGTGAAGAACACTGGACTGGGAAAAAAAATCATTCTATTCCAATAGGCACTGCTTGTTATTGATTTTCAACTGGAATGGGCCTCGGACAGGGACCAAAATCAGGTCTAATCTAGCTATCTCAAATATGCTCATAAAAAAATTTAAATTCCAAGTCCACCCATTTAACCCAATATATATAAGCTATTAATTTTTTTATATTTTTTTTCCTTTAATGAATATTAAACTATTTCGGTTTTTTTTTATTTATTATTTCAATTTAAAATATTAACAAAATTCAATGACAAAATAAATATGATTTTTGACATATATTTTAATTTAAATCCTAGAAATATATATATACAATTTTTATTTTTTATTTATTTTATTTTATTTTATAACTAAAATAATATAAATTATAATTAATATTTTATAACTGATCAAACTGAATTGGGCTGAGCTAGAATTCCCTATGCTAATTAGTTGGAATATTAGCCCAATCCAATTTTATAAACAAAATAAAAAATTTCAAATCTTCCAAATTATCACTGAGTTAGAGGTAGGAATGGCAATAAATAACCCATTCAGTGAGTACTATGGAGACCCAACCAAAAGTTTTTTCATTTTTCTACCCGTTAGATCAAATAGGTAATATTGTGGGTGTTTAGAAAGTTGTTATTTTAGTAGGTTATTTTGATTTTTGACTATTTTAAAAGGCTAAAATTTTTATATTTGGAAAGATAGTTAAATTTTTTTATAGTTGAATGTAATATTTGTAAGAAAAAAAGTGAAATGATTATAATTTTAATATAACATTTTATCTTATTAACTATTTTAATTTATTTTAACTTTTAATATTATTTGAACTAAAAAAAAAAAAATCAAAAAAACTTCTTTCCAAACACCCCATTGTTTAAATCTCCAAAGATGGGTCGGAAATAGTTACCCGCCCATCTCCCCATATCTATAGCTAGGTTTTTCATTCTCCCTCATTCTCTCACTCCAGAACCCTGTATGTGTATAGGAAAATGAAAAATCCCCCTAATTTTCCTCCTCTAATCCCCTAATTTCTTTTTTTGAAAAATTGTTTTCTTTTTTTTTTGTTTTCTATTTTTTTTTTTTTTACTTAAAGTGGGAATTCGGGGATTCGGGGCTCCCCCATTCGAGTCCCCAATCAATGCCCATGTGTATATATATATTCTCTGTGATTTTCTTTAAACTTAGGTCAAGTTTGGTAAGTTGTCAAAAAGTCAAAAGGTCAAAAAATTATTCAAAAAATTAAGAAATTATCACTATTCACCAAAAGTCAAAAATTACGGCTGCACAACTCTCAATCCTAACACAGTAATTTATACAATTTTTTAATACACATTTTTCCATAAAAAATAAAAAAATTTACCCAAGCATCCATAATTTTTTTCTCAATTTTTTAGTCCAAAAAAATAAAAAAATATATTTATTTAAGATACCCAAACAATCCCTTAGTTTTTTACTATTTTCATGGTTAAGTATATAACTATTTCAAGTTCCAACTACCAAGCTACATCAGCTTGCTACCATATCAATCGGTGGAAATTTACGGTGCAAAAAGGCCTGTTGTGTAGCCAATAATTTTCCGGGATTTGTGACGGCGATGATCTAGCGGCGGCGATTTACGTCAGTGCTTGCCACGGTAGTTCTCTCTCTCATTCTCTCATTTCGCTTTCTCTTGTCCAAAATCGATTATAACCCGTGTCTAGAAACTCCAAATTCCTCAGATTCTTCAAGCTTTCTGGGATTTTCCCGGAAAATTGATTTGAGCTGAGGTCGATCTTCAAAAGCTTTGTTGATCCTCCGATTGATTCCGGGACTTTTCCTTCGAACCCATTTTGGCTAAGATCGAGAAGCTTCGCCGCTAAAATTGTTTCTAGAGAGTGTAATCTGATCGAGATTGCTTAAATCTCCCAACCCATCTGAGATTTCACCAAAGACGGGTGAGTCTGCTTTGGCTATGTTGGTAATGCTTTGAATTTACATGTCTTGTTTGAATCTAACTTTTTTTTTTTTTAATATTTTAATTTGATTGATGTTACTGTATGGGACAAAACTTGAAGTAATTGGATACAAGTTTCCTGATTGGTAGTTTTTGGTGGTCCATACTAACATTTTTTTTTTGCTTTTTTTTTTAGGTTACTAAAAACTTGTTTGATTGTCTTTAAGATTATAAATTTGATTACTTTAAAATAAATTTTTTAATTAATAAATTAATATGTATTTAATTTTGTTGTTGAACCAAAAAAATAAAAAATAAAAGTGAATGTGGATTTGGCTTTTGCGGTGAACCTTGAAAAAAAAAACAAAAAAAAGGGTCAAGTTAGGTTGGAGAAAACCCAAATCCATTAGGGGATGGAGAGGATAGTCTCTTAGGGGATGGAGAGGATAGTCCCTATGGGGATGGGGAATGGAGAATGGAGAAAAATTATAATAGGGAAATAGGGATGGGGGAATTAATGGGTAGGTTTGGTTTGTGTTTCTGAAAAAAATTTCAGAAATTTTCTCTACAAACAAATTTCAGAAATTTTCTCTACCAAACAAATTTTTCCAAAAAAATTTCCCAAAACACACAAACCAAACAAGTTTTCCAAACAAATCTCTCACACACACATATCAAATCACTCACTTTTTCCAAAACTCTCTCTCAAAACAATTTTTCAAAACAAATTTCCCAAAAAACCAAACCAAACATACTTTCGTACTTTTTATCTCTAAAACACATCTCTCAAACACAAACCAAACATACCCAATATGTCCCCCATTGCCATCCCTAGTTGGAGGGATCGATGGCCACCCAGTTATGCGCTCTCTTTCTCAGACGAAACAAATGAAGCAGAAAACCCTAGCATGGTATTTGCAGAGTCTGGATTCCATATATTCACCACATGACTGAATCGAAGTCGATCACGTCTTGCGACGTTGATTCGCTGGTGACTGGCCGGCCCATTCTTGCTTGATGATTTGCTCTCTGGGCAACGGATCCACCGATCCGACCCGACGCAAAACGGGTGGATGCGTAGTACCTGGCGGACAGGTGCAAGCCAAGATTTTACATTATGGCGGATTCGGGTCAAGTGGCGGGTGGTCCGTCATTATATCCGTGTAATCCGACCCGCCGTTTGTCTCCAGATTTTTTACATTTTTTAAAAATATTTTTTGTACGCCCCCTTCCCCCTTCTTTTCTGATCTCATCATCAAAAGACCTAATCCTTTCTTTTTCTTCGACCGTACTCTCTCTCTCTCTCTCTCCCCCCAAAACCCGGGTCCGACTATGGTACCCAAAAGTGGTATTTGGGTACCATACATGAAAGACCATCCAAAATCACATAGATCTAACGGGCCACAACCGGTCACAAGCCTAAATCAAAGCACTGAAACAGGAGAGAGAGAGAGAGAGAGAGAGGACGAAGTGAACAGAGAGAAGACCGCAAAAGCACCGAACCAAGAGACAGAGAGCACCTCGTCGGACGGGAGTTCTCCACCGCACTCGGCGAGAGAGATAACGAACGACGAAGAGAAGGTGAATAAATCTAAGAACCTAATCACCACTAAAATTATACATATAACATATATATACTGAAGCTTTGATTTGGGGCTTAATGCCTATTCACCATTAAAATCATAAATATATATAATATATATTTACACACATTTGTAAACATAGATGAGTACACGTATGGATTTACATGTGGTAAGAGATTGGCAAAGTGATAGGGTTATAGTCTTCTCAGATTTGTGTTTCTCTCTCTTGGTTTGGTGCTTTTCTCACTTGAGTGTTTTTTTTTTTTTTTCCCCCCTTCTTTTTACAGCGATTCAGGCCTTATTTCAGGTAAATCTGAAGTTTCCAGAAAGGATTTTCCAAATTAGTCTCGCCAGCAGCAAAAGATTTGCTTTCATTCATCATTGTAGTTCTAACTTTGTTTCTCACCTGTAATTTAATTTTTTATTTTCTTAATTTAGTTGATGATGAATATAGGAGAAAAGGAATGAAGAAATCATCATGTTATATTTTTTTTCTTTATTTTATCTCTTTAAGTTGATTGTCATTGTAATTTCTAGCTTTGTTTTCACCTGAATTTGTTTCATCTTTACCTGAATTTGTTTCGCCTTTTCCTGTTGTAGTTGTTTTTGTTTAGATTTTTGAAAAAAAGAAAAGAAAAAGAAAGAGTTAAATCTATTTTTTCCATTTTTCTTTTGTGTCCTGGTTTTGCTTGACAGTGCTAGAATTGTTATTCTTGTCCAGCACTAAGGCAATTTCGTTGTTCTTTCTTTCAGTGAATTGGCTTTTACATCAATAAACTCTTTTTTCTCTTTGCTGATAAATAATTTTTTTTAAAAAAAGTAAAGTCATCTTATCATTAGATTTGAGGTGGTGGTAAAAGAGGTAGTGGTGGTGGTGGTGGTATGGTAATGGTGTAGGTGGTAGGTGGTGGTTGGAAGGGGTAGTGGTGGTAAATAGAGTTACATTAAGTGGTAAGTGTAAGTACAATGAATGATAAGTATTGTGCTCATTAATGGTAAGTACTTAATAACATTTTATTTACTACTCAATAAAAATGCACTTACTATTCCATTATGTTTAACTTATTACTTATTTAAACTACACTTACTATTTTATTAGACTTGACTTATTATTCCACACTTACTATTTAATGAAACCTCACTTGCTGTTAAATCGAACCTCACTTACTACTCAATAACGCCTCTTAGTTAGTTGTAAATATTGTTATAATAAGTAGTAAGTATTGTCACAATTAGTTATAACTAAGTTTGCATGTTCACTTATTATTTTTTCAAATTTGACTTACTACTCCATCAAACTTCACTTACTACACAGTCAGATGCCACGTTCCTCATTGAGATTTTACTTACTACTCCATCATACTTTACTTATTACTCAATTAAGAGTTGGTTTAGGGTGTCCTAAAAAAGTGTACTTTTTGTCTTTTTGGACTAAAAAAGTTGAGAAAAAAATATGAAGGTTTGGGTTAACTTTTTGGATTTTTATGAAAAAATGTGTATTAAAAAATTGTATAAAAAGAGTGTGTAAGAGATGAATAGTGACAGGTGGGCCCAGCCGTACAAATCGGCAGCCATGTATTGGGGTTCAAAATTATTGGGTAATTTTTGTACAAAGCATTAGACGGTTTTGTTTGGCCCGTGGGGGTCATCACGGGTCCCATTTTAATAATCTGAACCGTTCAATGTGAGTAACTCGTCGAACACTATATATTTATAAAAAAATCACGTTAATCGGATATCGATAGCTATCTGATCAGATCTATTTATTTTTCAATCATTAATTATAACACCATCCATTTGTCGTACAAAACTGATCTGATCATATAGTTATCGATATCCGATCAATGTGATTTTTTGCAGATATATAGTACTCGACGATTTCTACACATTGAACGGTTCAGATTATCAAAACGGGACCCGTGATGGCCCCATCGGACGAACAACAGTGTGTGTAAATCACACCGAATCAGTTACACAAAAGCCACTTCCGCAGCACAGCAGCTGCAGTGGTCACTTCGGTGGTCAGTTTTTGTTGAAAAAAATTATTTTTAAAATTTTTTTTTTTTGGTGAATAGTGATATCTTTTTGGATTTTGGAGTAACTTTTTGACTTTTTGACTTATATAGGTCAAGCCAAACTAGGCCTAAATCAAATCCCATTTACTACTCAATAACACGTCAATTAGCTGTAAGTTTTGTTATAATAAGTAGTAAGTATTGTTAAAATTAGTTGTAGCTATGTTTACATGTTCACTTACTATTTCATCAAATCTGACTAGTATTCATTGAGACTCTACTTACTATTCCATCAAATTCTACTTACTACACAATCAAACCTCATATTTCTCAATGAGACTCTACTTTCTACTGCATCATACTTCACTTACTACTCAATGAGACTTCACTTACTATTAAATCAAACCCCACTTACAACTCAATGAGACTTTTCAATTAGTTGTAAGTATTGTTATAATAAATAGTAAGTATTGTCACGATTAATTGTAATTAAGTTTACATGTTCACTTACTATATCACCAAATTTGGTTTACTATCCAATGAGATTTCACTTACTACTCCATCAAATTTCATTTATTATATAGTCAAACTACATATTCTTCAATGAGACTCTACCTACTACTCCATCATACTTAATTTACTACTTAATGAGAACCCACTTACTATTAAATCAAACGTTACTTACTATTTAATGAGACCTCTTAATTAGTTGTAAGTATTGTTATAAAATTTAGAATGAAATTATAAAAATCTTAAAATCAAATCAAACTAAAGAAGTAATTTTGAAACATAATCACAAAATAATATTACTCATAACTTACTCAAACATTAATGTGCCGTTTGGTAAAACTTACGTTTTCAGTTTTCTGTTTATATTTATAAAAATTTAAAAAACTCAAATAAAAAATTGTTTAGTAAAATTTTTGATTTATAAATCAGTGGTCTCAATTTATAAATTTAGTAAAAAAATGAAAACACAAAAAATGTGTTTCCGTTTTGAGTTTTGAGTTTTTTTTTTTTTACCACCCAACACTAGCCACCATCTGCCACCATTTTCTACCACCGTCTTCCGCCACCACCCCCCACCCCCCATCACCACCTGCCACCACCACTCACCACCTACCCCCCACCACCACCAGCCACCAGCCACCTGCCACCTGCCACCCACTCACCACCACCACCACCACCCACCTGCCATCCATCCGCCACCACCCACCACCCGCCACTACCATCCACCGCCCGCCACCTACTTACCACCACCACTCACCACTCACCTGCCACCACCAGCCACCCACCACCACCAGCCATCGCCACCCACCCGCCACCGCCACTACCACCACCACCACCATCACCCACCCGCCACCTACCTATCACCACCACCCACCACCTACCACCACCACCACCACCACAACCACCTACTCGCTACCATCCGCCACCGTCACCCACTCGCCACCTAGCAACACCACCCGCCATCCGCCACCCACCTGCCACCACCACCCGCCACCACTACCAACTCGCTACCACCCACCACCCGCCACCTACCCGCCATCACCGCCCACCCGCCACCTACCCACCATCACCGCCCACCCGCCACCACCCACCACCATCAGCCATCCGCCACCACTACCCACCACCCGCCACCCACCACTACCACCACCACCCACACACTACCACCCACCACCTGCCACCGTCACCCACACACCCACCATCACCACCCGTCACCACCCGCCATCTGCCACCCACTTGCTACCACCACCCATCACCCGCCGCCACCGCCACCGCCACCACCTACTCGCTACCACCCACCACCGTCACCCACCTACCCACTACCACCACCCGCCACCTACCTGCCACCACCACCCGCCATCCGCCACCCACCTGCTACCACCCACTCGCTACCACCCACCACCCATCATCGTCACCCACCCACCCACCCGCCACCACCAGCTACCCACCACCCACCGTCACCACTTTTCACCACCGTCTTCCGCCGCCACTTGCCACCACTTGCCATTTCTTACTCTTTTTTATATTTTTAAAATTTTTTAAACATTTTGTCAATTACCAAACGCGTTTGTAGTTTATGTTTTTCTAAAAATAAACAAAAAAATAAACAAAAACCAGTTTATAAAATCTTTGTAAATATAAATTGAAAACATAAACGTTACCAAACACACCCTAAGCAATGTGATATCATTTTACAAATAAAAATAATTTACATGACTTAACTACTCAACCGCTACTACGATCACCACCACCACCACCACCATGCTACTACTACTACCACCACCTTCATCAACATTGTCATTGCTTCCATAAACTACCACTACCATTGCTACCTCTACCACCATCACCGCCAATACCACCACCATCAACACTACCATGCCACTACTGCCACCACCATACCGCTACCACCACTACCACTATCACTACCACCGCCACCACCACCACCACCACCACCACCATCATATCACCACCACTACTCAATCAAACTTCATTTATTACTCAATCAAATATGACTTACTACTCAATATGACACCACTTAATTGGACTTAACTTACTATTTAATTAAATCTCACTTACTACTTAGTTGCCGTTTGGCAAGTGGGTTAAGGTTAAGACTTAAAAAACACAAAAAGAAAAAACAGACTAAATAAGCTAATAAGACTAAATAAGCTAATAAGACAAAAAGTCACATTCAAACCATAATCATTTCACTTTTTCTCTCATAAAAAAGCCAAAAAGTTATTCATCTAGACGCTTAATATCTCTTTCAATTGGAATATCATTAGAATTGACAATATCATCTTCATTATGAATATTATCCTCACTATCATTACCGTCATAATCATCTAGTTCATATATAATGTTATTCTTGTTTTGCTCAGTGTTGTCTTCCATCTGCAATACGTGCAAATAAATTAATTAATAAAAAGCAATTAAAAAACGGTAAGTACAATACTATGTGGTAAAATAGATGGTAAGTGGTAAGTTGAGACCCAAAGAGTTGCAAGTAGAATGAGAAGGAATGGTAAGTGTTGTGTTTTTGAATGATAATTAAACTCACTTAAACCACACTTACTGTAACGCCCTAAAAAATATACATAAAATCCAACAATCTTAACATGCATAGACATAAGAGAAATAAACATCTTTCCATTAATCAGAGTATTTATTACAAAAGTATTACATATTGACAACAAAAGTAAATGCCCTACGGGCTTACAACTTTCCAAGTCAACACTTGGTTACAAGAAGAGAGTACTAACTCAAATACATATTAAGCCTGTGGCTTGAATTTATATGTAATACATCAAAAGATAACAAAACAACAAAAAGAGTCTTCAACTCCCAGAACCTCCCAAGCTATGTCCTTAAAGGTGGCATATCACCTGGACCTGAAAATGATGTCCCATATAGGGTGAGCCACAGCCCAGCAGATATTCTAAACCAATTATAAGCAATAACTATAGGAATAGCATTTGATAGATAGTTAACACTTAAAAACCAATTTAAATCACAATACAGTTCCATGACATTCGTGTTCATGATACAATCCATTTTTCCTTTACTTATCAAATCATTTCATAAATATGGCTTAGGACCTGGCCAAACATTTTAATGAGACTACATCTCACCTTAAATCAGTTCCTTGGTTCACAATTCAAATGAGTTTACAACTCACAATAAAAACACTTTCATACTTCAAATAATACACATATTCACTGTATCAATACTTCAATCTGATACACATATTTGTTGTATCAATAGAGTCCATCCCCTATCTCCTCCAAAACAGGTTTGAGAGTCCATCCCCTATCTCTTCCCACACATTATACATATTCCAAGTATATAAACAATTATCATATACAAGGATCAATCAATACACATATTTGATATATCATTCCAACCATTATATTTAATGACATATTCAATGCGATTAGTTTCGGTTTTCCCTAATCAACATGCAATATCTACAACAATCAAGACTATCCTCCACCGATAACCCAAAGCAATTATTTCTAAACAGAAGATGATTGCACCAACAGATATAATATCATCATTTACATAGGTGAGTGATAGATTAAAATCCAACTACACCATTTAATCCCATAACTTCCCAATTTCACAATTTCCAATTCAATTTCATATTTCCCAAATTAATTATACCAATTAATTTATCACAATAATTAGGGCATTTTTCCCTACTCAACCATATCAACCCTATGGTCCAATTTCATTGATAACACAACAATAATTCCATTTCTCAATGTTTTACATACATATGGGTTTTAGTATTTAAAAACCTCTCCTTTATAAATTACACAATAACCCCAACTTTTCCAAAAATTGCCCAACATCACTAACAACTCAAAATGACCAAAATTAAAGACAAAGCTCATAAGAAGGAGTAGGGTATCCCTACCTTGAAATGAAGAGACCAAAGGAGAAGATGGTGAAAAACCAAAGTGCTCAAAATCCAAGATTCTTTAGATTAAAAGGACGCCCTCAACACCCTCTATCTTTCTTACAAAGAACTTGGGGTAGAAACACACTAAAAGAAGATGAAACCCTAGAGAGAAGGTAAGTGTAGAGAGAGGAGCAGCCAGATCTAGGGTTTATACAAAAGAGGAGATGAAAAAGTGAAGTGTAATCTTGCTACTGTCTACTGATATAACACAGGCTCGCTCGAGCGAAGGATTGGTCGC
Source organism: Camellia oleifera (assembly GCA_022316695.1). Taxonomy (NCBI): domain Eukaryota; kingdom Viridiplantae; phylum Streptophyta; class Magnoliopsida; order Ericales; family Theaceae; genus Camellia; species Camellia oleifera. Next base: position 67,743,195 of record CM039311.1, on the reverse strand, counting down.
TCGAGCGACCAAACACAAAGAACCGCCGCTCGAGCCAACAATTCGAAGCTTCAAGTCTGCAACCCAGAAGCACGCTCGAGCGACAGAATGCTCGCTCGAGCGAAGAAACTCAAAACATACACCTCGCTCGCTCGAGCGAAGGAAATCTCGCTGGAGCCAAGAAATGCAACTCTCAGGTCCAGAACCAGACGCAAACGCAGGCTCGAGCGAAGACACCCTGGCTCGAGCCACTAGACACAAAACTCAACTCTCGTTCGAGCGAAGAAACTCTGGCTCGAGCGAAGGATCAAAAACAAAGATCTCGCTCGAGCGACGAAAGTCTCGTTCGAGCGAAGGACCAAAATTCTGGGCAGCAATCATTTGTTCCCAATCACACCCAACCTGTAACAAACCTGTCCAACACATCCTATAACTCAAATACAAAGTATTGAAGGACGGAAACAAGATATATACAACAACCAACATCCACGGAACCAAGTCCGGATTACACAAATCAATGAAGGGAAAACCAGGGTCGCTATACTTACTATTCAATAAGACTGTACTTACTACTTTATCAGACTTGACTTACCATTCATTTGAATCACACTTACTACTCAATGAGACTTTACTTACTATTTTATCAAACTTGAGTTACCCTTTATTTAAACAACACTTATTACTCAATAAGACTTACTTACTATTTTATCAGACTTGACTTAATACTCATTTAAACCATACTTACTACTCAATGAAACTGTACTTAATATTTTATCATAATCACACTTACTACTCAATGAGATTCTACTTACTACTTTATCAAATTTGACTTATTAGCCATTTAAACCACACTTACTAGTCAATGGGACTATACTTATTATTTCATCAAACTTGACTTACTACTTATTTGAATCACACTTACTACTCAATGAGACTCTCCTTACTACTTTATCAGACTTGACGTACCACTCATTTAAGCCACACTTACTACTCAATGAGACTATACTTACTATTTTATCAAACTTGACTTATCACTCATTTAAACAATACTTATTACTCAATGAGACTCTACATATTACTTTATTAGATTTGACTTATCAATCATTTAAACTAAACTCAAGATTACATTTACTATTTCATCAAACTTGATTTTTTTCCTTACCACTTGAATCTTATAATTTTTCTTTTAACTAGGTAAAATGTTGTTCCAACAAAACATAAAAATTTGTAAATTCAAAATATGATAGAAGTTAAAGTAAAAAGAGAGAGACTTACCTAAGGAATTCCAGATCAATAACAATTCTATCTTAAAATCTTCAAAAATTTTAGAAATGAACATCAAATTTTGTTTATGAAATCCTCAAATGATTTTGAAATTTTCCTATATTTTCTTAATCATATTTCTCATTAATTGCATTTATTGTGGCAGATGATAAAGATACTAGATTTCATTTATTGCCATTCATTGCCATTAAGTAGATAAATAAAAAAATCATATTCCATAAAATGTAAACAATTATAATAAAATTTATAAATTTCATATTTTTTTTGTACTTTTTTTTTTTTTTTTTGCATTCTATTTTATAAATTTTATATTTATTTTGGAGGTTAGGTGCATTTTATTAATGTTTGAATTATAAGTGTAGTTATATGGAATAGTAAGTACAACCATATCAAGGAGTAAGTGTGTTTAGTTGCTGTAGTAAGTTGAAAATCACTCATTTAAACTATACTTACTATTTTATCAGACTTACTTCCCACTCATTTAAATCACACTTACTACTCAGTGAGACTCTATTTATTACTTTATCAGACTTGACTTACTACTCATTTAAATAACACTTACTATTCAATGAGACTCTGCTTACTACTTTATCAAACTTGACTCATCACTTAACCAACACTTATTACTCAATTAGACTCTACTTACTACTTTATCAAACTTAACTCATCACTTAAATAATATTTACTACTCAATGGGACTCTACTTACTATTTTAGTAGATTTGATTAATCAATCATTTAAATTAAACTTAAGACTGCACTTACTATTTCATCAAACTTGATTTTTTTTTTTTACCACTTAAATCTCATAATTTTTCTTTTAACTAGGTGCAATGTTGTTCCAATAGAATATTAAAATTTATAAATTCAAAATATCATGGAAAATTAAAGTAAAAAAAGAGATAGAGACTAAGGAGTTCCAAATCAACAACAATCTTATCTTCAAAAATTCAAAATTTTTAAAAATAAACATAAAATTTTGTTCATGGAATCCTCAAATAAATTTTAAATTTTCCTATATTTTGTTAATTATATTTCTTCATTAATTGCATTTATTATTTTCAAGTGTGGTAAATGAAAAGGAAACTAAGTTTCATGTATTGCCATTAAGTAGATAAATAAATAAATAAAAAATCATATTTCATAAAATGAGACTATTTATTACTTTATCAAATTTGACTTATCAGACATTTAAACCACACTTACTAGTCAATGAGACTGCACTTACTATTTTATCAGACTTGACTTACCACTCATTTAAGCCATACCTACTACTCAATACTTGACTTACCACTCATTTAAACCATACTTACTACTCAATAAGATTGTACTTACTACTTTATCATACTTAACTTACCACTCATTTGAATTATACTTACTACTCAATGAGACTTTACTTACTACTTTATCAAACTTGACTTATCAGTCATTTAAACAACACTTACTACTTAATAAGACTCCACTTATTATTTTATCAGACTTAACTCATTTAAACCACACTTATTACTCAATGAGACTATACTTACTATTTTATCAAAATCACACTTACTACTCAATGAAACTCTACTTACTACTTTATCAAACTTGACTTATCAGCCATTTAAACCACACTTACTAGTCAATGAGACTGGATTTACTATTTCATCAGACTTGACTTACCACTCATTTGAATCACACTTACTACTCAATGAGACTATCCTTACTACTTTATCAGACTTTACTTACTACTCATTTAAGTCACACTTACTACTCAATGAGATTATACTTACTACTTTATCAAACTTGACTTATCACTCATTTAAATAATACTTACTCAATGAGACTCTACTTACTGCTTTATTAGATTTGACTTATCAATCATTTAAAGTAAATTTAAGGCTACATTTACTATTTCATCAAACTTTATTTTTTTTTTCTTACCACTTGAATCTCATAATTTTTCTTTTAACTAAATGAAATATTATTCCAATAAAACATAAAAATTTATAAAATTCAAAATATAATGGAAGTGAAAGTAAAAAGAGAGAGACTTACCTACGGAGTTCGAAATCAACAACAATTCTATCTTAAAATTTTCGAAAGTTTTAGAAATGAACATCCTTGACTTATCAATCATTTAAACTAAACTTAAGACTACATTTACTATTTCATCAAACTTGTTTTTTTTTTTTCCTTACTACTTGAATCTCATAATTTTTCTTTTAATTAGGTGAAATGTTGTTCCAACAAAAACATAAAAATTTATAAATTCAAAATATAATGGAAGCAAAAGTAAAAAGAGAGAGACTTACCTAAGGAGTTTCAAATCAACAACAATTTTATCTTAAAATCTTCGAATGTGCTAGAAATGAACATCAAATTTTGTTTATAGAATCCTCAAATGAATTTGAAATTTTCCTATATTTTGTTAATCATATTTCTCATTAATTGCATTTATTGTGGTAGATTAATAAGATACTAGGTTTCATTTATTGACATTCATTGCCATTAAGTACATAAATAAAAAAAATCATATTCCATAAAATGTAAACAATTATAATAAAATTTATAAATTTCATATTTATTTTGTATATATATATTTTTTGTTTATATTCTATTTTATAAATTTTATATTTATTTTGGAGGTTAGGTGCATTTTATTAATGTTTGGATGGTAAGTGAAGTTATGTGGAATAGTAAGTACAATAATATCAAGGAGTAAGTGTGTTTAGTTGCTGTAGTAAGTTGAAAATCACTCATTTAAACCATACTTACTATTTTATCAGACTTACTTACCACTCATTTAAATCACATTTACTATTCAATGAGACTCTACTTATTACTTTATCAGACTTGACTTACCACTCATTTAAATAACACTTACTACTCAATGAGACTCTGCTTACTACTTTATCAAACTTGACTCATTACTTAACCAACACTTATTACTCAATTAGACTCTACTTACTACTTTATCAAACTTAACTCATCACTTAAACAATATTTACTACTCAGTGGGACTCTACTTACTATTTTAGTAGATTTGATTAATCAATCATTTAAACTAAACTTAAGATTGCACTTACTATTTCATCAAACTTGATTTTTTTTTACCACTTAAATCTCATAATTTTTCTTTTAACTACGTGAAATGTTGTTCCAATAGAATATTAAAATTTATAAATTCAAAATATCATGGAAAGTTAATATAAAAGAAGAGATAGAGACTATAGAGACATAGATTCTTACCTAAGGAATTCCAAATCAACAACAATCTTATCTTTAAATCTTCAAATATTCAAAATTTTTAAAAATAAACATAAAATTTTGTTCATGGAATCCTCAAATAAATTATAAATTTTTCTATATTTTATTAATTATATTTCTTCATTAATTGCATTTATTATTTTAAATGAAAAGGAAATTAGATTTCATTTATTGCTATTAAGTAGATAAATAAATAAAAAATCATATTTCATAAAATGTAATAAATTATAATAAAATGTTTAGAATTCAAATTTATTTTGTATATTTTTTTCTTAAATTCTATTTTATAAATTTTATATTTATTTTAGAGATTTTAAAAATTTATTATAACTTAATTTTTTAAGTTTACCTGTTACCTGAATAGCAGGTTAAGTATATTTTATCAATAATTGAATAATAAGTATAGTTATTAAAAATAGTAAGTATAATAACATCAAATAGTAAGTATACTTAGTTATTGTGGTAAGTTGAAAACTACTTTTTGGTTTCAAAACCATTGAAAACTACCTTATTTTTTATAAAATTACCTAAATTTCTTAACTTGGTTTTAATTATTACCAATCAATGGTTAGATTTATTTTACTTTTAAATCTAATGGTCCAAAATTATTTATGTATGGTACATGAAAATCACCTTCATGTATCATAGAAAAATCCCCAAAACCCTACCCTACCCTACCCATCTACCGACGGCGACTTTCTCATCATCCGACGATCTTCTCCATCGGCGATCGAAGATCTGCTTCTTTTTTTTTTTACTCCCTTTTCTGAGAATCTCAGATTAAAACCCTAACGGTTAGGGCCTACCCCTTTCTTCGACTGAAAGAGGATCGTTGATCATGGTGGTGGTGGTGAGTTCTGTTTTTGTCTTCATCTTTCCTTTTATTGTCTTCTTCTCCTGAATCTAACTGTTTTTATTTTTTTAATTTTTTTTTTGTTTTGTTACAGTTCTGAAAGCAAAGAGATGGTGAGATTAGAGTGAGGGTTCTACACACACGCAGAGAGAAGCTTACAGAGAGACGAAGTTTACAGAGAGTTCAAAAACCAGAGGTTTGTGATTTTGATTTTATGTATGTGTTTGTGATTTCATATCTGTGTCTGTGTGATTTCTATCTGTGTCTGTCTGTGATTTTATATCTGTGTTTGCTCTTCTTCTCTTCTCCTTATTCTCTTCTCCTGTTCTCTGGTATGTCACTCCACACTCTGGTTTGTCTCTTGTTCTCTGGTATTCATTGGGTAATGTTTATTGGTTGATGAATTTTGTAATCACATCCAGTATATTGGTTGATACTCCACACAAATTGTTGATTACAAACTGGTTGAAACACAAACGGTTAGGGCATGTATCAATTTGGATACTCTTTAATTTATGGCCAAGCTATGAAACACAATACCCAATTTTTTGTTGAATATTTTGCTCTGGATCCATTAATGGGCAGTGATGGTATGTTAATGTATATGCATTCTCATTTACCTCTTAAACTGATTTATGGTATGTTAATGACTTGAGCAATTTGTGTTATAAACTGATTTAGAACTGCTTGGGAAATGAATGCATTAGGAACTACTTGGGAAATGAATGATTTAGGAACTACTTTGGAAATGAATGATTTAGGAATTGATTTAATACTATTACAGTGCTTCGATACAGATTAATTTTTGGACAGTTAAGAGAGGAGGGCATTTGAGATATTCAAAATGAAAATAATAGATTAATTTTTGGACAGCAACCTGTCAGACAGGGTTTTTTGGATAGTTCATTGGTTACTTTTTCATATTTATCATCTTTTTTTTGCATTAGTCCTTCATGTATTAGCCCTTCTCTCTATTTTGAAATCTGATTTGTATTACTTTTTCATGTATTACTTACTGCTGTAGACCATGGATTGAAATAGACCATGCTGTAGTCCTTCATGTGAATGGGTGTAGACCATTGTAATGAATTTTGAGAGTGCTTTTCAAAGAATTATGCCCATGCTGTAGACCATGGATTGACTGAAATACACTGAAATACATAATGCAAAAATACATAATTCACTCTCCTCTGTAATGCAACCTGTTTGAATGCAACCTGTTTGAATTGTAATGCAACCTATTTGAATTATGGATTGAAATACAATGGGCATAATTCAAACAGGTTGCTGTAATTGTAATCGTAATTGTAATTGTAATGCAACCTGTTTGAATTAAATTCATAATTCAATATGTATTATGTAATGCAACAAACAGGTAACATTGTAATGCAACCTGTTTGAAATTCATAACATTTTCCTTCGTAATTGTAATGCAACCTGTTTGAATTATGCCCATTGTAATGAATTTTGCATTGCCCAGGTTGCACTGTCCAAGTTAATTAATAGATGTGAATGAATAAATATTGCATTGTCTACGGTTTTTTTTTTTTTTTTTGTATGTTGAAAATTTGTAAAATTTCAAACCGCCAAACTGATTCGCATCCATCCGCCAATCCGCATCCGCCGGATTGGCAGACGGATGCGGATTGATTTTCTCCAATCCACCAATTTGGCAGACGGATGGCGGATTGGAGGTTTCGTGGCCGCAACCGATCCGTGCCCACCCCTAGATACTGGTTCGACATAGGTTTGAAACCCCACACACAAACCCTAAGACAAAGCTAGCAAATGAACAAGACGAAGCTTGAGATTGCTAAAATCGTCTGAAATCTAAGGGTGAGCATGGTCCGGATTGGACCGGATTGGGGTAAACCAGGACCAATCCGTTATCTACGATTCCTAAAAAATTGGAACCAATCTGATCCGTTTAAATCATGGAACCAATTCGAACCAATCCATTTAAACACGGATTTGATCGGTTTAGGACCACGGATTCACATAATTAAATAACAAAAAAAAATATATTTAACACTTTAATTTCTTAAAAACATAAACATAACGCCATATTAGTTTCACAATAGCAACATGTTTTTCTATAATAACGACGTACTGTTCTAGAATTTAAACAACCATAAGAAAACTGGTTTCACCATAAGTATTTAGACCATTCCAAATTAAAACTAAAAACTAACAAACAAAAGTAATAAAAAAAGATATTATACGAATTTAGATTTGAGTTTAGGTTTTATATAGAATAAGAGAAGATGCTATGGGAGAGGATGTATAATAAAAATATAGACTATTTGTATACGGTCCAGATCGATTCAAATCCGGAACCGTGGGGTTCAATCCGGAACCAATCGTTGGACTACAGATTTTTAATTCTTCAATCCGGAACCGAACTACGGATTCAAAAAACCAATCCAAACCTATCGGATTGGACTGAACTGGATCAGATTACGGATTTCACGGATTCCTTGCTAATCCCTACTGAAATCCATCACACATCTTGAAATCTAGGTATTTATTTTTCTGAAATTGTCTTTCTAATGATGAAGAAATGCTTCAAATTTGCATTAAATTGCTTGAGATTAGTTGAGATTGTTTGAAATTTGTTTGATATTGCTTGAAATCTGTTTGAAATTGCTTGATTGTTGTTTTTAGTCTTTTTTTTTTTTTGGTGAATTTTGTTTTAAAAAAGAAGTTTTTTCTATTTGGGGGAGTTCTTGCTAGGTAAGGATGAGGAAGGGAGGAAGGGAAAGAGGGAAGGAAGGAAAGCAGATTGTGTGTATTAAAATATTGAAATTGAATTTTGTTATGTTGCTCATATATTAGACTCCGTTGTTATTGAATGATTGGTTTTGCTATCCAGTGTATTCACATGATAAATAATCAAATATTTATTTTCCTTGAAATTAGCGCCTTGTGTCACTGAAACTAGTAATTTTTAGGGAAAATTACCCCCCAAAAAATAAAATAAAAGTAAACTTGTGTTTTTAATTTGGGTAAATTATTCTTTGACCCCCTAAAGTATTGGGTATTCTTTGGTCCCTAAAGTAATTGTTTTCTCAATTTTAGTCCTTAAACTTTAGACTGTTTATCATTTCAGCCCAATTGATCACCTCCGTCATTGAGGAAGGGTAGTTTGGCATAGTGGAATATAAGTTTATCACTTTGGCCCCTTAAATTGTAAAAAGGAAAATTGCTAGAATAACATCTAGGACATATTCCAACCTAGAACAACATTTGTTCGTTCTTTCTTTTTTGTTCTGTTATTTAGCAATGGACATGGAGACAAAACTGATTCTAGGGATGAAATGTTAGAGCTAAAGTGATGTCCATGTATTTGATATATTTGAAATTAATAATGAAATACCTACCTTCCTCAAACCTACTGTTAAGATCTATGTGAAGTCCATGTATGTGTTGCATGTAAAGTTAAATTAATGGACATGGAGACAAACAACTAAAAGAACTAACTGTTATGATCTATTCATCAATCCATTACATGTCATAAAAGCATCAATTAGAGATCAAACTCAAAAGAACTAACATTTAGCCAAGTCAAAAAGAAACAAGTCACAAAAATCTGACTTGCAAACACAAAAAACAAGTCAAGCTGAGCAATATTGATTAAAAACAAGTGCAACAAATAGTACAAAAACTACATTTAAGCAAAAATAAGTTCAGTAGCTTTGAACAAGTCATTAAGCAAATCCTAAAAAAGGAGAGGAGACAATTCACTACTGCTGACCACCTCCAGTCCAGTGGCATTGACCATTGACAATGTAAAGTCTTCCAACACCTTGTGTTGATTGAGGAGGCATGAAAAGTGGCCTGGGTGATGGACCTATAGCACAAGCTGGAGCACTGGCACATGTTGCAACAGATGGTGGCTTAACTCCTTGAGCTGGAGCCTTAACACCTTGAGCAACTGGTGGCCTAACACCTTGAGTTGGACCTCTAAAACCTGCTGCAATTGGACTCCTAACACCTTGAGCTGGACCTCTGAAAGCTGATGCAACTGATGGCCTAACACCCTTGAGTTGGACCTCTAAAACCTGCTGCAACTGGACCCCTAACAGCTGTTGCATTTGGACCCTTTACACCTTGAGCTATTGGCCTGGCATTTGATGCTGCAATTGGACCCTTTACACCTTTAGTTGCTGATGTTCTGAGCTGTGGTGATGGTGGCTGGGTAGTGACAGAGCTGTGTTGGCTCTGTTGGTACTGCTGCTGTGTGGCCTTTCCCCTTTTCCATTGTTGGTTATTGGTTTGCTGATTATGTAAAATACATAATTTGCAGATTTAAATTGAATTGAATTGAAACAATAAGTACATAAATTGAATTGAAACAATTAAGTACCTTGGTGCTACCTTCCCTTGTTGCAACTCACCCTTACAAGTTCTCATGTTGTGCCCAACTTCCCCACATTGTCTACATTTCACTGAAGTTTGATATTTCCTTAGCTTGGTGGGACTCTTAGGCAGCTCATCTGGTTCCCTTATCCTCATCTTCCTTGGCTTTCCAGGCATCTTAGAGTATACAGGAGGCAGTATTGGTTTATTCCCTGTTTTCACCCACAACTCTTGTCCATTCATTGGATAAGTTATATGGTTATATGCCCTCAAATAGGCATCCTTCCTATAGCAGTCATGGACATACTTTTCGGGTTCCTCATAGCAACACCATATGACAGAAATTGCATGTGGACATAGGATACCTGTTAAATCCCATCTCCTGCATGAAACAAGTCTTAGCATCCAAGTCAACAACAAATTTATCCCCAGCCATTCCCTAAACTTCGAAAATCCTATTTCCAGCTAAAGAAGCAATATATTTGTTAGCTTAATTCTTATCCTTCTATGATTTTGTGAATTTTAGGACCCATATCATCATACCACTTTTTAGCCAATTCTCTTTTAATCCTCATCCTCTCCATCAAATACACCCTAATCCTTTCCAACATGATCAATATTGGTTAACCTATTGCATGCACAATCTTTGAATTGAAGCACTCACACAAATTATTCAGCAATATGTCACACTTTGTTAAAGTAGTAAAGTGTGACCTAGACCAATACATTGGTGGCTTTCCAGCCAACCATTTATAAGCCTCATCATCAAACTTCTTCAGATCCTCCAGTAGAGCTTCGAACCTAGTCAAATAACTAGCCCTAGCTAGTTCCCACATTTCATCTTTCAGAGCATTATCTCTGAAACCAGCATTCTTGAAGTTATTATGCAAATGTCTGAAACAATGTCTGTGTTCAACATTAGGCAACAACTGAGAAATTGTCACATCCAACCCCTGCATGAGATAAAGACAATACAATCAGTCATGTAACAAACAAGAAATACATTAAAGGCAGTTTAAATTGTAAATAATATACACCTTCTGTTTGTCAGTAATGAGTGTCCACCTTTGTTGATCAATAATTCCCAAGTCTTGGATCAAAGTCTCAACGAACCATTTCTAGCTACTGGTACACTCTACCTCCACTATAGCAAAAGCAATTGGAAAGATTTGGTTATTGGCATCCATCCTAACAGCTATAAGCAACTGCCCACCATGAGTCCCTTTAAGATGAATACCATCCATTCCTATTAAGGGTCTACATCCTTCAACAAACCCCCTCTTACAAGCTTCAAAACATACATACATATATATATATATATATATCTGCTGAAACATGTCTTCCTCTTCCCTTTCCCTTTCCCCTTCCCCTTCCCCTTCCCTTTCCCTTTGAACTGATGGTTTCAATTTCACAAAGATGGTTGTACCTAGGTTGCTCCTCTTAACTTCTTCAACATAATCCCAAAGCCTCCCAAATTGATGTGAATAATCTCCACTTATAGCCTTAAGTGCCTTATCCCTAGCTCTATAAGCTTGAGCAATAGAGTTGAAATCTTTCATAATCCTTTCCATGAATGATAGCACAAGCCAATTAGGAGTAATTAGTAACTCTTTGTATATTCCAGACAACCACCTAGAAGTTACATGCTTGTTTGAGAATATCCTCCCAGACACATTGGTGAATAGAATTGTAAGATTTGATTTAGAATGTTTTCTCACTAATTGCAGGAGATGCATAAATCATCCAGTTGCACCCTTTGCTGTTCCATTTAGCTCTCACTCTTGTTCCTTCATTCTTCACAAACTTGACATCCCTCCCCTGGATGATAGCATGTTGTCTTACAGCACTTCTAAACTGTGTTGGTGAATCAAAGAGCATGCCAATCTTAAACTCAGAATCTTGTGTTCTAGATTTGTACCTAAATATAGGAAATTTGGGCCTCTTATTTGGTCCACCATCTTCATCAGAGAGTCAAAGTCATCACTGTCAGGTTCTACATTATGGTCCACATTGACAGGTTGTTCTGCAGTTTTTTCCTTGCTATTGTCTTTGTAAATACTATTACCAAGGCCACCCCACTCAACATCGTTGTCCATGTCCAGATTAGCATCAAAGTGCACATCATCATCACTTAGTGTGTACTCAGTCTTCAAACTCCTCATACACACTGTCTTCAGAATCTGAATCCAAACCCATAGTCAATCCCTTCGTCATTGCCAATGTTATGCTCTTCCCTAGTGTCTACAACCACTTCAATAGACTCTGCCCCCACACCAGAAGAGCCTGTCTGACTTTCAAGCAAAGGAAATAGGTTTGGGTTAACTACATAGACCTCAGCCAGTCTATTCTCAATGGATTTTACCATTTCATTAACCATATCATCAGTGAATAAGAAAACTAACAGGTCTTTTAAGGACATTCCAAGCTTCTTTCTTCCAATAAAGGCCAACATAATCAGTATAACCAAGTTGCCTAATTATGGAATCTAACTCCAGAAGTGACATCCTATCTCCGTCACAATAATCCCAACATATACTTTTTCTCCCACGCCACTAAAATATCCATCATGATAGAATTTAATTGTAATATATTTTGAATCATGCCCTGCAACATGTAAACAAACAGGGAACAAAGTAAAAAACACAAAAAGGGAACCACACACTTTTTCTTAACATGCACGAACACAAAAATGAGACAACACACAAGGCAACTCATCTATGCCAATGACAATGACAATAAAAGGACCACACCTGTAAACAAATCAAAACCAAGTATTAAAAAATAATAATAATAATAAAATTTAACAAAGTCAAAACCCTAATCCACAACGTTAAATTATTTAGTAGGAAATTCCTTCGGTACACACCCTTCAAAGATGTGTACCATTTATACCTTGTTACGTATTTTTTGTAGTAAATATTATGTAATTTTTTGGTAGCTATGACAATTTGTGGTTTAGAAATAAATTTACGTATTTTTTGGTAATATTGTGCATTTTTATGGTAATGTTACCTATTTTGTGTTTCAAAAATGTTTCGATAAAAAAATGCTTAAAATACCCAAAAATAAATACATAAATTCATATCTGAATTGTAACTCTATTAAAAAAGTTTACATAACATTTACTACAAAATAAGTAACATGTACCATGAAAATGTGTAATAAGGTGCACATAGTACACAACCTTTAGTTGCACGAAACGGGAGCGGGAGCGTGGGAGCATGGCCACTTAGAAGAGTCGTAAGTTGGGAGTGCTTATATATTATTCTTATTTTTAATTTTTTTAATTTATTTATATAAACTTTTTTTTAAATTTTTAATTGACATATATATATATATTTATAAATGAGTTTTAATTTTTTTTTAATATTTAATTAATTAAATACAACATGAAAAATATTTTTTAAAAATGAATAGCAAATAAACATTCATTTTTAAATATAAAAAAAAAAATTAATTAGTTAGGTGGAATTTAAAAGTAATGGAAATATAATATAATATGTAAGTATATATTATTTTTTTGAGTTGGTCAATACAAGATAATAAATTAGTTAGGTGAAATTTATATGTATTTTCATTAATTATAAAAAGAGAAAGGTTAAAGGAAACGTCATTCGGTATAAATATGGTATTAAGGCACAACTTAAATGAAAAGATATTAATTTATAATATATAATATATACTATTATATAAAGGAAGATTAATAAATTTAAGTGTTTTCAATCTCTTATTACGAACAAAGAAAAAGCAGAGAGAGAGAGACACGGACTTAGGTGTGGGTATCAAGTGCAGGTGCGGGTACTTATCTAGGGGTTGGACATTTCAAAACTAAAAATTGAGAGTAAGTGGATATGGATCTAAATTTGGTTATGGGTATAAAGATACGTTAAAATAGTTATTTTTTTAAATATATTTATTATATAAAGATGAGTTAAATAGTTATTTTTTAAATATATTTATTATTTTTTATCTTATGTATTATTTTTATTGATAATATTTTTAATTTATCTATAATATATTTTTTTTACTTTTAATTGACTTATATACATAATAAATTAAAAAAATATAACAAATTATGTTAAAATAAATGAAAAATAAAAAATAGATAATTTATTTTATAGATTTTATTTGATTTTTTTATTTTTTATTATGTATGGTTTAATTAGATTTATTATTATATAACAAATTATATAATTTATTTATTATATGTTAAAAAGGAGAGAGCGAGAGCAAGCGAATCGAAGTGATCGAAGAAAACGAGATTGAAGTCGGCGAAAGTCAGCGACCAGGTTCTCCTTGCTCTCTCCTCTTTCGTTTCTTCTGTATTTAGGGCAAAACATAGCCGTATCCATTTGTATAGAGCCATATCCTAGTCGTATCCCGCACTCGTACCCGTGTTGTGTTGTGTCGTGTCGACACGGGTAGCTCCGAAATTTCAAAGAGTCCATGTAGCATAGGCAACGATTGAAAGAGAGAGAGGGGGAGGGGATTTTGCTTTCAACAATCGAAGAAGATGAAGATCAAAGAGCCTATGAAGCAAATATACGGAAGAAGCTCCACTTTTGTTGCCCTAATTGCAAGACCAAATCAGGTTTTTCTTTTCCTCGCTGTTTCTTAGAAAGAAACGTCACTGGTTTGTGCGATTCCTGCTACTAAGACACAACCCCTATTAACAAAATCAAAACCATAACCACAATGTTAAACTAATCATTAAAATCAATATCCAAAATATTGAACAAATCAAAGTCGCAACCCACAATCTTAAACAAATCAATAACCTTAACCAAAATATTAAACAAATCAAAACCCTTGTCACTTTAATCTTAAACTTATCAACAAATCAATAATAGAACTAAAGCCAGTCTAACTATAATATGGAGCGGTGTCTCCTATTCTTTGAGACAAGTTCATCTTCACAAACCCAAAAAATGGGTCTTAGTCTTCCAAGTTCTTCTACTATGCCTACGATTCTAGATTCTCTTCCTCTTTCACGATTTGGTTCTCCGGCAGAACTAAGTCAAAATTGGGTTATGCAATTGACAAAATCACGTGATAATCACATGTTTTTTGGCTAATTTCAATCATGCCCTTGGATTTGGATCAGATACATATAGATATGGGTATATTCGTGACAGGTGGCTTTTTTCATCCAAACTCAATAACGGAGGTGAGTTTAGGGACTGAAATGATAAAAGGTCTAAAGTTTAAGGACTAAATGGAGAAAATAGTTACTTTAGGGGGTCAAAGTGTAATTTACCCTTTTAATTTTCTCAAATTAAATCATAATATTTTGATTTGTTTTCATTATAAACTATCTGCCTATCTTTGTTTAGTTAAATTGAAGGGAAAAAAAATAGTATTTTAGTCATTAAACTCAACGGGAAATGTATTTTAGACATTTAATGTACACTTACATTGAGTTTAATGACTAAAATACCATTTATGCATTGGTTTTACTTGACAAAAATAGGCGAATGGCTTATATTGAAAACAAATAAAAAGATTAAGGTTTAAATTGACAAAAATAAAAAATCCCAAATTTTTACCTCCAACAATATAGGGTTTTCATGCTTTAGGGATCACCTGTTGGCTGTTGGCTTCAACCACAGTTGGGGGAAGTTTTACTAAGACATTGGAGTTACAACTTACAGGGTTACAGTTCCTTTTTGATTTTGCCCCCCATTGCTACAGATACAAGTCATCCAAATAAATATTATTTTAATGTTTGTTCTTGTCGTCCTTATTTAAATTTTTTCCACTACATATTGTTGCTTTTTCTTTTTTCTTTTACATTTTATTTATGTCAATTGGAGATGAACTAGAGTATGAAACATTTTTGGTGTTGGTTGATTTCGTAGTGAGTTTGTAAAACACAATTTTTTGCTGCTTTCACGCCAATTTATTTGGAATTCTAACGAATGAGCTCTTGCTCTACCTATGGGGCTATTAGGAAGTTACATGAGAGATCCATTGATCAAGACTTTATGTAATAGAAGAGCTAAGAGTGAGATCATATAATTGATGATCTGATATACTACAGAATTTCTAGTGGTTCATTAATATATTACTTTTTTTTTTTTTGTTGATAAATTCATTAATATATTACTTGATCTTGTTACCTCAAGATGTAGTTATGATTTTAATGAAAGAAATATGTTATTGATTGTGTTAAGATGTAGTTTAAATTAATGATAGAATATCTGTCACCTCTTCTCTTTCTTCCCCAGTATTATAACATTCCATTCAAAGTTCTAAAAATTGGAAGTATCGCACCGCAAGATGGTTAAGTTCTTTATTTATTTCATATAGCATTTCAATGTAGTTTAACCATATTTTGCCATCTAATTCTATTTTCTTTCAATAGAAATGAACCGATCACAGGAGTCTCCATCCCTTAAGCGGAAACGACCAGAACCAAATACACACGCTCAGTCACCTGAGAGTGTACTATTAAATCTGATAAAAAGCAAAGGAGATATGGGAATCTGGAAAGGAGACATGAAACGAGAGACAAATCTCCCAGAACCTGTGGTTAACAAAGCCCTCAAGACACTCCAAGGCAAGGCACTTATAAAAGAGGTTGTTAACATAAAAAGCAAGGGGAGGAAACATTTTATGGCAGCAGAGTTTGAACCATCAAAGGAACTCACTGGCGGTGCATGGTATGTGGAGGGTAAACTCGATCAAGAATTCATTGCCGTTCTTAAAGACTCATGCTCAAAAATCATACGGAAGCTGAAGGTAGTTACGGCAGAGGGAATTTCTGATTTTATCAAGAGGAATAAAATCACCACAATTGAGTGCAAAACCCACCAAATTGAAGAGATATTGAAGTCTATGGTTTTAGATAACGAGATTTTTGAGGTGAAGAGCACTGGACTAGGAGAATATCATTCCATTCCAATTGGCACTGCTTGTTATAGATCTTCAACTGGAATGGGCCTCGGACAGGGACCAAAAATTGGGGCCATGGCTTCAATTCCATGCGGGGTTTGTCCTCGGATAAGTCGGTGCACACCTGATGGCATTATTTCTCCGAAGACCTGTGAATACTACAAGAAATGGTTGGATTTTTGAATTTTAAAATGATTTTATTTGGATGATGTGAATGGATTCAAATTTCTGGTACTCCGAGAAGTTTATACTTTCCTAATATAGTTTATGAAATCTTGTTTTGTTGTTATGCGTATCATTACAGTCTTTGCTATATATTATATTTGTATGTCAGTTGAAAATTTATTGTTACTTATGTTTTTTAAAAACTAACCATTTTGCTGGAAGTAATGTGGTTGATTGAAGTTTTCCACTGAAGGTATCTGGGAATCTGACACATGGATGGATATTCTGCTTCATAGTGTGGTAAGAGATAAAATTATATGTTTTGCAAATAGGTTAGGGGGCTTGCAAGAATATTTGATGCTACACTAGGTGAGACTTGATTGTTAATTTGAGATCATTACAAAACTTATTTGCTGGTGAGGACCTTTGTTTGTTCCATGGCATCATTTTGTGAAGATCTGTTTAACTAAATAGCCATATATTTCCATGTGACTACCATAGATGTTTTGGATGTGAAGGTATGAAGTTATACTTTGCAATTGCTTTTAACTTTTGAATCCCATAAACATTTTATGATTTGATTTTACCATAAATGTCATACGCTGTATTGATGTTTTGGCTTGATTGTCACTTTACAAAACTGTCCTAGTGTTCCGTTGTTTATAATTAACAATGTGAGTATTGTTCAATATACTTCTGTAAGAAACCAATGCTTGTTGAATAATGCTGTGGATACAGATTTTGTTTGCAAATTTTAACTTGTCGATAACACAGCATTTTATGCACAAGTCTACAAATTTCTGTATACGTAGCATTGCTATGCTTGGTTTTTAGTTCTAGAGTTCATTCAATATACACTTCAATCATAACTGGTTTACTTTCGAATTAGTTCAAGTAATTGGCATAATATATAGAACTTTTTTATTTTTCTTCTGTTTTCGTTATTCTTTTTTTAGCATGTATGGATTTCAGTTTCTTTTTTAGCTATAGTTATCACATGATGGTACTGCTGGTGAAGTTCTCTTTTTGTTTTTTGGGTTATGCCTGCTGAAGTTAAGAGGGTAACTTCACTTGTGATGTGTTGTGAGTCTGATGCCCTCAATGCTGTGTAAAATGTTTTCCTATTTTGTTTTTAGTTGGAAAAATGTCATGTAGTCATTTGGAAACTTGTCTCAATGTGGAGAAAGTTATCCAGTACATCCAATTTTAAACGTAGATGTGTTCACCCAATAGTAATGAAGACAAATATTAATAAGTGCCTTAGAGCCTTGTTTGATGTTAGAAATTATGTAAAACATATACTTTAGAAATAGTGAAAAAGATTTTTAGAAATTGGCGTCAATGAAAAGTATTTTGTAATCTTCATCTTTCTTTTGTTATTTTCTCAAATCATAAGGTAGTAATTATCAATTTTATTTTATTTTATTTTTTGAGAATAAAAAAAAATAGATATCATTATATGGTAGAGTCTAATACAAAAGATGCCAGCTTATGAGCTGGGTCAATAATCTCCTTTGGCAACATCAAATTTTAGTTTAAAAGTCAAAATCATTATAAAAAAAAAAGTTAAAAAGTTAACAAATTATATCCAAAAATAAAATTAAATTAAAGATTCTTTTAAAATTACTAAAATAATATGTTCCCAAACGAGGTGTGTCAGGACTTGTAGGATTGTGCTAACACTACCTCTACATATATTAAGTAATACTTACAATCAGTTAAATAGAAATCCAGGAAAGATTAGCCTCCTTTGCCCATTTGATAGCTTCCAAACAAGCTTTAGCCTCAGCTGCCAATGGAGAAGGTAATTGCCATTTAGTTGCACTATGAGCAACTGCATTCTTCAACTCTGGGTCTGAGAACGCAATCCATGCCACGGCAGCCTTCCCTCCCTCCCTGCATTTCCAAGCTCCATCTATCAGAATATTGATTACTTGCATAACTGAAGTATTGGGTAGCAAATTCACGAGAATATAGCATGAAGAATTTGTATTATCATATCCATCCGATGCTGCCTTGTTTGAAAAAGAATTGAAAGTTCTTTTTCTAATGAAAGCACTCCAAAGCTCCACTCCCATTTGTATTGCTTGGACTGGTGACGGGGGGTTGTTAGAAAATTCAATACTATTTCGTAATTTTGAAATGACCCACAATGTGATAATAGATTGAATGATAGTGTGATTATCAGAAACGTCCCTCATCGATTGATAAAACCATTCCTTGAAACCAACTGGGTGTCCTCTAGTGAAATCTATAGTCCTAAAGATGAACCTCTCCACACTCTCAGTGAATCTGGCCATTCAAAGAAAACATGTTCCAAATGCTGTATCTGAAGCCCACACTGAGAACAAATAGGATCAATATTGATTCCTCACCTTCTCAGATTCCGGCGAACTGGAATTATATTGTGCAGACATTTCCAAAGAAAGATACTCCATTTTGTGGGAATTTTTAGAGCCCAAAGTTGCTTCCACCAAGGATGATCATTACTTGGACTTGTAGAATGATCGGCATGAGTCGAAGACACCACCACATGATAGCCCGACTTTACTGAGTATTCCCTGTGGGAGCTGAGTAAAAATAAATCGAGTCGGCAAACAGAGTACATCCAAGCCCATCTCAGATGGGCCTGATTTAGCTAAAGCCCACAACTCAAACAAATCATTGTCGAGTAAGCACAAATGGGTTGAAGAGTGTGCCGAGTTAAGGGTACCTAAGCCGTGTGCCTAAGCCGAGTATATTAGATAAATCGGTGTGGTCCCATAAAGTGGCTCCAGACTGTCCCTTTCTAAAATGTATGGTAGGGAGATGGGCCCTGACAAAGTAATGACAATGGATTAAGCTACAGGAGAAAATCAAGGTAGAAGATGCTATAAAAGGGAACCAAGGCTAAGGGAGGAGGTATGTTCTAAAAGACTCACTCCAAGAAACAAAAGACTCTTCTTTCAAAAGAAACTAACATGCTCTTTAGAGTGCTAATTTCGGCACCACTAATCGGAGTTTCTTTTCTATTTCAGGTGACAATTCGAAGATCATTGTAACAAGCCCGCGGGGGGACCTCGCTACAGCTCAGACTCGAATTTGTGTTACGGTTCTTAATCTGAACCAAAGAGCCCAAATCCGGCAAATCGTTTTGAGAAAACAGATTTTTTTGAAAGAAGTGCCAAACATGGACTGCTTTGCCAGATACAGAGTCGCCAACTAAATGTTTTATTTTTGAAAAATTTAGGAAATCCTAACTCATTTGCCTAAGGCCACGTGTCCGTCATCACCAAAGTTGTCTCGGCTCGGGAACTTGGGTACGATTGGGGAAGGTCACTTCGTGAGCACCCCCGCTCGCTCGATCAAAGATCGGCCTCTACTAATCATGATATCTAGTTTTGAAAACATTGTGTGCTCTTATTCCGGTTATTGGCCTAGATTTACTATGTGATGCGCACAGCATACAAGTATAGACTGAGTCGCCTGAATTGGAACAAAACATTTCATGTTTGTTTTTGAAAATGGTTTAATGGTACTACTCGCAAGTAGGCTAAGACGTGGATTTGCCACCCTCGGGTGGGCTTAGAAAACATGATTTTGCCACTATCTAGTGGGCTTAAAACACACAATCAATGATTTGTTCCAATCCAACTAACCCAACCTTCACCCACAGGCATTCAGGCAGTGATATCACATAAGCAGTTAGCCTCATGGTAAGCATGCTATTCATGGCAGTCACTAACACGCATGTAAGGATGCTAAAGCATAAAAACTCACCGAGTACTCCAAGCCAAAACCGAAGCTAATTAGAAATCCATGCATGAATCCTAAATATGCTGAAATGCCTAATGCAACACATGCAAGAATGCAATTATAGCAGGCTCGGCTATTCTAAACATGGCATATGAGATGCAACAGCTAACAAGTATTCAACTTGGAATTGAAATACAATGCAGTGAGTTATGATGCACGGAGCCCGGTGCATGCAAAACAGATGAATGAGTGCAAACATGCTATCGTACTGTATGCTAATTGAAACATGCCCTAATCTAACCATCATAAGCTGGTAAATAAAAGGGAAGAAAGACGTGGGGTTGAAAGACATACATCACACTTACGCACGCTTATTACAACATTGCCCTCGCGCAGAGGGTCCGAATAATATACAGTCCCAAATGAATAGTACAGTCCGAATAAATAATACAGTCCAAATATGTACAAAAATCCTAATTAATTACCAAATTAACTAAGAAAACAATAAACTGGCATGCAAGCCAGGGACTGCCTTGACTCTTTTTCAGATAATGAATGATGCATGTCTGGGTTGCCCTTGCGCGGAAATCCATGACGATGCCCCAGTTAGCCTCTGTTTGCGCTTATTCTTGGAATGCGTGCCAAGCTCCGGAAAGCTGCTGATTCTTGTTTTGCTGCAACAGAGAGCAGGAAAGGGGCATGGCAATGTATTTTCACAAATGTATGCATGCCTCGATCCTCGTGCCACCAATCACGCATCTCGATGCATGATGGCCGAGGAGTCGAATTGCATAACTCAATATGGAATGAATGCACATGAAAACTCAACTAAAACCTAACTCCATCATGGATAATCCGGAGTGTCGGTGACTGGGAATTGAGACACGTTCCGTCACTCAGAGTACGAAACGCCCCTCGTTTCCATTGCTCGGGCTAACTCCTATCCCGAACACAATGCAATATGCATGACATGCATGAAATGAAACTAAGATACAACCTAACATGCAAAATGCTATGAAATGGCATACACGATGCACGAGGTAACATGGCATACACAATGTGCTAACATATAACCTAGTATACACAATGTTATGAAACGAAATGGCATACACAATGCATAATGGGCTTACACCAACACAAGTGGACCTCAGCCACACTCATATAAGAGGCCATTAGATGAAAATGAGACACTCGAGATGCGTGCACACGTGCACGCAAACCGAGGACCGACCCTAAGGCACCAAATGCCACTCTAACAAAGCATGGCAAGGCATGGAATATGGCATACTAGCATGCAAATTTCAGTAGCAAAAAGTGATGCAAAACAGCCCCGAAACATGGAAACATGGCACCCGATGCATGGGAAGAGACTCGAAACTCGAAACTAGGCGCATGGAATGACTTATAGCTATACAAAGTATGCATTATTTGAACATGAAGTGTGAAGACAGAATCAAGACAGCCCCCAAAAAAGCATATTTACAGTTTTAAGCAAGGCCAAAAGGTGAACACAAATAGGACTAAGCTAGCATGCAAAAATGGCCCCGTAAGAGAGATAATGAAGTAAGTAGCAGCTGATGGCCCTAAATGGCTAAGAGCCCTTCAACAAAGTTTAAGAGGGGCTCAAAATGAAGCACTTTACAGTTTATAACAAGCCACGAAAACAAACACAAGTATGGCTAAACTATTATGCAAGAAATGGGCCAAAAGGGAGGCAAAGAAGCAACTGATGGTTGCTGGCCTCAAACAGAGGAGGGTCCTTCAACAAATTTGAAGAGGGGCCCAAAAAATGGTATTTTACAGTTAGTGACCAAACCCAAAACAGTGCACATGCAAGCTTAAAATACTATGCAAAATAAGGCCTAAAAAGAGGTTTAAACACAAAGAGCAAAAAGGGAGCTTCAAACAGAAAAAGTCCTTTGATCAAACATGAAGAGGGGGTCAAAATAAGGCTATTTACAGTTCGGACCAGAGCCCAAAAATACAATCACAAGGGGATAACAAAACATGCAAAAATAAGGCCAAAAGAAGGATAAAGAAGCAAGTGGCAAAAGAAAGCCTCAAACAGTAAAGAGCCCTTCAAAAATGTTGAAGAAGGGATCAAAATAAGCCACTTTTAAGTTTATAACCAAGCTCAAAACAGTTTACAAATAGGCCTAAAATACTATGCAAGAAAGAGACATAAATGAGAGCTAAAGAGGCAAGTGGTAGTATGAAGCCTCAAACAGGGAAGAACCCTTAATCAAACATGAAAAAGACCTCAAAAAAAAACTATTTACAGTTTGGGTCGGAGCCCAAATATGCAAGAAAGTATAGCTTAGATTGTATGCAAAAATAGGGCTAAAAAGAGGAGAAGAAGACTTACTCTTGAAGAACCAATCTTTGACAGCCTGTGGACCAAGTTTGGGTGCTCCTAAGCTCTAAAAAACAGCCTCAAGTTGCTGGTATGGAGTATGGAGGCCTTGTGCTATGAGGTGTAGTGTAAAATGGTGTAGGATTTGAAGAGTTTTGGTGCTTGGAGTAGAGAGGGAGAGAGATTTGATGCAAGAGGCTTAAACCAAAATTTCTAACCTTTTCAAATGCAGCTGGAGCTGTTGGATATATAGGAAAAAGAGGGGGAAGAAAAGGGGGGGAAATGAATTCAAATTTCTCCCCAAAAGTGTAGCCCCCCGGATACACAATCTGAGGGGAAACAAAATACATATTTGTAATGTACCAACAGAGAGGAGGAAGGCCGGCCCATTATCCAGGTTGCAGGTGGCCGGCCGGCCAAGGGTCAAAAAGGTCAAGTTAGATTAGTGGCCGGCCACCACATATTGGTGGCCTCCCATGTGTGCTCAACACAACCATGTGGTCAAAAACTGGAGAAAGTGAACCAGGAGAGAGAAAAGGCCACATTTAAGAGGGGTTCAAAAGGGTCACACACAATTACTGGCCGGCCATGTGATATTGGTGGCCTTCCAGGTGTCTACAACACAAATATGTGGTTTGGGGTTAGAAAAAGTGGTCTTAAGGTGGTCAACATTGGCTTCCAAGTGAGAAAAACGGGCGACGGAGGGCGATGAAGGAATAAAACTGGTTGTCAGAACAATTACTGGCCTCCCACCCTTCTAGGACCTTTCTAATAGTGAAACAGAGGTCCCTGCCAAAAATGAATTCAAACCAATGCAAAATGAGGGTTCGGGGGCCGAAACGCGCAGCCCGGGGCCCTGAAAACTGACTGTTAGGCACTGGAAGTGGTGTTCGACCACGAAGTTGGTCTCTCGGACCACAGTGTCCCTCAAAAGGGAGGAAATAAGATGCATGCCAAAAGCCGGAGCAAACGGAGGTGGTTAAGCGGTCCCGAACCGAGGCACACGGCCAACGGCTTCGAAAAACGGGAAACCGAACTCCAAACGGGTAAAATGGCCTACAACCACGAAACGTAGCCTACGGCCACTGAGAGATGATCTACGAGACCTCTCCCACCCTTCTGGAAGAGAAACAGAGAAAATCGAGCCTGGTTCGCAAACCGAGGCAAAGCATGAAAGAGTCCGGAAGTCCGGAGGCAAGGCTCGCAGCCGAGACTCTGAAACCTCTGAACGAGCACGATATGCAACATCACCAAGCGCTCAATCGGTGACGTCTGAGTCTTAACGTCGGTCAAAAATGGGGTGTCTACAGTTGCCCCTCTTTGACAGAACTCGAAAGTCATAAGTGACGGGAGTGAATGTCAAAGCCCAGAGACGACCTATTTTTGACAAGGCCGAAGACTTAGACAAGCAAACGAAGTATAGATAAATAAATGGTTGTGCCCGCAGGCTGCCTACGTATGCCTTTGCAAAGAATCAAACCAGCGTAGTTCAGGGGCAGGATGCAGAAATATTTTGATAATTGGACTTATACGCTACGCGAAGCCGATTTGATAATTGGACTTATACGCTACGCGAAGCCGGTTTGAAGATTGGACTTATACACTGCGCGAAGCCAGTTTGATAATTGGACTTATACGCTACGCGAAGCCGGTATGAAAATTGGACTTATACGCTGCGCGAAGCCGGTTTGAAAATTGAGAACTCATGCAATGTACTGCAATGTAGTGGCTAAGATGCAATGTAATAGCTAAGACGTAAAGGTACCTTACAGGGGCAATTGGCAATGACTTACCTCGACAATATCCTGCCTCATGCTGATGTGGGAATCTTCCTCTTCTTCTCAGTTGAACCACAGGTACTACTTTTCTCCCTGACTATAGTTGCAGCTTTCCCTATTCTTCAACAAGGTGACAAACTAGGTTGGATCAGTATCCAGAATTGAGGCGCATACAGATGCTATCTCAATCTATGGGGCTGCCATACACATTTCAAGCCGAGGATATACCCTTGGGTATTTAAACCAGACTTTAGTCTCGGAAATCCCGAACCTTTGTGTTCTAGGTATGAGCCATTCGAACTCTAGTTTCCACCGTCTCAGTTGGTCTCTTAGGAACTCACCACTAACACAGGCAGGTGACTATACCAGACCACCGGAAGTCGTTTGGGCACGACAAACACCAAAGGAATTGCACCTTTAGATGATTTAAGGTCTCCTAGATCGGGCAATAAAACAGACATGATGCCATGGATATAATAGATGTGATGCAATAGATAATAGATGCGATGCAACAGAGAGTACAATAGATGCAAAATGGTGACATACTCGAACCACGCTGGACTCGTGAGTGGAGGAAAAACAAAGAAAATTAATCAGGAGCGCGTTCCACGCGACCTAAGATAAATTCCAAACACGCTGAAATCGTGTGAGGAAGGGGACAAAGAGAGAAACATAGGGACTTATCCTAGTGTTTCGGAATGGTTTGAGCATTGGAACGTATTCCGAACACTTTTAACCGCAGAGGGAGAAACATAGAGACGTATCCTGGCGTTTCAGAATGGTGTGAGCATTGGAACGTATTCCGAACGCTTTTAACCAAAGAGGGAGAAACCTAGGGACGTATCCCGGCGTTTCGGAATGGTGTGAGCATTGGAACGTATTCCGAACGCTTTTAACCAAAGAGGGAGAAACCTAGGGACGTATCCTGGCGTTTCAGAATGGTGTGAGCATTGGAACGTATTCCGAACGCTTTTAACCGAAGAAGGAGAAACATAGGGACGTATCCCGGTGTTTCAGAATGGTGTGAGCATTGGAACGTATTCCGAACGCTTTTAACCAAAGGAGGTCTAACCCGTCGCACGCGCGAGGGGAAAGAATGATAATTGCAAGTGAAAAGGTGTATAACAATGCAAGTAATGAGCATAACAATGCTAGATAGATGTGCATAATCAATGCAATGAATGAGCATAACAATGCTAGTGAAGTGGGTGCATAACAATGCAATTGGAACGTGGATCACAATGCAAGTGAAGTGGGTGCATAACAATGCAGGTGGAAGTGCATCGCAATGCAAACGAAATGGGTGCATAACAATGCAAGTAAAAAGTGTTTATGACGATGCAATATAGGTGCACAAGGCAGTGCGAGTGAGGTGTACAGGAGAAGTGCAATAAAATGCACTTTCTATGTGAGTATGGGGGCATTTTCTATGCAACATGGAAAGCATATTCTATGCGATATTGAAGACAAGCATATTCTATGCAGAATCGAAAGCAAGCATATTCTATGCATGAATCATAACGAGGCGCGACACGCATGCAACAAAAGTGTATATGAAAGCTCACATGCTATGCAATAGAGGGGCATCAAACATGTACTCTGGTGCCTCCGATTTACCTCTTAGAGGACTTGGCAACACACTCAGCTCAAAAGGGGACACCCTGTCTATATTGGCGAGAGATAACATCTGCAGTTGCTTTAATCGCTGTTCTGACTTGAAGCAGGCTTAAGCTTGGGGTCAAGTTACACTCATACTCCAGAGAAATGGCGAGGCCTGAAAAGGTATATCTGGAATACAATCACGGAATTTTCTGAAGTTGAAGCACACTCAGATGCTTCCATTTTCCCTCTTTTCTTTTGCTTTGCAGTCCGGAACCTATGTAGCTTCAGATAGGTCCTGGTTTTACTGTTCTCACATGACCTGGGCTGAACCGTGCGGTTTTATGAAAGAACGAAACTTGTTTTGCACAAACGTGAAGAATGGCACAACACTTTGAGCACAAAACGATTTCATTTTTGAAATTGAGAGATGAGTTTTCGACTAGGTATTGGGCCTACGATTGAACACAGCAAAATGACTCAACAAGGAAATAAAAGGCACACAACCTAGACATATCGAGTAACACTCGAAATGACTCAAAACAAGAATCGAGATAAAACAAAAAGACACGACACTCAGACGTGCACAGGGAGCCTGTTTCATCGGGTAGTGTTTCCCACCCTTTCTCATTTGTGATTCTCACATCACTCGGCCCTCAGGCTTTGTTTTTCTGAAAAAAAAGCCCTTTTTCTCTCAGCGCACATCTCTCTATTCTTTAATCTCTCATTTTTTATCCCTTCTCTGGGTGGTCAATGGATAAACAGAAAGTTGCTGGCTCTTGCCCCCTAGCACTCAGCTAGATTCTTCTTCTTCTGCACGCAGCTAGTGAGTTTCTCCCACAGAGGGGCTGTGCTACAACTGGGTGTGTAGCAAATCTGCAGCTGACATCAGTTGACGATGCTCTGCTGGGGAGTTGAGACGTGATCAGATCTGTCCAGATGAGGGAGTGGAATATCTTGATCCATTCCAATTCGTGCTTCGCACTTGGATCGATACCTCGCTGCTTGGAGGATGAGAGAGCTTTCAGCCCTTTGTAATTAGCTTCAATGGTGCCCTTTTCTGGCGAATATGGTGCCCTTCTTGGCAAGTATGTTGATAATGAGGGAAAGACAGAACACCTGACTCAACTGTGCCCCTAGTTCATCATTTTGACCATTTTTTTTTTTTTGGTTTTCTAATAAAATAATTTTGACCAAAATGAGAGTTAGATTAACATACTTGTTCAATTTTCTGATTTAAAGTCATGCAAGTCAGGCTATGAGCACTGAAAATTTTCCTTTTTGGGTCCAAGAAATGGTCCAGTTTTGAAAAATGAAATAATTTTCGAGAAATTAGTCAACCTCGGTAAAAATTCTCAAAAACTATTTTTGCAAACGGCCACTGCTCAACGAGCACGAAACCTACTCTTGAGATGCACAACCTCGGACCCATAGCAATGGAAAATTGCCCCTTGTCTGAAGGACATTACATGGCAACGGAAAGTTGCCCCTTGTTTGAACGGCACCGCAGCGCATTGAATGGCAACGGAAAGTTGCCCCTTGTTTGAACGGCACCGCAGCGCATTTGTAGTCAGTCCTCAGAGCGACGAACACAACCAGACTCTCGGTTACAGAGAAGACAAAGATGATCAAAACCATTACATGGACACAATTGATTTGGAAGTGTTTATGGCTAGACTTTAGAATGAAGTTGCCTATGTATCCCAAAGATGGGAATCAAGCCTCACGTAGTTCGGGGTTAAGGTACACTCGGGTATTTAACCTCTCATTTTTAGGCTCTAACTTTTGCCAAGGCGCCCGTTGCAGGTTTTCAACCTTGCGAGCTTTGTTTTTCTTTTCTTTTCATTTTCATTTCTTTTTTTCTTGTTCCCTTTTTTCTTTTTCTTAATTTCTTTTTTTTCATACTTCTCTTTTCTTCTTTTTTCTTTTTTGCTTTTTGTATATATTTTTCTTGTTCTAACTTTTACCTGGGTCGCCCTTCCGAGTTTTCGGCTCAGCGAGCCTCTCAAAGGGTAAAAGTGTAGCTTGGTCCATGCCAAATGGTTGTAAGGTTTTGAGGCCATCCGTATCTAGGAGAGTGGTTGTTGATTTGCAAGAGGACTTATCTTCGGCTCTTCGAGCACATTTGACATCTTTGCCCCTAGTTCGAAGGGTATTTCTGTTCTAGCTTTGCAAGCTTCTTCTGATCTTCTAATCTTCTTGATCCGACTTTCCTGGCCTCTTGTTCGAGGGCTGCTTCAAATCTGGCCACACAGGCCTCACATTGTAGTTGACTGTTGAACGTTCTGAATCCCAGTTCAAGGTTTGAAAGTGAGGGGTCGAGTCTCGAGGCTGAGAGCGATCCTAAGCTATAAAATCTCAAGAGCGATTCTACACAGGTCTTCGTAGGACCGCGCAAAACATTTTTTGAAAGTTTTTAAGAAAGCGACAAATCGCTCGCGCTGAAGACAGTGTAGAACCAATATGGATCAAGCCAGGATCCTTCCCAGTACTCACACTAACAAGCATGATTTCATTCATTAAGGGCTTAGCACGCCTCTCTTTCTCTCAATTGATCAAAATTTTGCAAAACCCGAGGAATTCCTTCCTCTTCGTTTTCACCGCAGTGTTCAAAAAGCTTTTGGAAAACTTAGGTCGATGCAATGAATTCAAGGCACAGAAAAGACACAGCTTCTAGTCAAATACTGCCATCTCATTTGGAATTTCTGGTACAACTGGCACACAGCAGAAGCAAACACAAAAGCATGAAAAACCACTGCTGTTCATTCAAATCTGTTGGCATTACTGGCTCCAAGGTAGAAATAGACTCAAAACAAAACGAAAAGACAAACACAAAAACAAAATGGTGACGCCCGAGGTAACACCCCCTCGGAATCACCCAACTCCTATACAACAGGACTGACTCGATACAGCAAGATAGACCCAAAACAAAAGAGACTGACTCAAAACAAAAAGACAGGCTCAAAAACAAAACAATAAGACTGACCCAATACCTAAGTCAGAATGTACAAAAACCAGCATTCACAAATGCTCAAAACAGTGCGTGCCATACACCATATCTAAAATAAACTAAATACCGCTCGCAGGTGGTTCATCCCTGGATCACATCACATTATCCCCCACAAGTTCGCTGATCAAGTGCCGATAGACTTTGCAGGACCTGGTGCGGGGATGACCCCGTTGTCAATCAAATTTTGTATCTCGTGGCGAAGACAGACGCAACTATCGGTGTCATGACCGGTTTGTTGATGGAAAGCACAGTACTTAGTCGGGTCATGCTTTGGAGGGAAAGGATCGGGTAGAGACCGTTGCTCTAACGGTTTCAAATGTCCTTTCCTGAGTAGTACCCCCAGGGCTTTAGACAAAGACATATAGAGTGGGGTGAAAACCCTCTTGCCTCGGGGTAGATAGTCTGAAGTTCGAGGGTTTGAAGTGGATGTACCAACAAAGGGGGTGGCTGCTTTTGGTGTGGTGGTGGCGACCATGCCCACTCCGGAAGATCTTGCAGCTGCGTCACCGCTAGTGGTCGCATTCAAACTGCGGGTAAACGCCCTCCTGGGTTGCTCCTTCTTCTGGTCAATGAGGCCCTGCTTCATAGCGTCCTCGATCTGTACTCCCATTTCATGCAAATCTGAAAACGTAGGGAAGGGGAGCACGATCATTTTTTGCATTAGTTTGGGCTAGAGGGTGCGCACAACCATCCGTATCTGATCCTTATCCGTTGGCCTAATGGTCATCATTGAGGCCTTGGCCCTCCAGCGGGCCATGAATTCTGAGAAGCTCTCCTTAGGCTCTTGCCTCGTCATCTTAAGATCACGGGTCGTAATCTCGATTTGGGTATTGTATGAATATTGTGCGACGAAGGCCTCGGCTATCTCCTCCCAGCTTCGTTTCACTGAATCCTCCAATTTGGCGTACCAGATGGCCGCAACACCCGACAGGGTCCTGCCAAAAAGGGAGAGCTTCTGTAATCTTATCAAGCCCATCGGGCGCAGAACATCTGAAAACAAACTCAAGTGGACCATGGGATCTCCTGACCCGTCAAAACGGTCGATGTGAGGCATCTTGAACCTATCCGGCAGTGTCACAACTGCATCGGTGTACCCGTCCTCAATGTCTGGGATGGATTTTACCCCCTGGGATTTCTTGAACAACTTCTCAAGCTTGCTCAATTTCAACACTGTAGGGTCAACCTCAGTCTCGAAGGGTGAGTCCAGTAGATTGGTAGGTGTTTTGGACAGCTGGGGTAAGATCGGGGGCGGAGCTGCCCCTGTAGGAATGTCTGTACCCTCATGGGTATTCTGAACATTCATCGTTTCCTCGGGTGCGGGAGCTCCTGCTGGAGGAGGAACTCGTCGGGAAGCAGACGCGCCGCTTTGTTGTTGCAGCCTGGTGATGAGCTCAGCCTACTAAGCCATGATTGTAGCCTGCGGCTTGGAAAATTTTGCTTGGCGGACAACGTCTTGCTGCATGAGTTTCATACTTTCTTGCATCTAACGCATCATTGCCTCCATCCCTGACGTGTTCTGCTGATCCATCTAATTGACTGGTATCTATCCCTGCAGTAGAAACTGAGACCTTAGCCTGACTGTTCACTGGCAGGGTGGATAAGGGCTACTGATCTGGTAACTGGTGATCTGTGCTTGACTGGCCCTTTTATCCTGCCTCTGGCAAAGGAACACTGATGGCCCTTGAACTGAATCTCTGACCTGACAAAGTCTATCAGTACAAGTTCGATGAACCTCGGGGGATATCGGAGCCTTCTGAAGCTATGGTTCCAGGACTACCTAGCAAAAGAGAAAATAGTTAGCACCTCAGCTCAACTTCACCAAAACAGATACGAGCATAGCAAGATGACTATGCCCTCTACTGAATTCTGCCTCCAAAATTTTGCCTCAAATCTGATACCCTCGGGTAAAACTAAACCCCAAAATATTGAACTGGTGCCCGCAAGCCTGATGCCCAAACCTGCAAACTGATACATGCATTCCTATAGAGACGCACTCTAAAAGCACATAACAAGCAAGTGAGAGCCAAAACACCCCTATGTTGGGGTAGGGTTTCCCTGTCCTATTTTATCAGGAGCCAGGGTTTCACTATGCACGCAGCGGTTTCAAACAACCTATATTGAGTAAGCAACCTATCCTAGTTTGGAATGGTCACTACGGATTTCGATATGCACTAGGTCGAATGATCAAAAAGGGTGCCCCGGTAAAACCGGGGTTTGTGTTCCCATACTGGCAGAGCCCACAACCGGTCAGCCTTATGGGCATGTCTTGACAAGACAAGCCTCTGGCAAACCGTTCAGGAATAGCAGATGGCAAACACGATGTCCTAGGCGCACCAATACAAATGCAATACAAAGAGACACACAAGAGTAGTCAAAAGCAGATATCATGAGTTCGAGTCAAGTTCTCTAAATCCCCAGCAGAGTCGCCAGAAACTGTAACAAGCCCGCGGAGGGACCTCGCTACAGCTCAGACTCGAATTTGTGTTACGGTTCTTAATCTGAACCAAAGAGCCCAAATCCGGCAAATCGTTTTGAGAAAACAGATTTTTTTGAAAGAAGTGCCAAACATGGACTGCTTTGCCAGATACAGAGTCGCCAACTAAATGTTTTATTTTTGAAAAATTTAGGAAATCCTAACTCATTTGCCTAAGGCCACGTGTCCGTCATCACCAAAGTTGTCTCGGCTCGGGAACTTGGGTACGATTGGGGAAGGTCACTTCGTGAGCACCCCCGCTCGCTCGATCAAAGATCGGCCTCTACTAATCATGATATCTAGTTTTGAAAACATTGTGTGCTCTTATTCCGGTTATTGGCCTAGATTTACTATGTGATGCGCACAGCATACAAGTATAGACTGAGTCGCCTGAATTGGAACAAAACATTTCATGTTTGTTTTTGAAAATGGTTTAATGGTACTACTCGCAAGTAGGCTAAGACGTGGATTTGCCACCCTCGGGTGGGCTTAGAAAACATGATTTTGCCACTATCTAGTGGGCTTAAAACACACAATCAATGATTTGTTCCAATCCAACTAACCCAACCTTCACCCACAGGCATTCAGGCAGTTATATCACATAAGCAGTTAGCCTCATGGTAAGCATGCTATTCATGGCAGTCACTCACACGCATGTAAGGATGCTAAAGCATAAAAACTCACCGAGTACTCCAAGCCAAAACCGAAGCTAATTAGAAATCCATGCATGAATCCTAAATATGCTGAAATGCCTAATGCAACACATGCAAGAATGCAATTATAGCAGGCTCGGCTATTCTAAACATGGCATATGAGATGCAACAGCTAACAAGTATTCAACTTGGAATTGAAATACAATGCAGTGAGTTATGATGCGCGGAGCCCGGTGCATGCAAAACAGATGAATAAGTGCAAACATGCTGTCGTACTGTATGCTAATTGAAACATGCCCTAATCTAACCATCATAAGCTGGTAAATAAAAGGGAAGAAAGACGTGGGGTTGGAAGACATACATCACACTCACGCACGATTATTACAACATTGCCTTCACGCAGAGGGTCCGAATAATATACAGTCTCAAATGAATAGTACAGTCCGAATAAATAATACAGTCCAAATATGTACAAAAATCCTAATTAATTACCAAATTAACTAAGAAAATGTGGGAGCCGAATGAACAGAGGAGCCAGCAGGAATGTATCCCGGAAGTCAGAGACTATTCGGCTCCGTACTAACCGACTAAGATACCGAATGTATAGAAATTGCCGAATGGATAGGAAGATATATGTTGGAATAAACAAAAGGATAATAAGTAGAAAGTGGGCTCTGGACCCGAGGTCCAGAAAATGAGTATAAATGCAAGAGCTTCAGATTGAGAAAGGTACGTAAAAAAAAAACACTTCACTAAATTTAGTAAACAAGCTTTCTTGAGTAGAAGAACTGACTTGCCCGTCGGAGTGCTAATCTCGGCACCCCCGACCGGAGTATTTGTCTTTGCAGGTGACTAGCTGAGTATCAAGAGCGTCTCCCAGGATCTGAAGAGTATTTCCAAAACCACTTCCCCACAACTGGCGTTGTCTGTGGGAATACTCAAATACATCCATGGAAGGCGTGACTCAAGATTCTCCGATAGCCACCGACGCGATCACACAAAGAATCGACCTCACTCCGGCAAACATGCTCGAGAAGGAAATCGTCGCTGCAAGACGTGCCTTGAATGTCGATTCACAAACCACTTCAGCACAGGAAACGATGCTATCCATCTTGGAACGAGCCAAAAAGACCAAGCACAGTTTAGATAACACCATCGCTGAGAACGAGCGCCTTCGCCGCGATCTGGCCTCGGAAATAGCAAAGTCCAGACAAACAGTGCGCCAGGTTTCTAAGTGACCCCCAAGGGCAGGCGATCTACGGTCTCAGGCCCGACAGCAAAACATCGACGCTCGTTGTGCTTCAGCCGATTACTTTAAGGAGTTGACACAAAACGAACGTCTCCAGCGAAGTGTTCCGCATGATAACATCCATATGATATACAGCCTGCCGAAGGCCCCGGCCATACACGTAATCCAGTCCCTCCCAGACCCTCAGCAGCAACTCACGCCAGCAAAGCGACCCCGAGAATCGTCAAGCATCACCTTTGACGATTCTGATTTGATCGGCGTAACACTCCCTCACATCGATCCGTTGGTTGTCGCGCTACGCGTAAATCAGTTCACCGTCGAACGAGTTCTTATAGACCAGGGCAGCACTTCGGAGGTCATGTACTATAAAACCTTCATCAAACTCGGGTTCACCGAATCAAATCTGACTCCGGCCCCTTATCCCCTATTCGGCTTCAATGCCAATCCAGAATACCCACTGGGAAAAATCAACCTACCCGTTCGAGCAGGATCCAGAACGGTGGATGTAGAATTCCTGGTCGTCTGGCTGCCATCGCCATACAATCTCATCATGGGGCGATCGTAGTTGCATACCCTGCAGGCCGTCCCCAGCACCTACCATCAATTGTTACGTTTCCCAACAGAACACGGCATTGAGCAGATCCGCGGCTCCCAAAAATCGGCACAAGAATGCTACCTCCTGGCCGCCAAAATGCCAAAGGAGTTGCAGGTAAACTCCATCGAGGTACCTAATCGGGAAATCCTGGATGACGTCAGGCGGCAGCCAAGCGAAAAGGCCACAAAAGGTTTAGACCAAGTTGACATCAATGGCAGCCCGAAAAAGTTCTTCATGATCGGCACCTCTTTAAACCAAGCCGATAGACAGCAACTGATCTCCTTTCTACTTGCCAACCTCGACGTCTTTGCGTGGACTCCGTACGAGATGCCGGGTATAGACCCATCAGTTTCACAGCACCACCTGAACGTCGACCCCACGTGCAAGCCCATCATTCAGAAAGGTCGTCCGTCTGCCGCAGAGCACACTGCTGCCGTCATAGAAGAAGTTGACAGACTGCTTGACGCTAGGGCAATTAGAGAAGTCACCTACCCCACGTGGCTCTCCAATACAGTGGTGGTGAAAAAGAAAAATGGAACTTGGCGAGTGTGTATTGACTTCACAGATCTGGAAAAAGCTTGCCCTAAGGACTGCTTTCCCTTACCTAGAATAGACCAACTCGTCGATGCCACGGCGCACCATCAACGCATGAGTTTCCTCGATGCTTACAAAGGCTACCATCAGATCACCATGCATCCAGATGACCAGGACAAAACTGCATTCCTCACCCCAAGAGGAACCTACTGCTACAAAGTTATGCCTTTTGGGCTGAAGAATGCAGGGGCAACTTACCAAAGACTGGTCACCGCCATGTTCAAAGAACAACTCGGCCACACTATGGAAGTTTACATCGACGATATGGTGGTCAAGTCCAAAGAAGAAAAGGATCACATAGCCGATCTAGAGAAGACGTTCGGCATCTTGCGCAAATATAGAATGAAACTGAACGCCTCGAAGTGCACGTTTGGGATCGACTCCGGCAAATTCCTGGGTTATATTGTCAACCACCGTGGAATCGAAGCCAACCCGAGGCAAGTCACAGCAATCTTGGAACTCGGTTCCCCCCGCTCAGTGAAAGAAGTCCAAAAGTTGATAGGGATGGCCGCTGCACTCAATAGATTCATCAGTCGGTCAACAGACCGATGCAGACAATTCTTCCAAACGCTACGTCAAGGCAAAGCTTTTGAATGGTCCGCCGAATGTGAAGCAGCTTTCACTGGGCTCAAGACTTACCTCCGGTCAGTGCCTCTCTTGACAACACCAGCTGCTGGTGACCCCCTCATTCTGTATCTGGCAGTCTCTGATAGGGCCATCAGTGCCGTACTATTAAAAGAAGAGGAAGGGCAGCAGCGGCCAGTGTATTATGTGAACAAGGCAATGGTCGATGCCGAGACACGTTATCTTTCGCTGGAAAAACTCATCCTAGCCTTGGTCATGGCAGCAAGAAAACTGATGCATTACTTCCAGGGACATAGCATTGGGGTGATAACAGATTATCCCCTCCGATCAGTACTACGGAGTGCGAAAGCATCAGGACGTGTTTCAAAATGGGCTCTTGAACTCGGCCAATATGACATTCAGTTTTTACCCAAAACCGCAATAAAGGGACAGGTGCTTGCCGACTTTGTGGCCGAATTCACAGGCGGGCTTTCTGACCTTAAACCTGCCGACGTTCTTCCAAAGGCTGAAGTTCGATCAAAGTCGAACTGGAGAATTTATGTCGGGGATATTTGGGAGCTATACTGTGATGGATCGTCTAACCAATGGGGCTGCGGCGCCAGCGTAGTAATCATGTCCCCTGACGGCGCAGTAATAGAACAGGCCATCAAGCTTGGCTTCGAAGCATCAAATAACGAGGCCGAGTATGAAGCCCTCTTAGCCGGTCTACGAAATGCACGTATTCTTGGCGCTAGGCGTTTGTTAGTGTTTTGTGACTCCAAATTGGTCATCAACCAGCTAAAGGGGGAGTACGCTACAAAAAACGACTGTATGGCGGCCTATATGAAAACGGCCAACTCTTTGCTAACGAAGTTTGACCATCGCGAACTGAACCAAATAACACGTGATCAGAATACACACGCAGATGCCCTGGCATGCCTAACCTCCGCCGTCAATTCTGAGCTCAAACGGACCATTGAGGTAGGTTTCATCCCGGAGCCGAGTATTGGCCCTTCGAAGGAAACCCACATTAATGTTATAGAATCCGCATCAAGTTGGATGGACCCCATAGCCGGATTCCTCTATTCTGAACAGCTCTCAGAGGACAAAAAAGAAGCACACAAGCTACGCAATAAGGCCCTTCGATACTATCTGGATCCACAAGGAGGGCTTTATAAAAAGTCCCTCTCCGGTCCCTATTTGGAATGCGTACACCCAGATAAAGTGGAGGAGCTTCTAACCGAGATACCTGAGGGCAGTTGTGGTGCCCACTCTGGCGAACGCTCTCTCGCCCATCGACTATAACACAGGGATATTATTGGCTGACAATGAGAGCCGACACAAAAAATTATGTTAAAAGATGCGAACAATGCCAAAAGTTCTCCCCACTAACCCATTTGCCCGCCGAAGAGTTGAATTCTATCACCAGTCCCTGGCCGTTTGCTCAATGGGGCCTCGATATTGTGGGACCGTTGCCAACTGCCCCAAGAAACAAGCGATTCCTGATCGTAGCAACAGATTACTTTACAAAATGGGTCGAAGCGGAAGCTCTAACGCACATACGAGATGCCGACATAAAGCGATTTGTATGGAGAAACGTCATTACGCGATTCGGCATTCCAAGAGCTCTCATCTCAGACAATGGTACCCAGTTCGATTGTGGCGTATACCGAGAACTGTGCAGCAAATACGGTATCGTGCCTTACTTTTCTACGCCCGCGTACCTCCAAAGTAATGGTCAAGCCGAAGCCTCTAACAAAACCATCTTGGACAGCATCAAAAAGAGGCAGGAAAAAGCTAAAGGCAAATGGGTCGAAGAATTGCCAAGTGTATTGTGGGCGCACCGCACAACGCCGAGGAGGTCCAGCGGAGAAACGCCGTTCGCCCTATGCTTCGGAACCTAGGCAATCTTACCCCTGGAAATCGACTTCCCGACTTTGAAATCACAAGCCTTTGATACGGGCTGAAATGACATGATGCTCGCCCTGGACCTGGATCTAATCGAGGAACGAAGAGACCGCGCCCTGGCCTCCATGGCACGGTATCAACAACAGCTCGCTAAGTCGTACAATCAACGAGTTCAGTTGCGTCGTTACACTCCAGGAGAGCTGGTCCTAAAGAAAGTACTTCCAGCCGACCGGAGACCGGCCGACGGAAAGCTGGGCTTGAATTAGGACGGCCCCTATCAAATAGACTCCATTGCAGGAACAGGGGCATATTGCCTCTCGGACATGTCAGGAAGAAGCCTGCAACGGCCTTGGAATTCAACGCATCTACGAAAATTTTACCAATAACCCAATTTGTGGGCTTGGTACTTGTACATACTCTGCCGTAATGCAAAAGTTGCTCGTTTTTATGCTTCAGCTCATACACAACCTAAGTCTCGTTTTTATGCTTCTTGACGACCGAATAAGTCTCTGGATTTGGAGTGCTCTTCGTGGATACCACGATTGGCCAAATAAGTCTCCGGATTCAGAGCCCCGTTGGGTGCATGACATCTAAGGGCCGAATAAGTCTCAGGATTTGGAGCGCCCTTCGTGGATACCACGATTGGCCAAATAAGTCTCCGGATTCGAAGCCCCTTTGGGTGCATGACATCTAAGGGCCGAATAAGTCTCCGGATTCGGAGCGCCCTTCGTGGATACCACGATTGGCCAAATAAGTTTCCGGATTTGGAGCCCCTTTGGGTGCATGACATCTAAGGGCCGAATAAGTCTCCGAATTCGGAGCGCCCTTCGTGGATACCACGATTGGCCAAATAAGTCTCCAGATTCGGAGCCCTTTTGGGTGCATGACCTCTAAGGGCCGAATAAGTCTCCGGATTCGGAACGCCCTTCGTGGATACCACGATTGGCCAAATAAGTCTCCGGATTCGGAGCCCCTTTGGGTGCATGACATCTAAGGGCCGAATAAGTCTCCGGATTCAAAGCGCTCGTCATGGGGGTCACGAGTTCAACAAATTACATGATTCTTAATTGGAGCCGATCAACGCATGTTCGAACGTTTACATTACGCAATACAGAGGTTGACAATAAATTGCGATAGGACGTTTCATTACGCGCAAAACATTTCAACACAATACAAAAGCTGACAATAAATTGCAACAGGACGTTTCATTATGTCCAAAACAGTTCAAAAGTTGCTAATAGAAAAATTCTATTTATTAAGAAGCCACTAAAACATTTGATAAAGAAATTCTATTTATTTAACATTATAGTCCACTAAGTCGGCATCTTCATCGTCGTTTTTCTCGACGTCGAACTCAGGATACGGAAGGCAATGCCGATGATATAGGGGCGAAGCCGAATTTATTCCCACAGACCCAAGAGCTTCCATGGTTTGAAAGGCCTTGATCCAGCCGTGCTTGAAACCCCGATTTTCGCATCGGCAGACTTCCTCAGCTAGGTCCGCTTTGGTTTTTTTAACCCCGGCCTTCAAGCCGTCCCAATACCCTCTCTCATAACCCGAGGCCTCTCGGTTCGCCCTCTCCCCCATGCTTTTCGCTTGACTGTCCACCACCGACTCGTCCGCTCGAGCACTCTTCAGCTCCCGAAGCTCCCTCTCAGCCTTTTTCGCGCGAGCCTCCAGACTGCGATTCCTTTCGTTGTTTCTCCCACTCTCGCGTCGGGCTTCGTGTAGACGCATCCCGACTTCATAAGCACTATACAGCCCCTTGATAGCCCCATGTATGCCATCCTGAAATACTTCGAAATCCCTATGTCCGACCATCGACTGTTGGACCTCCGGCGGAAAAATTTGCCGAGCAAACTCGACTGCCACATCTGGATCTTTAATTATAGAATCCGCCTCCGTCATCGGTCTATTCTTCACCCGAACCGCAAAACTCAACTGTCGTGGCGCTGCCTCAGACTCAACTTGCGGTCGTGGGCACGGGGAAATTCCCCGCTGTCCGTCCTTTCGGGGTGATCTGCTTCGACGACTAGGGGGCCCCTCTTTTTCCCGATCCATGGATGCTCTTCTTCTCGTGTGGGTAGGCCCGCTGCCGCGATTCATTTTGACTGCTAAACTCAGCCAATGTTGGCCCCTGCCAGGTTCGGATCGAGCCTGAATAGAAATGAGTCAAATTTTTGGCATGAACTCGCCCATTTATTCTGGGGTATATGCAGCTCCCCCGAGAACACTGAGCGCCAAACGTCATAGGCTATATTGCAAGTGCTATCGCCAGTTATCCTAAGATCGCTGGGGCAAGGGCACTCACTTATCTACTCGGCCATATTTTCAAATGATAACGCTGAATAAGTTATGCCTCAGCCAGCCCACGATTCCGAGATAGTCGGCTCATTCGGTTCCTCAGGCTCGCGCCCTGGCTAAGGCAAGGGCAGATTCATTAATCTCATCGGCTATATTGCAAGTGCTATCGCCGGTTATCCTAAGATCGCTGGGGCAAGGGCACTCACTTATCTACTCGGCCATATTTTCAAATGATAACGCCGAATAAGTTATGCCTCAGCCAGCCCACGATTCCGAGATAGTCGGCTCATTCGGTTCCTCAGGCTGGCGCCCTGGCTAAGACAAGGGCAGATTCATTAATCTCGTCGGCTATATTGCAAGTGCTATCGCCGGTTATCCTAAGATCGCTGGGGCAAGGGCACTCACTTGTCTACTCGGCCATATTTTCAAATGATAACGCCAAATAAGTTATGCCTCAGCCAGCCCACGATTCCGAGATAGTCGGCTCATTCGGTTCCTCAGGCTCGCGCCCTGGCTAAGGCAAGGGCAGATTCATTAATCTCGTCGACTATATTGAAAGTGCTATCGCCGGTTATCCTAAGATCGCTGGGGCAAGGGCACTCATTTATCCACTTGGCCATATTTTCAAATGATGACGCGGAATAAGTTATGCCTCAGCCAGCCCACGATTCTGAGATAGTCGGCTCATTTGGTTCCTTAGGCTCGCACCCTGGCTAAGCCAAGGGCAGGTTCCTTAGGCCGATCATCCGAGCTCAAAGATCGTCCGAGCTCAAAACTGCGTAATATCATTAAGTAATATCATTCTTCATTAGCAAAATTGAGCACAACTCATGACATTTTATATATACTCAAAATAAATAAGCTATAAGCTCGCACAAAATTGTCTGACAAAACGATTGTAACAATACATCAGTAAAATCCTAATACGTTTGTGAGATTTGTGAAAATCTAAAAGTCAATACAACAGTAAAATCTCAATACATTTGTGAAATTTGTGAAAATCTAAAAGTCAAACTGCCCAGCTCAGCCTTCGGAATCAGTCTCCAGCAGCTCAACATCCACCTGCTCGTACGGCACTGGCATAGTCAGTGAAACGCCAGCAGCAGCAAGGGCTTTGTGCTAGCCATGCTTGAACCCCCTGTTTTCGAACCATGGGACCTGGTCCATATATTCGGCAAGCCCAGCATCCTTCCCGGCTTCGAATACTTTGGAGGCAGCCGCCTTGACGTTGGCCAATTCAGCCTGCAGGCTGGCAACTGCTTGTTGGGACAATCTCAGCGTCGTTTCGCTCGCGTCCGCCTTTTTTTCGGCCTCCACTCGCGACTGATCTGCAAGGCGAGCCTTTTCTACTTCGGCCTCGGCCCGAGCCGCTTCCTTGTTCGCTCTCAAAACTGCGTCTTCGGCCCTCTTCCTCTGGCCCTCCACCTGTTTTCGCAAGCGGTCCATCTGTTTGACGGCGTCGAGATGCCGACATCCCATATCGGCTATCCTTCCGATGGTCTGCAAAGGAAAAACCCAAAAACATAACCCCAACAGTACTTGGATAAAGTGAGGAAAAGTCAAAATACGTACCAGAAGTGCCAATTGCGCAGTTAGTGCCGTCGCATTCAGATCTGGTTCCACTCGAAAAGCCTCCATATCAGCCGGCAACGACACAGACGTGGCCACGCCGAACACGACCTCTGGATCTTTAAGTGCCGAAGCGTTAGAGGGAACCGGCATGTCCTTCACCATTGGACGAATGACAAAAGGAACAACCTCATTAGATCCCTCCAATCGAGGATGCTTACCACTTTGTTCGGCTGAACCGGCCTTGAGGTCCGCAGAACGTTTCCCTGTCTTTTCCTCAAAGTTTCGGCCGTCTTCCCCATCCAAGGAAGATTCGGCATTCCGATCCTTCGTCTCTTCTAGAGCTCCCAAGGACGCTGATTCGGCAACAGGAGGGTGGAGTCGAGATTCGATGGCGAGAGGCATTTCAGACGAAATGCCCCCCGCCCTTCGCCGTGCGGTTAACCTCTCCGCGTTTGCCTTTTTAGCAAGCTTTGTCAGACTCAATCCGGCCATATCCTCGGAGTCTGCGATGGGAAGATCCTCTAAGCGTTGAAAAACGTCGGCAGAAGGAAGATCACCCGGTCCCGATGTAAATAGAGGATCGGCGGAATCCAATACCTCCTCAGATTCGGCCTCGAATCGATCTGAGTCGGCGGTATCAGCTACCTCGTTTCGCTCCGAATCGGACCCTTCAAAGCCTACCTGCCTTAGGTTTTTGAAGTCGGACAGAATAAGAGCAGTAAGTGAATCTTCACCCTTCGGAATCGGTATGTTTTCCGCCGCCGAGAAGGTTGTGTATGTCGGCTCGTAACAAAGCAGAATGTGAGCCGCCCTCCCCTGTCTCTGAAGACTTCGACGGCCGAAATACCTGAGAGCGACCTTGATGTCTGAAAGAACGGCGTCGTTGGTTGAAGAAAGTACCTTTTTCAAACCCCTCCCTGCACGAGACGAAGCCGTAAGATTTCAACGGAATAGGTTTTACAATAAAAATAAACGTGATAAAAACAAGGAGATATACGGCGACCTGGCTCGCCCCTCCGTCTAGGAATAGGGTCAACACGATCTTCCCTTTCGCCAAATTCCCAGTTGCCCTGGACAACGACCATAACATCATCAACTCGTTTCCCAGAGCTGGAAATCATAGTGATTAGTTGATGGTCGGTATCTTTAGCTCTGAGGAAATAACGCCCTTGCCGACCGGAGGACTTAGCCAAGGCATAGCAGTGCCGGATGGCCGGAATGCCAAGATTAATTCCAAGACGACGATTCAGCGCAACAACCCCCATTATAATTCTAAAGAATTTCACGTTAGGCTGAGAAGGGATTAAATCCCAATGGCGAAGCACAGCCCTCAAAAATGGGTGTAGAGGGAAGTGGACTCCACCCTCTGCGATTGACAAGAGAGGAAAGACGATTGTGGTCTCGTCCTCCCTCTCCATATCAAGGGTGCCGTCTGTCAAAAGTGACAGACGGACATCATCAGGAATAGAGAAATGGCGTCTAAAACCAGCAATTCGATCTGATGAGAGGAGGTCTTTCAAATGCTTCGCCATATTTGCAATTGACACAGATACGCCAAAGAATAAAATCAGAATAGTTCTCGAAGCAAAGAAGTGGAAAACTTACGGAAGATGAAGATTTTGGAAGGGACAAAATTGTAAGAACGATCCAAGGGCCAACCCAGCGACCGGTATCACGGAATGTGAATCTGAAGGGATGCCAATATTTGAAAACGCAATGAATAGATATATACGAAGAGGCGGGAGGTCAGTACGACAACCAAAAGGGGGGTGTACTTAGACGTATGCTTTGAGGGCCCGAATACCAAAATTTTGGTGGGATATTCAAAATTCGGAGCCAAGCACTCCAGCCAACAGACGTTGGGAGAATGCTTGGGGGGCAATTGTGGAAGCCGAATGAACAGAGGAGCCAGTAGGAATGTATCCCGAAAGTCAGAGACTATTCGGCTCCGTACTAACCGACTAAGATACTGAATGTATAGAAATTGCTGAATGGATGGGAAGATATATGTTGGAATAAACAAAAGGATAATAAGTAGAAAGTGGGCTCTGGACCCGAGGTCCAGAAAATGAGTATAAATGCAAGAGCTTCAGATTGAGAAAGGTATGTAAAAAAAAACACTTCACTAAATTTAGTAAACAAGCTTTCTTGAGTAGAAGAACTGACTTGCCCGTCGGAGTGCTAATCCCGGCACCCCCGACCGGAGTATTTGTCTTCGCAGGTGACTTGCCCGAAGATATATCAAGAGCGTCTCCCAGGATCTGAAGAGTATTTCCAATATGCATGACATGCATGAAATGCAACTAAGATACAACCTAACATGCAAAATGCTATGAAATGGCATACACGATGCACGAGGTAACATGGCATACACAATGCGCTAACATATAACCTAGTATACACAATGTTATGAAACGAAATGGCATACACAATTCATAATGGGCTTACACCAACACAAGTGGACCTCAGCCACACTCATATAAGAGGCCATTAGATGAAAATGAGACACTC
Source organism: Camellia oleifera (assembly GCA_022316695.1). Taxonomy (NCBI): domain Eukaryota; kingdom Viridiplantae; phylum Streptophyta; class Magnoliopsida; order Ericales; family Theaceae; genus Camellia; species Camellia oleifera. The sequence continues at coordinate 67,699,518 of CM039311.1, read as the reverse complement.
GAGATGCGTGCACACGTGCACGCAAACCGAGGACCGACCCTAAGGCACCAAATGCCACTCTAACAAAGCATGGCAAGGCATGGAATATGGCATACTAGCATGCAAATTTCAGTAGCAAAAAGTGATGCAAAACAGCCCCGAAACATGGAAACATGGCACCCGATGCATGGGAAGAGACTCGAAACTCGAAACTAGGCGCATGGAATGACTTATAGTTATACAAAGCATGCATTATTTGAACATGAAGTGTGAAGATAGAATCAAGAAAGCCCCCAAAAAAGAATATTTACAGTTTTAAGCAAGGCCAAAAGGTGAACACAAATAGGACTAAGCTAGCATGCAAAAATGGCCCCGTAAGAGAGATAATGAAGTAAGTAGCAGCTGATGGCCCTAAATGGCTAAGAGCCCTTCAACAAAGTTTAAGAGGGGCTCAAAATTAAGCACTTTACAGTTTATAACAAGCCACAAAAACAAACACAAGTATGGCTAAACTATTATGCAAGAAATGGGCCAAAAGGGAGGCAAAGAAGCAACTGATGGTTGCTGGCCTCAAATAAAGGAGGGTCCTTCAACAAAGTTGAAGAGGGGCCCAAAAAATGGTATTTTACAGTTAGTGACCAAACCCAAAACAGTGCACATGCAAGCTTAAAAAACTATGCAAAATAAGGCCTAAAAAGAGGTTTAAACACAAAGAGCAAAAAGGGAGCTTCAAACAGAAAAAGTCTCTTGATCAAACATGAATAGGGCATCAAAATAAGGCTATTTACAGTTCGGACCAGAGCCCAAAAATACAAGCACAAGGGGCTAACAAAACATGCAAAAATAAGGACAAAAGAGGGATAAAGAAGCAAGTGGCAAAAGGAAGCCTCAAAAAGTGAAGAACCCTTCAAAAATGTTGAATAAGGACTCAAAATAAGCTACTTTTCAGTTTATAACCAAGCTCAAAACAGTTTAAAAATAGGCCTAAAATACTATGCAAGAAAGAGACATAAATGAGAGCTAAAGAGGCAAGTGGTAGTATGAAGCCTCAAACAGGGAAGAACCCTTAATCAAACATGAAAATGACCTCAAAAAAAGACTATTTACAGTTTGGGTCGGAGCCCAAATATGCAAGAAAGTATAGCTTAGATTGTATGCAAAAATAGGGCCAAAAAAAGGAGAAGAAGACTTACTCTTGAAGAACCAATCTTTGACAGCCTTTGGACCAAGTTTGGGTGCTCCTAAGCTCTGAAAAATAGCCTCAAGTTGCTGGTATGGAGTATGGAGGCCTTGTGCTATGAGGTGTAGTGTAAAATGGTGTAGGATTTGAAGAGTTTTGGTGCTTGGAGTAGAGAGGGAGAGAGATTTGATGCAAGAGGCTTAAACCAAAATTTCTAACCTTTTCAAATGCAGTTGGAGCTGCTGGATATATAGGCAAAAGATGGGGGAGAAAAGAGAGGGAAATAAATTCAAATTTCCTCCCAAAAGTGCAGCCCCCCGGATACACAATCTGGGGGAAAACAAAATACATATTTGTAATGTACCATCAGAGAGGAGGAAGGCAGGCCCATTATCCAGGTTGCAGGTGGCCGGCCGGCCCTCCCCGTGGCTGGCCGGCCAAGGGTCAAAAATGTCAAGTTAGATTAGTGACCGGCCACCACATATTGGTGACACAACCATGTGGTCAAAAACTGGAGAAAGTGAACTAGGAGAGAGAAAAGGCCACTTTTAAGAGGGGTTCAAAAGGGTCACACACAATTACTGGCCGGCCATGTGATATTGGTGGCCTCCCAGGTGTCTACAACACAAATATGTGGTTTTGGGCTAGAAAAAGTGGTCTTAAGGTGGTCAACATTGGCTTCCAAGTGAGAAAAACGGGCGACGGAGGGCGATAAAGGAATAAAACTGGTTGTCAGAACAATTACTGGCCTCCCACCCTTCTACGACCTTCTTAATAGTGAATCAGAGGTCCCTGCCAAAAATGAATTCAAACCGATGCAAAATGAGGGTTCGGGGGCTGAAATGTGCAGCCCGGGGCCCTGAAAACTGACTGTTAGGCACCGGAAGTGGTGTTCGACCACGAAGTTGGTCTCTCGGACCACAGTGTCCCTTAAAAGGGAGGAAATAAGATACATGCCAAAAACCGGAGCAAACGGAGGTGGTTAAGCGGTCCCGAACCGAGGCACACGGCCAATGGCTCCGAAAAATCGAAAACCGGACTCCAAACGGGCAAAATGGCCTACGACCACGAAACGTAGCCTACGGCCACTGAGAGATAATCTATGAGACCTCTTCCTCCCTTTTGGAAGAGAAATAGAGAAAACCGAGCTTGGTTCGCAAATCGAGGCAAAGCATGAAAGAGTCCGGAAGTTCGGAGACAAGGCTCGCAGCCGAGACTCTGAAACCTTTGAACGAGCACGATATGCAACATCACCAAGCGCTCAATCGGTGACGTCTGAGTCTTAAGGTCGGTCAAAAATGGGGTGTCTACAATCATTCAAGGGCTTGTTTGGATTAAAGGAGTATTCCAAAGCCACTTCTCCACAAATGGCGTCGCCTGTGGGAATACTCAAACTCATCCATGGCAGACCCACCTCAAGATCCCTTAATCATTAGCAACGATAATGTTTTACTCAGAACGGTTTTCGGTCCAAAAGATACTCCCGCATGAAGGTCTTTAAACTTTAATCCCATAATTCCTTTGCCTTCAACATCAGCGGAAGATGTCTGTAGACACCCTATTTTTGACCGCCCTTAAGACTTGGGCGCCTCAGGTTGATCACTCGATGATGAAAGTTATGTTGTACAAACATTCGATTTCTTCAGCAAGAAAAGCTTCTAAACCCCAACCTTACACCCCTTTTTTAACCAAAACTATTTTTGACCTTAAAATCCTTTTTTTCAAAATATTTTTTTAAATGTTTCTACGATATTTCGAGGCTCACATTTCATTTAAAATATTGCACTTTTCGGTAAACCGAGTAAGGAAAAAGTGGAAATAAATGGAAGATAGGTGAATTCTTTGACAAGTCTTTAAAACATCTTATTTATAGGTTTGGAGTTAAAGAAAATTGGAAGGGATAGAAGAAAACTAGTTGGGGAAATGGTTGAGCATGAAACTGTTAAGAGAGAACTGGGCAGCCTTCAATAAAATAGGCATACCGTTTTGTACACTTATACTTTTGTTGTGGGGCCACCACCATTGGAGAGTGGACTTTCGAGGCTTCAATTTAGACTCAAGAATCTCCTAAATCTGAGTCTGGATGAAGGAGATATGGCCGTTTGAAGTTAGGCATCAATCCTGTTAAGATAGAAATGAGCAACCTTCACTAAAATAGGCATATCTCTTAGTACACTTAGAATTTAGATGTGAGGCTACCTTCATTGGAAATTAGACTTCTGAGGCTTCAATTTAGACTCAAGAATCACCTAAAATCGAGTTTGAATGAAGGAGATATACCCATTTGAAGTTGAACCCAGAAGCAGATTTTTGTAGCCGGCAGGCCACTATTTGTGGACGGCTGACCACCACTTCTGGCCTGCTGGCCACTTGTGAAAAGCCTAGATATTTTGTGCCAACTGTTCCTATATAGATATTTTCGACTGAGAGGCATGTTTTTCTATATATACTTGACCTTCCCTTATGTTTTTAGGTTATAAAAATTTCTAAAAATCCCAAAACTTGAAATTCTCTCTCTATCTCTATCTTGCAACACACACACACCTTACCCAAACACTTCCTAAATTAATATTGGAGCTCTTCTTGCTAAGATTACTGAGTCCAAATTTTAGCCCTTGAGAGTGTAAGCTTTGTGGTTTGTGAACAAAAGAATAACCTTGCTTCTTGAGGTATAATTTTGAGCATCTCTACACTATTTTTTCCTCATCTTTTCTTACTATTTTTAGACCATTTTTGGACTGTTTTTATGGGCTGAAGCTTTTGGTTTAAGGCTATTAAAGGTAGAGGGGTTAACCACCCTTCTTTACACATTGTCTCCTAAGCTTTTACACTTGTGTTTCCCATCTCCTTGTCCACTTTTTTTGAGCTTTTAAACACTGAATTTCAGAGTTTTTTCAGTGGCTAAAATGTTATTTTAAAGTCCAAAATTGGAGGGGTTAGCCTCCCCTCCTTATGCTTTGTTTACTAGCTTTCATAACTCCATGTTTTAGCTTATTGTTCTACCTATTTTTTGTCTTAATTCTAACATGTTTTAGGACTTATTTAGCACTGTTTTCGGAATGTTTTGGGCTGGTTGTGTCATTTATGCTTTATATTACATGCTTGTAGTGTAATGGTCCTCATAGGTTTGGTGGTTTAGGCCTTAGCTATCAACCTATTTGAGTTGATAGCATTTGCTTATGGCTTTCCATACTTGTTTTCACCTCTAATCACTTCTGCAACCTCTCTCTTTTCTTGGCTTTTGCTTTGCTTTGAAAGTTGATTCAAACTAATTGCTTGTTTAAAGCATGAGATTGAGGTCTTGTGCTTAATAGTTTAATCCCTTTGGGGGTTCATTACCAACGGCATGACACTTCTCTCATGCCTAAAACAACTCTTGGTTTGATGCTTCTTTCCATTAGAGGACTTAAAGCTCACCTTTGGACTTAATTTACTAAGGAATGGTTGGTAATTAAAATGGAGTAATAAAATGAGGACTAAAAAATGATGCAAGATAATAACTTGGTTAGGGTTCAATCGAACATTAATTGAACCCTTAAGTCTTGAATCATTTCATACTTGTTAGTATTAAGGAACGGAAGCAGGAAACTGGAAGGAGAAATGAGGAAATAGCACTTAAATAGATGATAACACAGTTTAAATAATTATTACAAAACAGATACAAAATAGAAAACAGTTAATAAAACTTACAATTGTTTAACAGAAGCAGCTGCAGAGAATTGCTTTGAAATACATAGAAAATAAATTACAGAGATAACTAATTTTTTAGGAAGGAATGGTCTCTCAAATTCTTTTCCAACTCTGATTACATATGACTAAAATATTACAATTTATAGGAAAACAAATGACTATGAGAGCAGTTGGCAGCACATGGGATTGAGCAGGCTGTTGGTTGCTTTCGGCTGATCGACTAAAAGTTGATGTAGCTTTTAACTTTTGTTGAGCAGATTGATTGAGTGAATAGTGAATAGTAAAATTGACTTTTACTATTCATTGCTTTCGGTGGAGGTAAGCATGTGACTGGGGAATCAATATAAATACAAATTGGCAGCTTTTCTCAAAAGAGTATTGATTGAAGCTAATTTGTATCTATATGGAATCTAATGCAGGGCTGACTAGGCATATGGATCCTGTGCATCTTGAAACTCGGGTCCATATGGATTTTGACCTTCAGAAGAGTTTGAACTGTTTGAACCATCTTCTGAACTGTTGTGATTCGAGTCTGACTTGGCTTGGGCCATGAGGAGACAAGCCATTTGGAGGAGCTCATCTTTGGATGACTTAGACTTGGGCTTAACCTTTGATTTGGACTTATCCTTTGCCTTGGGCTGGACAGTACTGAACTTTGCTGACTTGGATTTTATCTTTGATTTGGAGGACTTGGGCTTGAAAGAACTAGATGTTGGGCTTCCAAGATTGACTGGAAGAAGCTGGCTTCCTTGTGTTAATGGATCTGTTGGGTTCTGCTGAGCTTTAACCATGGCAGGTGTAGGGGCATGAATGTTGATTAGGAATTCAGTTTGAACAATTTCAACAATGCGTGGAATCTTGAAATTATCCCACCATTTAACCATGTGTTGCCGGTAAATAACATCATCAGAAATACCATATTGCCATTTGAATATCCAAGGGATTTTGTATTTGGATATAAAAATAAGCAATGGAGGGAATTTCCTTTGTTGTGGAGCGAATGAGAAAACAGTGAAGAAATAGTTGACTTGTTCTATAATTACGGATAGGAAGATTTTTGAGATGGCGCCATACTGAGACCACCATCGTAGAAACCAATTAGTTAATTCAGATTTGAATTTTTGATCAAATTGGAGAAACCAGGAGTGACTATTTGACTCATTTTGATACAAGAGAACTTTGAACCAAGTATCAATGTAATCCTAGTAACTGTATTTAAATTGAATGATCAAGCAAATCTCTTAGTTGATAAGGAGAACCCCAATCATCCAGAGAAACAAAGTTGTAAATATAGAGTGAATGGTACACAATTTTACTTGTGTAAGTGTGATCATAAATGGGTTTAATCACAATGGACAGATGGTTGAACAGGATGTCTTTATAGAAAGTAATTGTTTTTTTCTGGATGGAGAGGAATAAAATGCCATCCAGGAGGAAAATAGGATTTAACCAGGTCATGAACAGTGTGACACTTCGGGTGACTAGGTTCTTTGCAAAAGAGATTAGTAGTGGTAGATTTAACATAATCAGATCGAGCTAATTTAATAGGGTTAGAAGGATATGGAGTAACTGCTTGACTAGATGAAGCAAAAGGATCAATAGCCAAGGCAGATGTATAACTGGGCTTAGGAATATTACCAAGAATTTGGTAACGGTTAACCAATTCAACAGGGTGATATTTGGTGACTAACTCCAAAGGTGAAGGAACAAAAGGTTGACTGGATGGAACCAAGGCTTTGGAAGGAGGCTGTGGACGAGACATCTGAGAAATAGAGGAGATAAATTAGCATCCACTGAGGATATCTAATTGATCAGTATATGAATGTAAACAGTTAATATAATGAGTAAGTTGCTGTTTCTGGGCTTTAATCCGATGAAACTGAATATATTGAGCGCGTTTAGTAGGGGGATGAGTTGACTTGATATGAGCAAGGCGACGAGCAGTATGTTTGACCAAGGTTTTAAAGTGTTTAATTTGGTGTTTATGATAAGAAATAGAGGGAAATGGCATGATTATCCACCCTGTAAAAATTTTCAGGTAAGAAAATCAGGAATATAATTTTGACAACCAGGTATACATTCAATATCAAAATAAAAAATACTTAAAATGGATTACCACCGGGCAAAAATTTACTTACTAGCAAGATTTTGAACATCTTGTTCTAAAACATATTTAGCAGATTTACAATCAACACGAAGTAAAAACTTTTGATTTAGGATATCATCTTGAAATTTACTAATACATAAAACAGTAGATAAAATCTCTTGTTTAATAGTACTATAATTTTTTTGTGCTTTATTCCAGACACCAGAATGAAAGCGAACAATTTGTTCAGATGACTGAGGAGTGACTTTTTGGAGAAGGATGCCACCATAACCAATATCAGAGGCATCAATTTAAATAATTTTAAATGAATTTTTAGTAGGAATACCAAGACAAAAGAGAGATTTGACATATTGTTTGACCTGTTTAACAATAGCAGTATGAGTAGAAGACCAAGGAGGAGGATTGTCTTTTAACTGATCAAACAAAGGTTGACAAGTTTTCCTAAGGTCTTTATAAAATTCAACAATATAATTAAGAGAACCTAAGAACCATTGTAACTAGGTTTTATCTAGGATCTCATTAGGAAATTTCGAAGCAAACTCAATGGAGCGACTAATAGGGAGAATTGTATTCTGATGAATATCATATCCTAAAAATCTGACTTTAGTCTGAAACAATTTAATCTTAGGAGCAGATATGACGAAACCATGACTTTTAATAGTATAAAAAAAAGCATTAAGATGTTTCCAATGTTCATTAATTAATTTTGAAAAAATGAGAATATCATCTATATAAACTATAGAAAAATGACTAAATAAATTAAAAATGTCATTCATTATATTTTGAAATTCACTAGGTGCATTTTTTAATCCAAAAGGCATGACATTCCACTCATAGTGACCAAAGGGTGTAGTAAAAGCAGTTTTATATCTATCTTTAGGATGAATTTAGATTTGCCAAAAACCACTTTTTAAATCAAATTTACTAAAAATAACAGTTTGACTAAGTCTTTTGATTAAGTCTTTTTTATTAGGAATAGGATATCAAATCCATTTTAAAACTTTATTTAATGGTTTATAATTAATAACTAAGCGAGGGACACCTCTTTCTAATTCAGTATTTTTATTAACATAAAACGCAGGACATGACCAAGGTGATTTACTAGGACTAATAATTCTATTTTTTAATAATTCATTAATTTCTTTTTTACACATTTCAACTAATTCATGATTCATTTGAATAGGTCGAGATTTAGTAGGAATTTGTCGTTCATTAAAATTCTTAATGTATGGTAAAGTGACTACATGTTTTTTCCTATGCCAAAAGGCAGTTGGTAAAGTAGAACAAATAGTTGTTTCTAATTTTAATTTAAATTCTTCAATTTGAGATATAACAATAGGATCAATTAATTGTTATTCAATGCGTTTATAATTGACTTCTTCTTTGAGAAAACGTAACTGACGAGTTAATCGATTAATAGATTGTGAAATAGAACAGTCTTTTAATTAATTTAATTCCAATACTTTAGGTGGTGATAAGAATTTAAAAGTAACTGTTTGACCAAAAGCTTGAGTTGTTATTCCTTCACTAGATGTAGTAAATGGATATAATAAGAAAATAAATGGTGTGCCTAAAATAACTTTATCAGTCATATTTCTAACTAAAACAAATGAGGTTTTGAAACAGACATTATGTTGACATATATGGACTTTAGGTAATTTATATTTAATACGCATTTTACTACCATTAGCATAAGTTAATTTTTCACTTGTTTTTTTATAATATTTTTTAGGAAGTAAACCTTCTTGAATACAATTAAGATCAGCACCAGTATCAATGAGAGCAATAATATTTAATTCAAAATATCAATAATAAGTTTAACTTTTGAATACCATTTTTGAATATGAATTTTATTGATTGGATTTAATATTTTATCTTCATGATTATGAGATTGATGTGATCGATTATCAAATAAAAGATTATCAGGATTAGTATGTTCAGATTCATTATCAGATTCTTTTGGGGAAATGGCATCATTAGCTTGGAAATTATCTAAACTTTTATTAATTTTTAAAACAGTAATCTCATCTTATAATAATTTATCTTTATTTTGTAAATCTTTGATTAAATGTTTGATTTGATTAATTTCTTGTAGTAAATCATGTAACGTAATTTCTTTTTGTTTATTTTTAAATCTTTCTAAAGTTTTAGATAAGCTAATAATAGGTTTATCAAATTTAGGTTTCTTATCATGATTGGTTAATAAAGATTTCAATTTATCAGTATATTTTTGTTTTAACTTTGGATCTTCTAATTTACTAATTAATTCAATAAGGGCAGTTTCTTCTTGATTTTGTTTAGTAAGGACAGTGATTTGTTTAACGGGTTTACAACAAACATCATTACATCCTAATTCAATATTATTATCAGAATCATTACTGGGTGAATGATAATCAGATAAGGTATTAGGATTATCAGAAGAAGAATTATTATCAGATTGGTTTAGTTGAAAGATTTCAAATAATTGGTGTTTGGATTCATCATTAATTTGAAGTTGATTAACTTTATCTTTTAATTTTTGTTTTTCTTTACATTTGTTAGAATAATGACAGTTTTTACCACAGTTATAATAAGTAATATCTTTATTAGATTTAGATTTTGGATGTGATTTTTTATAATATTTCTTTTTGGATTTAGTATAGAATTTATCATTTGATTTTGAAGGTGAATAATTCTTTTTATACTTACGAGAATATTTGTAAGATGATTTATGTTTATTATACTTATGTTTTTTACGATGAGAAGGTGCTACAGAAGATAAACCATATTGTTCACAGAAATTACCTAATTCGTATTTAGGCTTATGTTTATCTTTAGCAGCTTTTTGACTAAGTTTAAGATCAATACACATTCTTAATCCTTCTTTTTGAATAGTACTAATGATATCACCATAGGTTAAATTATCATATTCAATAACACCAGTGGGTTGACTAAGGACATCTCAAATTTTGTGAGCAAAGAGACTGGGTAAACCATTAATAAATTTTTCTTTCCAAAAGGATTTAGTACAATCTTCTCTTAACATAACTCTAGAGGTAAATACATCTTTATACCATCTAAAATCGCTTAATGTTAGACAAGTAAGGTTACTAAATTGATCATGTATGCGAGAATATATATTAGTAGGGGTACCTATGAAATGTCTGACTATGGTATAGATTAATGTATTAATGCCATTAGGTATATAATAGCCAATATTTTCATCAAATATAAGTAAATCATTTTCATCTTTTTGACTAGCATGTAAAATTGATTCGCGTTGATCTTCATTAAGATATTTTTCCCACCAAGATTTGAGCATACCAGTAAAGCCAGAAGTGATTAAGGAGACTATTTCAGGTTGAGTATAATCAGGGTAGTTACTAAGATAACTATTTGCAACTATGGATAAATGATTTAATTTTTGAAGGATTTGATATTCACTAAGACCATCAATATTCCATTCGGATAACTTTTTAGCAGATACAGAAAATTGATTTTTAAGATTAGTTTCTTCATATTAGAGATCTGGGGGAGTAGGTCATGAATACCAATTTTTGGTAAGAGTAGTTGGAGTTGGTTTAGGATAATGAAGTTTATTAAGACTAGTCGATTGAAATTGTTGGGCTAAGATATTAATTTCATTATCAGTTGTATTAGTTTCTGATTGAGTGGAAACAGACTCATGGGTAGGTTGTTGGTTTAAAACAGTAAGACCTTTCTCAGTAGATGGAAAAGCTTGTTCAGAGGTAGTTAATTTAGTAAATAATTGTTCAATGGCTTTGATAGTAGAATTATCTTGGGTGACTAAACTATGACGTTTAGAACAGTTACTAGGTAAATTAAGCAATGGTTGGTCTAAAGATTGTTTAGTAGATGTGTTATTAGCCGAATAATCATCTAAATTGGTTTCTATTTTATCTAATTGTTTACCAATGGTTTTTAGACATTGATTAGTATAATTATTTTGTTCAATAACTTTTTTGATTTCAGGGTCAGTGCCAGGTAACTTAAAAGGAGAGGCTGGGACTTCGGAGTCGTGATGATCAATAATTATGGTAGATAAAGGAGGATGACTGGAGCTAACAGTAGTATTAGGTGAAGTTTTCCATTTATGTTTTGTAATTGTTTGAACTTCTTTATAATGGTCTTCTAAATATTCAAAGAAAGGAATTTCAATATTATGTTCAGTCATAAATTTGTACCATTTTCAAGTGATTATGGATTGTTGATTAGAATTATATTTAAGTTGATAAGCATGACGTTTGATTTTATTAATGTTAGATTTAAATTCAATGTGTAATTTATCAAGATCAAGAGCAAAAGGTTTGCTAATGGTCATTAATTGAGGATTAATTGGAGGTATAACTTCGAAATCAGTTTGGGTTGGGGAATCTTGAGATTCAGTGTCATCTTCAGGTAAATGTGTGTGTGTTGAATAAACAGGTTTACTAATTTGAGAAGTTGTGGAATGATCAATTCCTTTCATTTTACTGTGGGAAGGTTGACCTAGATGAATTTGACTATTTTTTCTGAATAAATGTGTATTAAATATTTCATCTTCAGTTTCAACATCAGTAGGTATACTAGAAGTACTATGATGAGAAGATTGAGATCGATTAAATTTAACCCTAACAGATCCATCAATGTATTGTTGAATATCTTGACAAGTAGATTGTTTTTTATTATGTTTATAATTTTCATTAACTGTAACCCATTGGTCGGGAAGAGTAATATTTTTCCATTCAATCGTTTGAGGAATATTTATATTAGTATCATTATTACTACTTTGGATTAGTAAGGTTTTGTCTTTAGGAATTTTATGTAAGGCTTGAACATTCAAATTGGTTTTAATACATTTGTAATGAACACGATAAATTAAAGCAATATTATGAACCTTTTCTTTCATATTCGTAAATGAACCATGTAATTGAATATTTAGAGTTAAAGCATCTAATATATGGGGGTCTCTAAGACTAAAAGTGAAATCAGGAAAACAATTAAAATGGACGGATCCTTTGTGAAGACCAGTTTTCATCATACCCATTAAGCTATCATTATAATCAAGAAAACGAGCATCTCGTAAGTATAATAAAACATAAATATTTTTACCTTGTTGTGTTAATGGTTTGATTCCAACCTGAATTAATCCTAAATGAATAAAATTGTGACCAGTTTTTAAATGACGTTTAATAGTATTAGCATCAAATAATTGACATGTTTCTCTAGGTTTTTCTAAAGTATAAACTTGTTCTAAAGTTTTAACATGAAAATTGACATTAAATGTATTTTGTATAAAAGTAGTTTTATAAATTTCTTTGATTGGTAAACGTGGTATATTCTAACTTAAATCAATTTTATCATTTTGTATTTCTACATCTTCTTCATTGATTACTAAACCTCGATTAGGTATAGAAGGCAAAGTTGTTGACCTAGAACTAACCGAAGAATTACTTCTAAATAATCGACTCATTTTATCTTGAAATAGTTTACAATGAGCTCAATACATTGTCTAATTTTATCATGTTTTCACATACCCATTTCGGAGAACCCCTAAGATCCAACACTGCCTAACCAAAGGACTTACCTAGGACTTGGGACGAAGGATGGGTGGCTAATAGCAAAGTGGAAAGACACGAATAAAATTTGGACAGATTAAGACTGTGAACAATTTCAACATAGGAGAATGAGTAGACACGTAGATAATGATGCAGTTAGTAACAGAATGCAACATAACTTGGCTCTGATACCATTAAGGAACGGAAGCAAGAAACTGGAAGGAGAAAGGGGGAAATAGCACTTAAATAGAAGATAACACAGTTTAAATAATTGAAACGATTCAAGACTCAACATTAACCATTTCCCTTGATCAATCCATGATAGGGAGGAGGTTTGAAAGTCTTCATTTGTTGCATTTATTGAACTTGCACACTTTGATTCATAGGCTATCATGCAATGAAATTGCATCAATTGATGGTTTGTGAATCAAGTTTACCACTCATTTGAGCTGTTTGATGATAAGGAGGGGTAAGTTGTACAAACAACTATTGAGAATACCCTGTGCTTGCTCTGTTTGTTCTCTGTTGCAGCAGGAAGAACCAAGCATCAGTGGCCGATAGGCCACCTTTTGTGGATGGTAGACCATCATTTGTGGTCGGCAGGCCACCACTTCTAGCTTGTCAGCCACCTTTGCAAAACCCAGTAGTGTACTTTTCTAGCAAAATAGGGTTGGTTTTGAGGTGAAAAATAGTGCAAGTGTTCTAACTGTGCAACAGAGGCTTCCTAGCAGCAGAACAATGGCTTTTTCAAGTGGAAATTCGCACACATGCATGAGCACTCCTCGTTTCCCGAGGTTGTTTAGTTTAATTACTTAGTTTAGTCATTCCTTTAAAGTTTGTAAAGCGTTGTAATTAATTACTTGTAGCTATTTAATTTTGTCTTGTAAATAATTAGTTAGTTAGACTAGTTATTTAATTTGTTGTTGTAATAATTAAGCTAGCATAGTTTAATTCATTTTGTAAATAATTAGTTAATTCGTTTTGTAATAGCTAGTTAATTAGTTTAGCTAGTTAGTTTATTCGGACCCTCCTGCGTGAGGGCGTAAACTTGTAATAATGTGTATGTTTTCCAACCCCACATCTTTCTCCTTTTATTTATTTGCTTATGTTGGTTAGTTTAGGGCATCATGTTTTTAGCATCTCTCATGCCTTGCATCCATTGTCATGCATGCATCGGGCTCGCGCATCATTCTAACAATGCATTGTCGTTTAAATACATTCTTTGAATACGTGCTTAGACCACATGCTATCAAATAGATTCATATGCCATATTAGTCGCCGAGCCTCGTAATTGCATATCGCATGCGTTGCATTGGTCACATTGCATAGTTAGGATTAGGCATTTTTCTAACTCTTTCATCTTTTTGGCTTGGAGTACTAGGTGAGCTTTTATTTGTTTTAGCATATTGTATTGTATGTTAGCATTGCCATGTCAAAGCATGTTCACCATGAGACTAAGTGCTTAAGTGATAAACTGTTTAAATGTTTGTGGATGAAGGCTAATTACTTGAATTGGAATAAATTGAGTAATGTTCATTTGAGCCCACTTTTTCAAGTGGCACATTCACAAACTCTTTTGAAAACAAACATGAAATCAAATGTTCCAAATCTTGCAAAATAGTATACACTTGTGTACGCATCACATAGCAATGTTAGTCTAATAAAAATAGAACAGGAGCATATAATGTAAATAAGATTCACATCATGATTAGTAGAGGCCGATCTTTGATCGGGCGAGCGGGGCTACTTAATTCATGACCTTCCTATCTCGTACTTAAGTTCCCGAGCCGAGACAATCTTGGTAAAGACGGACACGTGGCCTTTGGCATGAGTCATGGGTTTCCTAAATTTCTCAAAAATATTTAGGTGGCAATTCTGAAATCTGGCAAAGCAGTCCGTTTTTGGCATTTTATTCAAAACATCAATTTTCCAAAAAAAATTGCCAGATTTGGAATCTTTTTGTGTTTTCACTATTTCATATTGCACTTGTGAAATCAGATTCAGAACCATAGGTAGAGTCCAAACTGTAAGGCTTCTTGTCTTCCGAAAAGAGTGTGAAAAGTTGAGCTACAATGTCATGCAGACCTTAATAAACCAAGCAAAGCTGAACGAGCAACGTTTGAAGAATATAACGGCTGACAATGAGCACCTGCACCAAGAATTGGCAAAATCCCAGCAAATTCCACTATAGCGTGGGTAAGGCCAATCGCCAAGGAGGAAAGAGAAACAGTAACGTCAATCCTCGAGGTATGATGATAATAGCAGTACATCAAATTCCTCTTGGAAGGATCCCAGAAAACAAGGCTGAGTGGACACGTCTAGTTCATCGGATGTAGGAAGCTTTCCCCAAGCACGACGCACACGAAAAAAAAGAGATAATGATTTGGACTCAGAAGACAAGCGTGACCCGTTCATACAACGCATTGCCAAGGCTGTTTTGCCTAAGAAGTTTAAGGCACCATCATTTACCCTTTATAACGGCAAATCGGACCCCACCAATCATGTTCGTCATTACAAATAGGCTATGACGTTGTGTGTGGATAAGCTTGAACCATCCTTGATTAAGAGCTTCCATCAACTCCAAAAGTCTTTCCTGGCCAGATTTATCACAAATGAGGTATAACCCAAACAAGTCGATTCTATGTGGCCGATGAAGATTGGACCAAACGAGACCTTGCACGAATAATCGGCAAGATACTAGGAATGTTTCAATCTAGTAAATGATGATTGTAATGACTCAATAGCAGTCACAGCCTTC
This sequence comes from Camellia oleifera, assembly GCA_022316695.1. Lineage (NCBI taxonomy): Eukaryota > Viridiplantae > Streptophyta > Magnoliopsida > Ericales > Theaceae > Camellia > Camellia oleifera. The sequence continues at coordinate 67,684,267 of CM039311.1, read as the reverse complement.
AAAATGGGATTGAAGCTGGATAGCCCACTTCAAAGTACTCCGACTCACAAACTGCCAAAAACAGTCTGGGCTTTAATGAAGAAAGTGAAAGAATATTGCAAGGTGGAAGACGGCACACTCTGAGTTCAAGGCAAGCTCAAATCACTGACTCGACATCACCAGTTTCGGCACAACCATTGACTGTTGTGCCTCCAAACAGAATAACACTACCAAAAAGAAGCCCAGAGCCGCGGGAAAGGTCCAGGAGAGATAATTATTGAGATTCACACCAGCGTTGTGAGCAATACCAAGTGGACAACAAACATCTATGGAGGTTAGACAAAAAATATATAGAGCTATCCGAGACAAAGCCAGATCTTGTCAAAAGTTCAGCATTGGACATTTTTTAAATGGCCGACTAAGATGTCTGGACCACTGGACATAAGGAGAAGAGACCAGAGATGTTATTACCATAAAGACCATGGCCACATGACCAACAAATGCTATGCATTAAGGGATCATTTGGAAGAATCAGTGCAGGAAGGTCACCTAAATGATTACCTTCCAAAGAAGGTTGCCCCTACCAATACGTTAATCATACGGCCCGAGTCTCCTCCACTCGACATGATCCATATGATTTACAGCCTTCTACCATTGAATAGGGTGAATACAGTTCAATTGTAATTGATACTAGAATCATCCCAGTCTAGCTTACGATCCATCGATCAGTCAAAGCGGCAACGGGTAGCGCCAACCAATGAAATCAGTTTTTTTGATGCCAATTTAAAGGGTTTGATCCTACCCCATGACGATGCTCTGGTTATTGAGTTGCATGTGAATAAGTTCGCTGTTGATCACTTCTTGGTCGACCAAGGTAATACTTCCGAAATTATATATTACAAGACGTTTCTTCAGCTCTGCCTCAAAGATGAAGATCTTGAAGCAGCTGAATACCCTCTTTTTGGGCTTTAAAGCCAACCCGAAATACCCCATGGGGAAGATCATGGTACCAGTGTGAACCGTCACTCAAACACTAGATGTGGAATTCCTAGTGGTCAAGTTTTCCTCCTCCTACAACCTAATTATGAACCAAACATGGCTTCATGCAATGAAAGCCATCCCAAGCACTTACCATCCGCTTCTTCGCTTTCTGACTCAATATGGCATCGAACAAATTCGAGGATTGTTATATGACGGCCTTGGAAAAAAGATCGAAAGAACTCGAGGTCAATTAGATCGAAGTTTCGGATCGAGAAGGGCTAGATGACATGGGAAAAGTTCTAGCCGAAAAGGTGACGGATGATCTGGATCGAGTCATCATACCCGGCGATCTTGAGAAGTTTTTTATGGTCAGTACTAGCCTTAATGTAGCCGAACGACAAGAGTTTGTTACCTTTTTACTGGGCAGCATTGATGTTTTTGCCTAGACCCGGTATGATATGCTAGGGGTAAATCCAAAAGTGGTTATGCACCACCTGAATGTCGATTCCAAAGCCAAACCAGTTGTGCAGAGGAGTCGTTGCTCGGCCACCGAGCATGCTTCTATCATAATTGAAGAAATAGACAAATTATTTGAGACTGGGGCAATTCAGGAAGTTACCTACCCCAGTTGGTTGTCCAATACTGTTGTGGTAAAGAAGAAAATATGAACATGACGAGTGTGCGTTAACTTCATAGATTTGAACAAGGCTAGCCCCAAAGAATGCTTTCTCTTACCCTAAATTGATTAACTGGTGGACGCTATAGCTCATCATCAACTCATGAGTTTTTTGGATGTATACAAGGGATTTCATCAAATTACCGTGGATCTTGTTGATCAGGACAAAATAGCATTTCTCATTCCAAGAGGAATCTATTGCTGCAAGGTTATGCCCTTTGGATTGAAAAATACCGAGACAACTTATCAGAGGTTGGTTATAGCCATGTTCAAAGATCAAATCGGCTAGACCATGGAGGTCTACATTGATGACATGGTGGTAAATTCCAAAGAAAAACAAATTCATTTAGCTGACCTCACCGCAACCTTTGATGTCCTTCGAAAATATAAAATGAAGCTCAATACATCAAAGTGCACATTTGGCATTGGGTCAGGCAAGTTCCTCGGTTATATTGTTAACCAGGATAGAAGCTAATCCTAAACAGATCAAGGCTATCATGGAACTTAGCTCTCTTGGATCCGTTAAAGAGGTTTAGAAGTTAATGGGTATGGTTGTGGCACTCAACAGATTCATCAGTCGATCTTCTGATCGATATAGGTCTTTTTTTCAGACACTTTGGTAGGAAAAATCATTCAAATGGACTTTGGAATGTCAGTTGGCCTTGGAAGAAATGAAAACATACCTCGGCTCCATCCATCTTCTATCCACTCCCGTGACGGGTGACATTCTCATCTTGTATCTGGTGGTATCCGACCATGCAGTGAGCGTCATTCTTCTTCATAATGAACTCGATGAGCAGAAGCCTATTTGTTATGTAAGCAAATCCATTGTCGACATAGAGACCTGGTATTTACCCTTGTGGTGGTAGCTAGAAAGCTAATGCACTATTTTCAAGCCTACACCATTAAGTTGTTAACACATCACCCTCTTCAAGCGGTGCTGCGCCAAGCAGAATCTTCAGGTAAGGTTTTCAAGTGGACATTGGAACTCGAGCAGTATGATTTGCAATTCTTACCATGAACGGCCATCAGAGGACAAGTCCAGGTCGACTTCATTAACGAATTCACAAAGCTAGTAGGCAATGCCAGGATCATTTGGCCAGACCAATCAGCCCTCCAACCTCACCCGGAATGACAAATATTGTAGGAGACATTTGGCAACTATATTCTGACAAATCATCTAACCAGAAAAAGTGGGGCAGGGGTTGTTGTCATAACTCCCTAGGGGAGAATAGTTGAACAATCTGTCAAACTTAGCTTTGATGCATCTAACAATGAGGCCAAGTATGAAGCCCTTCTTGTTAGCCTACACAGCTCACTTTAGATGGGAGCCAAACGGCTGCATGTCTTTTGCGATTCAAAATTGGTGATTAACCAATTGAAAGGAGAATATGCAACTAAGAATGATCGCATGGCAGTCTATATGTGAATAACCAAGTCTCTATTGGACAAATTTGACAGCCATGAGCTTAATGAAATTGGTCGCAATCTAAAAACTCACGTTGATGCCCTAACTTGTTTAGCCTCAACCATTAATTTGAAGTTCAAACAAACCATTGAAATGGGCATCATTCCTAAGTCAGGTATCACTATCCCTAAAGTTAACCCTAATGTGCATGTAATTCATAGAGGGCTAAGTTAGATGGATCCCATCGTTGCATTCTTGAGTTTAGAATAATTACTGGAGGATAAGAAGGAAGCCCACAAGCTTCGAAACAAGGCCTTGAGGAATTATTTGGCCCCTGAGGGAAAACTGTTCAAAAAGCCTCTATTAGGGCCATACTTAGAGTACGTCTGTCGACACCCCATTTTGATTGCCCGCAAGACTTAGGCGCTTGGTTTGATACACTCGATGATGAAAGTTGAATTGTGTGCTTTGAATTCACAGAGATTCGAATTCAGTCAAGCTCTCGAAATAACCTCAAATCGTCAACATTTACCTTGTTTGAATCTCTGAGTCTCATTTTTGGACTTGTTGCCACCTTGAGCTGAGTTTGAACCAAAAAAACAAGGGAGGGCATGAATGCCCGACCTTGCCTCTGTGAAGGCCGGTCGTGGCTATGAATGGCCGGTCGGGCCTTGGTGACGAGAAACATTGTTCTGGGCAGGAGGCCGCTAGCTGTCCATTTTTGAAGATATTTATGATATTTCTGGCTCAAATTATATAAAAATGACCATATACCTTTGTTTTGAGGGTTGACAAAAATTCTAGAAAGCTTATATACACCTTGAGAGCTCTTTCTTCCTCCTTCTTCCATGGCAAGCAACCTTTGAGTTAACCTACTTCCCTTATGCCATCTCCATACACCATACACAACCTTGTCTCACTATCTTAGAGCCATTGTTGATCTTTGAGAAGCCTAATTCAAGCTTGAGGGTGTGTTGCTACTTAGTTTAGATCATAAGCAAGAGTTAATTTCTATGAGAGGTATAAGTTTGTTCTTCCTTCTTACTTTCAACTCTTTCATTTGCCATCTAGTTCTTATCATTTTGTGTTGTTTTGATCCTCATCCAAGTGTTTGAGTTTGGGTTTGGAGAGCTACCAAAAAGAGTAGAGAGAGTTTACACTCTCTACATCTTTACCTATAGCTCAAACCTTAACTCTTACACTCTTTTTCTTTGTTCTCTACACCTGTTTTTAGAGTTTAAAAAGGGATAAAAATCATGCTTTGAGGTTTCAAAAGTAGAGAGGTTAGCCACCCCTCCTTGTTCTTGCTTACTAGCCTTGATTCTTCTCTTTGTTGTTTAGCTTTTTAGGCTCTTTTCATGCATTTTTGGCCACTGTTTTTCATCTGTTTATAGTTGTTTTAGGGCTGTTCTAAGTTATTTAAATAATTCATTCTTTGTTTAGTTTAGTTGTTGTCTTATGAATTGGCATACATAACTTGTTGCATGTTGTTCCAAACTTTCCTTTACTTACTTTTCATGTTAAGAGTCTCACTCTAACAAATCATCTAACCATCCATCTCTTTCATTTTTGAGAATGATTTCAACCGATTGAGGTTGCTCAAAACATGTAAGAGAGGCTTCTACTTAATGGCTTAATCTTTTCAAAACAGTATAGTCTCTCTCTCTCTCATGTTTTAGAAGAACATCTTATTTGACGTTATTTCTTGTTTAGTGGACTTTAACATCACCATAGGCAAATGGACTAATGAATAGCAATGACTAAACAAATTGGTTTAAAATCGGATCAACGCACATAAAGAAAATGGTTTAAATTGCTTAGACTTGGTCGGACGTTATGCCAAGCTTATCGAGTCAAGAGTGATCATGCGCTAATTCATGGCATTTTGATCATTCTTGAAGCGTCTCTACCACCCTCTTTAAGTTCATTCCATGATAAAATAGAGGGGTTGTCATATTCATTACATTTCATTGATTTTTGTCCAAAATTGTATCCGAGATCATCAAGCAATCAATTTGCTCATTGATGGCTTTGAAATCAATTTCAACCTTCTCTCAAGGCTTTCCCATGATAAAGAAGAAAGAAAGGGACAAACAGAGCTTGAACAACTTTGTCTACCATGTTTTCATTTCAGAACACAAAACAGAGTTTTGCACAAAACTGAGGCACGGCCAACCTTCTCTATGCCTAGCCACGCTTCATGAGGGCCGACCGGCCCTCAAAGTTTGGTCAGCAATGTATTTTTGCAGAAAACAGAGAGTAGTGGCTAAGGTGAAACAGGGCAAGCTTGGAGTAGACAGAGCTGTTCTTGAACACCGTGCATGTGCATGCATGCAATTCTTGCGCATCCTCGCTTATATTATGTTTATTGTAATTAATTGATTTAAATTTGTTTATTGTAATTAATCTCATCATTAATGTGTTATAATTATTATTGTTCCTTTCTAGTTGTTGTAATTAATTAGCTTACGGAGTTAGTTTATTTATCTTAGGTAATAATTTTGGTTATCCATTGTAACAGTATAGATAGCCTAATTAGCTAGTTAATAAGCTTAGCCTATTTTATTTATTCATTCGGCTTTGTAATAATTAGTCTAATTCGGACTTTCGGACATTGATTCGCACCCTCCTGCGTGAGGGATCAAATGTTGTGATAATGTGTATGTCTTCCAACCCCACGTCTTTCTCCCTTTTATTTATTCGCTTAGGATGATTAGTATAGGGCATCATGTTTCTTTAGTATATTCTCATGTCTTGCATCCATTTTTGCATGCATGTAAGGTTCGGCTCATCATACTAACCAAATGTTTAAATTCATTGCTTGAATACGTGTTTTATCGCATGTCTTGAATGGAATCATATGCCATGTTCATAGCCGAGCCCATTAAAATTACATAACATGTTCGTTGCATTTAGTCATATTGCATTAGTTAGGAGCATGCATATTTTCTAATTATTTTTCTTTGTTTTGGCTCGGAGTACTAGGTGAGCAATTTTGAGTTTTAGCATCTTGCATTGAATGTTTGTGTTGCCATGTCTAGTATGCTTGCCATGAGGCTAATTGCTTAAATGATATAATTGTTTGAAATGCCTGTGGATGAAGGCTAAATGCAAAAATTGGGATAGTTTGATTAATGTCCATTTTAAGCCCACTTTTTCAAGTGGTATATTCACAAACTCTTTTCAAAACCAAACATGAAATCAAATTGTTCCAATTTTTGCAAATTAGTCTATATTTGTGTGCAACACATAGTAAAATAGCCTAATAATCAAAACAAGAGCATATAATGTAAATAAAAAACACATCATGATTAGTAGAGGCCGATCTTTGATCGGGCGAGTAGGGTGCTTAATTCGTAACCTTTCCCTCTCGTACTTAAGTTCCCGAGCCCAGACACTTTGGTGATGACGAACTAATGGCCTTTGGCAAGAGTCTCAGGTTTCTTAAATTTTCCAAAAATATTTAGGTGGCGACTCTGAAATCTAGCAAAGCAGTCCATTTTTGGCATTTGATTCAAACATCGATTTTCCAAAAAGAATTGCCGAATTTAAACTCTTTTTGTGTTTTCACTGTTTCACATTGCACTTGTGAAATCAGATTCAGAACCACGAGTAGAGTCCGAACTGTAGGGCTACTTGCCTTCCGAAAGGAGCGCGAAAATGTTGAGCTACAACGTCCATCTTGATAAGGTTGAATACTTTCTAGCCGAAATACATAAGGGAAGTTGTGGTGCTTATTCAGGAGGACGATCGCAGGCTCACAGAGCCGTCACTCAAGGATATTGGTAGCCGACTATGCACACATATGTTGAAAACTATATTAAGAAGTATGAGTTGTGCCAGAGATTTTCACCATTAACACATCTGCCAGCTGAAGAACTAAACTCCTTGACTTGCCCCTGGCTTTTTACTTAGTGGGTCTAGATATTGTTGGACCTCTACCGAAAGCCCTAAGCAATAAGCGCTTTTTAATTGTTGCTATAGATTACTTCACCAAATGGGTTGAGCTAGAACCATTGGCACATATACGAGATACCGACATCAAACGTTTTGTTTGGAAAAACATCATAACTCGATTTGGCATTCTCAGAGCGCTTATCTCAGATAATGGCACTCAGTTCAATTGTGGTCTTTATCGGGAATTGTGCAACATGTATAGAATTCGACCCTACTTTTCCTCCTCAGCTTATCCACAAAGCAATGAACATGTGGAAGCTTCTAATAAAGTGGTCCTGGATGGCATTAAGAAACGGCTCGAGAAAACAAAGGGCAAATGAGTTGATAAACTACCAAGTGTATTATGGGCGCATCGAACTATATCGAGACGATCCATCGAAGAAACTCCATTCGCCTTATGCTTCGGTAACGAGGCAATCATACTGCTAGAAATTGGTTTGCTAACTCTTCAGTCAAGAGTGTTTGATACTAGCCAAAATGACATGATGTTTGCCCTTGATATGGATTTAATCAAGGATCACTGAGATTAGGCCTTTGTAAAGATGGCACAATACCAACAGCAGTTGGCAAAGTCCTATAACCAACAAGTGCAACTCCATCGATACATCCCCGGTGAGTTGGTCCTTAAGAAGTACTTCCTGTCTGCAAAAATCCTGCCGACAAAAAGCTTGGCCCATTTGGGACGGTCCTTATCAGATTGATTACATCGTCGAGGCAAGGGCATATCACCTTTTGGACATGAATGGAAAATGGTTACCCCGACCCTGGAATTTGACCCATCTTCGTAAATTTTATCATTAGTGTCGGTTCTTTTCTTTTTTATTTCAAATGTATATTATTTGGCATATGTATAATCACTGATACAGGATGTTACCTCTAATCCTTATTTGTTTATATTGATTGTTTTGCTTCAATTCAAATATTCAATAAAAGCCTCCAAATTCGGAGTGTTCGGCACGAAGCGCCATTAATAAAAGCCTTTGAATTCAGAGCACTCTTCGTGCTCAGCATGAAGTGCCATCAATAAAAGTCTCTGAATTCAGAGTACTCTTCGTGATCGACATGAAGCACCATCAATACAAGCCTCCGAATTTGAAGCACTCTATAAAGCATCATTTTCAATTACATGTAATTTAGAGACATAATTAGCCTGATTAATTCAAACAGGTGTAACTGAATCTTTATTAAGAAAACATCATGACAAATTCAAATTACATTACGGATACATTTATCCTAAGGTCGATCGTCGTTCTAGTTACAAAAGTTGAACCCAATAATCAAACCGGAGTATTCTGTCGATTAACTCTTCTCGTGGTTCGTGGCCACCTCCTCATCATTCATTTTCTCGACATCAAATATTTCAAACGACATTACATAGCTCTTGTACAACGGTGAAGAAAAATCCACACCCGCTGCTTGAAGTGCCTTTGTTCATCCATGCTTGAAGCCACAGTTCTCATATTGACAGACGTCATCAGCCAACTTATCCCTCGTGTTGTTTATACCAATCTTTCTTCCTTTGAAGAAGCCTCTATTGTAGGCTCGGCTCTCTATGGCTTCTCTTGCAAAAAATACCAGTAGTATCTCGATCGGCTATCGCCCGATCCATCAAGCATTGTGAAATTTTATCTTTCGATGTCGCCGAATCCATAGCCCCTATTGCCTTGAACTCAGTCACTCTAGCTTTCCGAGCTTCGTTCTCCACCCTCTCATTGGCCTCTTTAAGTCGGCGTTCCAAGTTCTGAATCCGTACATTTTTGTGATCAATTTCCTTTTAGCCGGCACAAAGGCACATACCAACATCATATGAACTGCACAGTCCTTTGATAGCCTCGTGAACTCATTTTCTGAACACCTCATAGTCGCCCCAATTGGTCATTGATTGGTGTACTTCAAGGGGAAAGATTTGTCGTGTAAGTTCAACTGCCACATTCAGGTCATGGACAATCGAATCAGCTTTGGTCATGGGTTTGTTCCCAATAATAATTGAAAAGCTCAACAAACGTGGCATTATACTCGGCTTGTTTCAAACTGGAGCCTAGGCACCAGCAGTTCTAATGCTTCCTTTCTTTTAGATCCCACATCTGGGAGATCTGTTTCGCTCAACTCTTCTGTCAGTCCCTTACTGCATGGGCGATCGATGCTTCCGGTTCTATGATGTTTTTACTAACAAAATCGTTGGGCACTTGTTGATTCATTTCTGCGTCCAGTTCCGCTAAACTCTTCCCCTCCCATTTGCAGTTGAAGAATAGTCTACCTAACATACACGGTTTTCTAGGCTTCGCCAGAGATGAATTTCCTCAGTGTTATGCGCCTCGCTGGCGACAGGATTTAAGGTGTGATGGACCATTGGCAAAACCAAAATACTTTTGCATTTTACTTGAAAGGATCAAACTAATTACAGGTGGACCGTGCGTACAACTTTAAATTCATTACAAAGGCACCACTTTCAATACCACCAAAGCAATTCCACATGTCCGTTATCTCATCAATATACAGACCATGCCGTTGATCGCATCCTACGAAGTCGGCTCATTTTGTCATACCATGCTTTCATCCCAACCGGGTTAGGGACAGATATATGAATCTACTTGGCATTTACATTGCCCTGCCAATGACTTGGCGGTATTTGTTTGGTTGCACATAACGCATCCATTTCTGACCGGAGCAGTGACAGATATATGAATCTATCCGGCATCTAATATTCCCCGTTTGCGAAACGGCACCACAATCATTCAGGTTCATTGAGGCATGGTTAAGTCAACCCCAGTTTTCACCATTGTTTTCCAAATCAGGGCAGAGGCAAATATACAATTTTCTTCAGCCATTGAGTCCAATAACGACCACTTCCCGCGAGCCCCAAGTATTCAAACCCGGTAGCTCTGATACCAAGTTGTAACGCCCCGAAATAATTTGACATGAACTACCCACAAGTGATCAACATTCACTCAACAATAACAATAATCTGCCCATCTTTACATAATTAAATTAGAGTCCTCACAAAGATTTTACATGGGGGTATGCATTCATCGATACACAACATATGAATCTATAGCATGTAAAGCATCCATTCTCAAAACAATACAATGCCCTTAAGGGCTTACATCTTCCAAGGCATAAGGCTGGTTACACAAAAGTGGTCTCTCGGACCTAAACCAAAATAGCCCTTGGCTTTACAATTAATCACAACAAAATAAGAGTGCACTACTCTTCTCAAAATACTTCCACGCCTTCAATTCGGCGAGATCACCACATTTTTACCTATACCAAAACCCATAGGGGTGAGCATATAGCCCAGTAGAGAAACCTTAACAAAGTATGTACATTTATGCAAGATTCACAATATTTTATGTAAATGCATATGTTATGCCATGCCATTTGAAGGAAAACTCATACTATGCTTTTCTTGAAAATCACCATGCTTTCAGTCAACATTTATACAACCTCATTAATTTCCTACACTTCTAATTTTAAATCAAAAGGGGACGATAAATGCATCACTGGTAATCCCTAGGCTGGTGTCTGTAAGTAGGCTCAACAAGCACTACCAAACTGTCATTTTTACCGGTGCTAACCGGAAGGCTCAACACATATCCGCGCAGTTTTCTGGTCTTTCACCAAGGGCACTCAGGCCATCTTATCAAATACAACTACACCCCCTATCCAAACTTACCACGTATTTACCCCTTTAACATTCTCATAATTCTTATTACAATATAACCTTTCTCAATGTAGATGTTTTCCAAAACTCATGCCATGATGTATAGAAATGACAAAATTTACATGAAGATATGATGCAACAATGACATTCCATAGCATTTCTTCCTCTACCTTCCTCCAATACCATCACATAATTAATCACATGTTCCACCGGTGTCAATTAACACATAGCATTAGCTCATTATTATACATATTTCATAACATTCTAGTCATTCCATGATTATGTGAGACTTTCAATATCAACCTCCAAGTTTTCAATTCTCAAAGTCAATGGTGTTCAATAACTTTCTTCTCACAATAAATTATTTTTCCATGCCACTAGCAACAATCTTAAAAGTAAATTCCTCATTCTCATATATCAAGGAAATTATCATTTTTCTTACCAAAATATAAACTCCATACTCACACACCCATTTAAACACAAGAAAGGATATTTTACTCCATGGATTTCCATGTTTTCACAAAAAGCCCCAATTTCTAGTTTTTAACAAAATCTAAACATTTTTCATCTTCTTTATGAACTCTCTCCATACATATCAATCTTAATCTACAAGGTTCCACGCTTCTCAAATATTCTTTAAAAGAAGATGAGATTAGTTTTTTTTCTTTAAGCAAAAATCAACAATTTCTTGAGCCCTAGGCTCCATTTTCGAAATACATAGAGGGTTTCACAAAATCAACAAGAAACTTGCATAAATACACATATAACTCAAAGGAAACCCTACCTCGAAGGCTTGAGAAGGATCAAGATGAAACCCTAGAGTTTGAAGATGAGAGAGAGCCTTCGATTTGCTTCCACCAAATGAAACCCTAGCTTAGATTCTTCAAGATCTTGAAGGAGATGATGATGTTCTTGACCCAAGATGGGCAAAATCAAAGAGGTGTAGATGTTTGAGAGGTTTTCTAGAGAGAAAGAGAAGAAATATATGTTTTAGAGTGAGAGAGAGAGAAGTATAATGAGAGATATATTTGGATCAAAATGATACAAAAAACAGAGTTTCGGACTACCCAGTTGGCCGCTCGTGCGGCCATTTTCTCTGCTTGTGCGCTCTTAGACATTAGCCAATTTTCTGGGTGTCAAGCTTGGCTGCTCGTGCAGCCACTCCCATCACTCGTGCGGTACAATACCGCACGTGTGGCCTAGGGCTCTGCACGTGTGGCCCTAGCCCAGCAGCTCAAAGTTTTAACTTCTTCCCCGGCACCCCGAACTCACCCATGCACCCTCTGGGACAAACAAAATTTCAACACCGGAAGAAAAGTATTTGGAAACCCTTTCTGGACACTTCAATTCAACAAGAATAAAAAGAGAATGAAGCGAAGGAAAGAAAGAATAAAGAGAAAAAGAAGGCCGGTCGTCACAAGTCTAAAAGTCGTCAGTTAACATTCCATCTCTAATTGTATTATACCGATTAGTTAACATTAAGTTCATCTATAATTGCATTATGCCGATTGTATAAACGTGCAGTTAAGTTAGTATGATAATTGCGATTCAATCACATTCATTCTAAGAGAATTTTGATGCACAATGGAATGCTTTCATTTACAAACTAACTTATTACTTAAGTTGGTCACTTTACATATGAAGACGGCCCTAGCACATCGTCTAAACCAAACAAACAAACAAAAACAAGCAAACAAACAAAAACAAGCAAACAAACAAAACAAAACACAAAACAAATAACCAAACAGACAAAATCTAGATAATTGGCTTTAGGATTATTCTGGGTCTGATTCCAACGGCTCAACATCTTCCTGCTCAAACAGAATCAACACATCAAGCATCACTTGAGCGGCTGCAAGTGCCTTTAGCCAGCCGTGTTTGAAGCCCCAGTTCTCAAACTTCAAGGCCCCATTTGCATATTTTTCAATTGTCGATTTTTCCCCCTCATCAAAGGCCTTAGACACTGCTGATTAAGCCTCTTCTGCCGCCTTCTTTACCTCCAGTAACTTGGCCCTAAGTTTCTCAAGGTCTTCCTTTGTCATCTTCAAAGCAACATCGACAAGGTTTTCTATTTCTTCTACAGCACGACGATGCAGGTTGATGTGTTTTGTTTTTTCTTCCTCGACGATGGCCCTTTGATGTTCTTCATTAGCCCTCTTCGCTTCAGCCTCAGCCTTTTGTGATGCTATGGCCAATTTGATAGCTGCCGACTTGGTTTTACCTTTTTCGGTCGCCACTTCTACTTTGAGCTGATTGATCGACTCAACTGCATCGTAATGGTGGCGACCGATCTCAACAATTCCCTCAGTAACCTACAGAAATAATGAAAAATTGAGAATTCTAAAAATTTAAGGTTATACCAAAAGAGTACATTTGTTGAATTCAACTCACTAGAACGCCCGATCGCACGACCATAACGATCGAAATAACGTCTGGCTCAGCATGAAACATTGTCTTGTCCAAAGGCAAAGTAATGATCGTAGCCATACTCAGTGCAATTCCAAGTTCCTTCACCGCCGAAGCGCCTGTTGGAATGAGCGATCCCTTTATCTTTGGCTGGATGGGAAATGGCGCTGCTAAGTCTAGGGCAGGTGCAGCTCTTAGTCTTTTTTTAATCGATTGCTCAACCGATTGAGTTAACTTGGAAAGACGCTTTTCACCCATTTGCTCAGCCACAATTTCATTGGTCATAGGCTCAAGAGTTGATTGTGCCGATTCTGTAGGGATAAAGTGAGCAGTGATTTCTTCCGAATAAGTCACCACTGGGGGAGCCTCCTAGCTGGCACTAGCAACTCCCATTTTCTTCTTTGCAGCCAATCTCTCGGCATTTCTCCTCTTGGCAAATTGGGTGAGTGAAAGGGATTCACCCGCCATGTCTTAGGCTTTGGATCCAGGAAAATTGTCTAAGTTAAAAAATATCAACCTCTTCCTGAGTGCCCTCTAAATCAACTTGAGCAAGAGACGACATGAATTCTAGATCTCGTTGGGGACTGGTTCCTTCGCTCCGAGTCAAGACATCTTTGTTCGGCGTCTTGATTGTCAATGCCTTGATCTACGTATTTGGCATTTCCATCGCCGCTCTCACTATCTGATACTCCGACCACTCCATTGTTCCTCAGGTTGACTGATGTAGGCTGAAAGGTACCACATTGAGGCCGCTTAAGTTACATTTATAGTCTTTGAATTTTATTTATTTGGCGAAGATGATGTATTTTGTGCACTTGTACAGATTTGGCAAGCAAGACGCAAATTCAGGTGAAAAATAGCACAAAAGCAGATTCTAAGTGCCAGTAGTGAAAATTCTCGGCCTGCCACCTCACTGCACGTACGGCTAGACTTCACTACATGTGCAGTCTACCACCACTCAAGCGAAAATTGTGGGCACTCGAGTGGCCCATCTAGGGACACGTGTCTAGAATTTTGAGCTCGTTCTACTGAGAATAAACAGAAGAAAAATAGGTTGCTCTAGGGTTTCGAAATATTTCAAAAGAGAGGAGGGGCTAGGGTTTGGAAATTAGGGTTCTCAAGCTTCAAGAACATCTTTTATGGGGGTTTCTTCTTCTTCTACCTCTTTCCACTTTTCCATGAGTGGCTAGGCTTCTATTTCTAGCGTTTTGATGAAACCCTAGTCAAGTAAATAGAGTTTTCTTTTTGGTTTTGATTATGTAATGGTTTGAACAAGTTTTATGGTATTCAACAAGTTTTTAAATATATTTTCCATTATTTCTTTCAAGTATTCTACTTTCTATGATTGTTGAATACTTTTTATGCAATGGTTTTCTTTGCTTTCATATTCAAGGTATGAGTCAAGCCATATTACAAGGAACAAGTCGTATTGCTATCCTAGTTTAGAGCAAACGACTCGTGCTACTTGAGGTGGTTCGTGTCTATACATTGAACGTGATAATTCTCTTGATCAATGCTTCGGACTTGTAGTTGTGAAATATTATTTGGTTCGAACCGTAATATAATTGATTTTCAAATTGAGATCTTATTTATGCAACTAGTGGTGAATTTGTTACACTAGGTTTTTCCCAAAATCATAACTTCATCTTTACTTTTAATTGCTAGTTTAATCTTTTCGCTTATTTTAATTATCATTTGTTTATGAACAATCATCTCTTTGATCAAAATTAATTTAGAAATTTTAACCATTAAATTAGTTTAATTTCACATTTGTCCCTGTGGATTGATTACCATTATTCTAAGGAATTTGGTATAGTTTAGTGTTTATTTTTGGTGTGTAAAACGACCCATCATTGACATAACTTTCAAAAACCAAAGCGGTGAGCTGTTGTTTACCTTGAGGAATTGGAATATGGTCTGCAGTAGCAAAAGTGACATAAAATGAATCATATCTTAGAAGAATATGGGCAACGTGACCCTGTCCTTCAAGATTCTATTGGCTAGTATAATCAAGGGCGGTTTTGACTTAGGCGAGAATGGCTTCATCTTCCGAGGTGATCGCTCTTTAAGATCATTACCTACAAGAAAGGAGTCATTAGTACATTGGGGTCCGAATAGAATTGAAAAACAATTTATAAATTACTCGGCCATCTAGTTCTCCTTTTTGTCTAAGAATTGGGTCTGAACGGTCTTCCTCAGGGCTGAATTCCCAATTTCCACTTATAAAGACCATGACATTATCTATCATCATTCCTGAACTGACGAGCATGGTCACCAGTAGAGGATCTGTATCCTTGGCCCAAAGGAAGAATCGCTCTAGCCAACCAGATGATTTGGCAAGAGCATAGCAGTGCTGAATAGCAGGGATACCTAAATTAATGTTTAATCGGCGAATGAGTGTTACAACGCCCACGATTATTCAGTAAAAATTCACATTTGGTTGTGAGGGAATCAATCCCCAATAATGAAGAATAGCTTGAAGAAATGGGTGAATGAGAAATCATATTCCGCCTTCGACAGTTGCTAATAATGGAAACACTATGGTGCTAGTGTCAGATCTCTCCATATCCACTACCGTGTCTGCAATAAGCTCTATTTGAACTTCGTCAGGAATTGCATAATGACGATGAAAAACAACGACCTTGCTCTCAAAGAGCAAAGATTTTAGATAATTTGCCATGAAAATATTGAAGGATAGGCGAACTGAAGGCAAATGGGTGAACTAGAGGCGAAGCAAGGTCGAAAAATTGTGAAAAGCACAAATAAAATTAAAGAAGAGGTTCAGAGGACTTATGGGTTCTAAACGAAGGACGCTTGAACAAATGAAGGCTGGAGCAGTTGCAATCAAGAGGGAGGAACTAAAGGGTTGTGAGAAAGGAGTCTTTTCGAAAGTTAAGGGGCAGAGATGACGAATTTTTGAAATTGCAATTAATGAAGAGACATGAGAGAGTAAATAGGCGAAAAGCTTTACATATTCTCCATCGAGTCCCATCCATCATGTCAAAAATGTGATAGTGTATCCATCACGTGCCCAGATTTCAAAGCATTTGAGGTGTAATCCAAGCTTGTTTCAAATAGTCGAATGAAGCCGAGCATACAGGCCACTAGGAGTATAAGTTAACCAAGTGCTCGAGGGCCAATTGTTAGAGCCGAGTAAAAATTAATTGGGTCAACAAATAGAGTACATCCAAGCCCATCTCAAATGGGCCTGATTTAGCTAAAGTCCACAACTCAAACAAATCATTGTCGAATAAGCACAAATGGGCTGTGTGACGTCCCAAAAATAATTACAAATATTCAACTGTGAATGACTCATACAAGATGATTTAAACAAAATAATAGACTTTCATTTATCAGAGTTAAATTACACAAAGGTAATACATGCGGTATACATTCATAAGCTATACCCTGAATTTACAGCATGTGATACTAACTCCATGATCAACCAATAAATGTCCTACAGGCTTACAATTTTCCAAGGCTATACTTGGTTACAACAAAAGAGAAAGTCTTAAGCTCCATACATATAAAGCTCTAGGCTTGTACAAATATCAAATAAAAAATAACAAAACAGAGCCTTCAGCTCCCAAGTGCTCCCAAGCTAAGTCTTTGGAGGAGGTATGTCACCAGTACCTGAAAATGATTTTCCCAAGTAGGGTGAGCCAAGGCCCAGTAGAGACAATCTAACACAATATATGAATCTTAACAAAAATATAAGTATAATGCACATGTTCAATGCTCAAATGACAAAATCTTTTACAACTCTTTTCCAAAACCAAGTTATACCAAACTTATATCTCAATCCATTTTATCTCAGTTCATTAGTTATACCCACTTCATTTAATCAACCAAACAGAGGATACACCCCATAGGCCTCCAACCAATATAATTAACATATAATTACATTTACGTGCCATTTTATGAAAATTTCGTCCACGAAAATCAGCACCCATGTATACGCGCGATTTTCGAGACTTTCACCCTAGACACATAGGCCAACTTAATTTAAGGGAGTCCATCCTCTTTCTTCTCTCAAACATGGAGTACATCCCCTTTCCCCTCCCAAATATCATACATATACAATGTATATAATTCATAATCATATTCAATGACAACGGCTAAGTGATTGGTTTCAATTCACCTAATCCTCATGCAATTTCTACAACAATCATAGCTATCTTCCACCGATAGCCCAAGATAGATATATCTAAATAGATATACAATCTTCACAATAGATAAATTATCCAAACTTCCATAGGTGAGAGATTAAACAAATCCAACTACACCATTCATGTAAGCAACCTCCAAATTTCACACTTTCAATACCAATTCCATTATTTATACAAAATAATCATTTGAGTCATTTTAGGGCAAAACTCCCATTTTTCCTAAGTTTATCCCAAACACCAAAATCAACTATTTTAACATAATAAAAGTCCATATCTACCCCATAACTATTTCCATTACATTCATTCAAAAACCTTCTTTTTATTTTAAAGCAGAACCATAGGTTTGATTAAAATTACCATACGTTCCAATATTTCTTACACATCAACGAATAACTAAGTTAAAACTCATAGAAGAGTGTAGAAAGTTTCTACCTCAAACTTAGAAGACCAAGGGAGCAAGGGAGGAACTTCAAAAGCGCCAAAACCAAGCGTTATTCGGATCAAAACGGAGCTCTAGAAATGCTCTATCATTTTATCAAAGAGAGTAGGGTAAAGAGATCCTTGATCTAGGTGTATTTGTAGAGAGAAGTTGTGTTCTAGAGAAAAGAGAGTCGGTCTAGGGCTTTTGAGAGAAAAGATGTCAAAAAGTAATGTAAAAAGGTGTTTCTGCGAACTGATATACGTGCATCTTGTTCGAGCGCAAAAGTTGTCGCTCAAGCGACATGACACAAATAAGTCACCTCACTCGAGCATAAGAAGCTTCACTCAAGCATAGAATACATATTCCCAAAAGTTTTACAAACAGAAAACTGTCGCTCGAGCGCAGAAAGTCTCGCTCGAGCAAAGAACACTACCCTCTTAGTATCCCTGCAAGCCTGCAAAGTACTGGGAGTTCACAAAGCTCGCTTGAACGCAAGAAGCTTCGCTCGAGCAAAAAGGCCAAAATCTGGACAACAACAATTTAAACCAACTAGCAGCCAACCTGTTCCAAACACAACCAAGGCACTCCAATACTCAATTTCAATGGGGAATAAGGGGAAAAAGACCAGAACAACAATACATAATCATGAAACCCAAGTCCAGAATGCAAGATGGATCGAGTCTAAACCAGAATCACTATAGGCTGAAAAGTGTGCCGAATTAAGGGTACCTGAGCCGTGTGTCTAAGCCGAGTATATTAGATAAATTGGCATGGTCCCATCAAGTGGGTCCAAGCTGTCCCTTTCTAAAAAGTATAGTAGGGAGATGGGCCCTAATAGAGTGATGATGAGGGATTAAGCTACAGAAGAAAATATCAAGGTGAAGGATGCTATAAAAGGGAACCAAGGATAAAGGAGGAGGTATGTTCTAAAAACTTGCACTCTAAGAAACAAAAGACTCTTCTTTCGAAAGAAACTAACTTGCTCGTCAAAGTGTTAATTCAGGCACCACCGACCAGAGTTTCTTTTCTGTTTCAAGTGACAATTGGAAGATCTTTCAAGGGCTTGTTTGGATTAAAGGAGTATTCCAAAACCACTTCCCCACATTCCCCATTCTTAGTTGACTCCAGACACGTCTTTAGTTGCATATAAGGGAAGATGAATGCCTTGAATGAGACGTGGACATTCTGGAGGAAAAAAAGACTCCAAGAAGTTCAAGAAAGTGTGAGATTCTGAGTCAATAAAATGCGAGAGTGTGATAGATGGAAAGAAATGGGATAAGTCTTTTCCTCTTAGAAAATTGTCAATAGAAGGGATCCATTGATGTTCTAATGGATTAATGATTGCACCGTCTCTAGTAGTCTACCGCGGACGCTTTATTAACAAATCCCTTCCCCGTATGATACTTTTCCAACCCCAAGCGGCAACCTTATTAGAATTAGTCAAATCAATGGGAATATTGTAACAGTACTTCCCTAATAGAACCTTAGACAAAAGTGATTTAGGATTTTTAAAGAGTCACCACACATGTTTCGCTACAAGAGCTTGGTTGAAACTGGCTAGATCTTAGATTCCCAACCCTCCCCTTCCTTTGGGTAAACAAATTACTCCCCATTTTCGCCAATAAATGTCTTTGGATTTATCAGAAAACCAAAGGAATTTTTGAATAATGCTATTGATTTGCGCAATGATAAATCCAAGAACTCTGATAAGGGAGAAAATATAAAAAGGAATTGACTGAAGAACATTTTGACAAGGACACAACACCTAGCCTTGTTCAAAAACCTGCCCTTACAGCCTTGTAGTTTATTTTGAGTTCTATCAACTAAAGGTTCAAAAATCTATTTTTTACCATGAAGAGAAAAATTCAAAAAAGCACCCATGTACACTCCTGGATAAGATGCCACCTTAAAATTTAAAATGGACTGAAGGAAATGTCTTTGTGCCAACTCCATACTAGGGCTCACAAACATTTCAGATTTTCTCAAATTAATTTTCAGTCCCGATAAATCACAAAACGCATTTAGAAACTGTAACTACCCCACCACGTATAATAATTAGCATTTAATTAATTAAAGAGATTTGAAATTTAATTACCAATTATTCCAATTCAATCTGGGATTTACGAAAATTATGGAGATTGATTCATATATGATTCTATTAAAGATTTATTTTGAAATTAGAAATTAAAGGTCCAAATGGCTTAAGGAAGTAAAATTGAGAAGTTGAATCAATTTGATTTTAGTTACGGACTCATTTGGGAGTTTAATTAAATATTCGATTCAGTTTAGTAAAATTAAGATTCGGTTAATTAGGTCCTAATTGGAGTTAATTAAGTTAATTAAATTATAAAGATTGAGAATTGTGATTATTACGAATTAAATTTATTTATGAGGTGTCCAATTTGAATATGTAATTTACTTGACAGAAATTTGGAGTCTGATTAGAAATTGAAGGCCTAAATGATTTGAGGAATCAAAATTGATGATGACAATAAGTTTAATTAATATTTGGAGCCTTTTGGGGGTTTAATTAGAAATCTGATTCAGAATGATAAAAATTAAATATAATTAATTGGGCCTTAATTGAAGCTAATTTGACTAATTAAATTATATGGAACTTGTGATTAGATATGATTAATTAAATTATGATCAAGATTATCTCAAATGATGTGGTGATTAATTAAGCTAATGGATAATTAGTGTAATTGTACGAGAAAGAAATAAACCTTCTCGTATAATCCTGTTGATCAAGATTGCACTCCTCCGTACGTCGCCGTACATCGTCGCTTTACTCCCTGAAAACACAAACGTGAGCTAGCCGGCGGGTGTGTGCCGGATACCTCTCCGATGCATCAGTCAGCAAAATGGACAAATAGATAAAAAGCTCTGTGTATTCGGAAATCAAAGTTGTGTTACCTCTCCATAGGTGATGTTCTTGAGCTTTTGTAGGTTCCGTGTGGCACAATCCTAGTAAGACTTTTACTCCTCCATATAGAGTCCTCCTAGGATTCATACTCCTGAAAGATAATGCTTATCCTTCAACACCCCCCTCACTGCATAAACCAAGTGAGATGGTTTTACCATGGTCAGACTTCAATATGACCGAGGTAAGCATGGCTATGCTAAGCTGCAGACTAGACCAAGATAACTTTAGCTCGACTCTTCCATTTACTGCTCTTACCTCGGCTCTCCCAATGCTAACCATGGTATGTCTTGACCGGTATAACTAATACTCCGGTCCCGATCGGGATAACTTTGAGTGACGACTGAACTTACCGAAGCTCTCTGGGACCGGAGTAATTTTACACCTCTCGCGGACCGGAGTAACTTTACACCTCTTTACTCAGCCCTTCATACTGTTGGCCCATAACGGCCCATGGCCCAGCTCGGCCCAATTTTCATATAAATTACCCTCTCAGTAATGATCTAATCAAGTTAATTAAATAAGATGAGAGAATTGGAGTCTTCTAGAAATATGAGAAATGAGAAAGAGAGCTTATTACCTATATATGCAATGTAGTCACCTCTGCTGGAGCAAAACCGTGGGCTTAAACAAAACAAAACAAAAAAAGTGAGAAAAGAAAGTGAAATAAAGGAAATGAGTGTAAGCTATACATCATCTATGTTTATGCTTTTGGCTGTAGTAAGAACAGCCGAGTGAGAGGGAGAGAAAACCGTGAGTGAGAGAGAGAAAAGAGAGCTCAACTTTTAAAGAAGGAAATCTAAAGTCGTGCTGGAAGTTGTAAAGGAAGAAGAAGACTCAAGGGGAAATCATCAATAATCTTTGAAATTAGAGCTTGAGGTATGAAAATTATACTTAATTTATGTAAAATCTTCATATCACGCTTGAAATTAAGAAAGTTATGAATCAATCTCATGGATTTTTTAAGAAGTTGAGTTAGGTTCATGAGCATGGATAATAAATTTAGAAATTAATAATTTGAGTGTGATTTTGTAGTCATGCATGAGATAAGTTTCATTGTTACATGCATGAGCAAATTTATAAGTTTTAGTACTCTCATCTTGGATTTTGAAGAATTTGAGATAATCAACTCATGTTTTGAAGATAAATGAGGTTTTGATTTTAAATCCCTAACACATGCATGTAATGTAATTTAAGAGTTTGACTCAAATTAAACATATTATGGAACATTTATGATTTAAGGAAATAAGTTTGGAAAGTAGTTAGTTTGAATTTGAATTTGGATTTGATATGAGAAAAATTAATAAAAATCTAAATTAGAGCAATTTAAGATTTTAATTATAGATTGAGCTTGACTATGTAGAATTTGTTGGATTTTGATAAATGTTTCATGCATGCAAATGATTTTCTAAGGAGTTTATAACTTTAATTTCATGTTTTGAAGGAAAATAGAAAAAGCTTGAAGTCAATTTTATATAATTAAAAAGAAAATGAGAAGTTGGAGTTATTTTCAAGATTATGAAAATTAACTTAGAAATTAATTATTTTGGGTTTGATTTTAAATATCTTATAGGAATTTGAGCCTTATTTTTATATGCATGTAATTTGGAGAAATTAAGGAATTAATTCATAAGCATGGTTAAGGTTAATCAATATAGAAACAATTATAATTCTTCAATTGAGCTTGGGTTTGGAAACCTTGATATATACGAGATGTAAATTTACATGCATCATAGATTTCTTGGAATTGATTTCATGTTTTGATGAAACAAGAATTAAGCTTTGGAAAATTATGAATTTATGAACAAATGAGTTCAATTTTCAAATTAAAGGAGTTTGATGTAAATGATTTAAAATTGATCATATTTTCTTGATTATTTAAGAATTGTATGTTTTTAGATAGGCCATGTATGAACCCAAGTCTTGAAATTATTTTGAGAGCTCAATTCAAGTTTTAGAATTTGTGAGCTTGGAGTTGGGCTTGATATGAGGAGCATGAGTTGAATTGAATTTGAGATTCAAATCTTGTAAAATTGGCCCTTATATTCATGTTAAAAGTTATGTGGTGGAAATATGAGTTTTATGATATTAATTACATTAGTTGGAACCAAGTTTTGAAGCTCAAACATAATCTAGAAAAAAAACCAGAATTTGACATGTCCGCTCGAGCGTGGAGAGTCTCACTCGAGCGTACCCTGTTTTACTAGACTCCTTGCTCGAGCGTCAAAAGTCTCGCTTGAGCGTAATTTGCAAGCAACCAGTACTTTTGTAGACCAAAGGGGTCCGCTCGAGCGGAGGGCCCTGTTTCAAAAATTTTGAAAAGATGTTTTATGCTTCGTCTTCCGTTCTCTTTCATTTCAAAGCACTCTTAGGCATGCATTAAACATTGCAGATGAATTAGAGAACATGAAAATAGCCTAAGAATGTTAAACAGGTTAAAGAATGAAATGAATTGTAATATGACCCAATGTGTTATGAATTATGTAGGGTCAAACGCAGGGACAAATCAAGCACCAGAACACTGTGAGCAATAACATAGTAAAGCTATGTTCAACTTTATTTATTTTCTGTATGATGAAATAAGATTTGTTTTCTGAAATGCTATGTTCTATACAATGAATGATTGTCCAATTTCTGATATGTATTCGTGGCATCCTTAGCATCATGTGATATGTGTTAGCTGTTACCCGGTATCAGAGGTTCCATTATGGAACTTAATATGTTTGCACTCTGTTACCCGTATCGGAGGCTCCATCATGGCGCTCAGCATGTTTATTCTCTGTTACCCGGATTCGAAGGTTCTTTATAGAACTGGTTATTCATAACCACCATGTGTCTGCATCTGTTCTGTATCTGCTCTGTTAGCGCTAATGGATGTACCACGTATGATTAAGCATGAATTATGATTTCTGTATATGGTCTGAACAAGAATAAGAATATGAATCTGTTATGAATCTGAATTATGATTTCTGAATCTATATGGACTTCATTCATTAAAACCCTTTACTATGTTATTATTCGCTAGGCTTTAGGTCACCGTATTATTTATGTATATAGGTGATTAGGCGCGTGACCAGGCTTAGAGGCATCTGCCTGAAATCTGTTTTTGTCAGCCAACCTATGTGTCTCCCGTGGAGGTTCCGGATATGTCAAGTGACTATGGCTATGCGATTTAAAGTTTAAGTTTTGCTTTCTTGTTTGGTTAAACAAGTCTTGTGTATTTTGTAAATGGGGCTAAGTCCCTTTCTGCCTAATCTGTATATATATTATGACGTGAGGATGATGTGTATATATGTACATAAAAAGTTTAAAATTTTTCTGTCTCATATAAGTTTGCACAGCTTAATGGACGTTGTATATTTGTTATTTGCTTCAGTTAGCCCATAATATTATGTTAATTTGTCTCAGAGGCCTTCGGTAATCTCAGGATTACTGGCTGGTTACGATGCTAAACCTATAGGGGCCGGTTTGGGTCATGAAAGAAACCAAGTCAAAATCCACACCTCCTCCTTAATAAACCTCATAAAAATGAAAATGTTATCCACAAAAAGTAAATGCGAAATAGAAGGTGAGTGCCGACTAATAGCCCTTACAAACTCCTTGTGACGCATGATAAATTAAAACCATCCAATAGCAGTTGCATTACCAAAATAAAAACATAAGGATACAAGGGATCACCTTGTTTAAAGCCCGTACGAGGATAGAAAAACTCCAACTAGTGACCATTTACTAAAACCGAGAAAGATATCGTAGGAAAACATTGTGAGAGGATTTATTTTTAATGGTTGTAAGTTAATTAATATTAATTATGACATCGTTGTTTATTTTAAATTAGAAAGATAA
The DNA here is from genome assembly GCA_022316695.1 of Camellia oleifera. Lineage (NCBI taxonomy): Eukaryota > Viridiplantae > Streptophyta > Magnoliopsida > Ericales > Theaceae > Camellia > Camellia oleifera. The sequence continues at coordinate 67,659,843 of CM039311.1, read as the reverse complement.
AATTTAGATAAAATACATTGAAGGATTGAACTTGTTGGAATAATTTTTAAAAAAAATAGAATTTAATTGTCTATATTAAAAGAAAATAGGATTCAATACTAATTTTGAGAGTAAAATAAGACTTACTAATAATTCTTTCATATAAGTATACAAAACTTGTAGAAGTTATTGTTGGAACAATCTTCTATATAAATAAAATAAATTGAAACAAAGTCAAACAAATAAATAAATAACATACCGAATTTATTTATCGAACTGAATTAAAAATTCAAAGACCAAGTTGAGTGTGTGACACTCTGTCCTTAAGACAGATTCGCCCCGCTACGGTGCTTATGGTTGAGTGGCGTCTATCTCCCAGGATACAATGATCTTAACCAATTTGTTGTAGCACTCCAAAACAAATTGTTCGGCGAACCAAACCTGTGTTCTAACTCTCTGAATATTTATTCTAAAACTAAAATGAAGAATAATGCACAAAATAAAATCTGGACAGCACATGTGGGATTTTGCAGACTGATTTCTGATAGGAAAACACTATTGGAATGTTGGTATTTATAGGCAACTAAGTCTGACCCGAACTAGTGCATTATGGAAGTGAATAGGTGCAAATTCAAACTGTACAGGTATAGTTTGAATTTCAAACAAATCTGGCACTGCTTCAACAGATAACGGCAGCAGTTATTCATCTGTTAAGAAACTGCTCAAAATCGAATCTGTTATTGCTCAAAGCGAATCTGTTATGGACTGTTTTGAATCTGTTTTGTCATAGACTGAATAAGGAAAGAATTTAGGACATAAATTAAATTCAAATTTGAATTTAATTAAATTAAATTTTCCCGTAATTAATTTTGAAAAAATTAAAAAGAATTTTTATCCAAAAAATTAATACAAGAACCGACCCGACCCACACCCGCGCCCGGCATGGCACGGCCGGACGGACGGATCGCGGTGGCTCGCGTGCGCGTGTGGTGGTTTAGACTAAAGTACACTTTGTCCATAACTCCTCCCTTCTACAAACTTGGGGTGCCCCTTGGGGCCCAACCCAAGTGTTGTAGGCTAGAGCTTATATACACAAATAAACTCTCTTAAAGTTTCAATGTAGGACAACCCTCACAAGGAAACCCACATTTAAAACTTAAATGTTCAATTCCATGAACTTGAAAACGACGTCATGTTCTCATTCACTCATAAATGGTTTTGACGAACCGTCTTCACCGTGTGACTAGCCACGCGACAAGGAACAGGACCCGCCCCAAAAGACGTTCGGGGCCCACTCGATTTTGTGCTCAAAGTCGGCCCAAAATAAGCCTAATAAACCAATTTTTTCCAACAATCCCCCACATGAATGGAATTTGATGGAGAGAACACGCAACAACATGATCTAATTGTAGAGAGTACAGAAATTTGGAAATATTCTGCAAAGGATAGGTAGCTTTTGGCTTTAAACCTTCCCTTGTGAGACACTATCGGATTTACTAGCTAACCAGTGAACATGATGTCTTGAACTGTTCAACCGTTTGTGTAAACCAAGACAATAGAACTCACACAATATATTCTCAGACACAGTTTAGTTCTCACTATTGTGTTCATTTTGGCCCTGAATAACCTGGTCTTTCATGAGTGCTCTAAAGAATTGTAACCCTTCACAAATCTCATAGAACCGGCCTAGTTCACATTCACATAGGTGATTCTTATGAAGAGTATCCTACTATACTCCACTAGGTTAACCTAGATATAAGAATCATTAAAAGTTTTACTTAACCTAAAACGCTGCAGACATCACTATTTCATTATAGAAATGGGCAGGAGTTAGACTCCCCAGTGATCCTTCTGAGTCATTCACAACTCGGTTGTCCCTTTGAACCTAGTTCTTGGGATCTCCAATCAACTAGGTTGGGTTGCCGTTGTGGTAACTCTTATTAAATAGGCTTAAGTCCCATTCCCCTCGATGAATTCTCAACTAGCTCTCTTGCTAACCCTTTGGTTAGTGGATCCACTATGTTGTCTTTAGACTTCACATATTCAATAGAAATAATTCCATTAGAGAGTAGTTGTCTCACGGTGTTATGTCGACGACGAATGTGTCTAGACTTACCGTTATACATATGACTCTGTGCTCTACCTATTGCTGATTGACTATTGCAATGTATGCATATAGCAGGCACAGGTTTTGGCCATATTGGAATATCTTCAAAGAAGTGGTGAAGCCATTCTGCCTTTTCCCCTGCTTTGTTTAAAGCTATGAATTCTAATTCCATAGTAGACCTAGCAATGCAAGTCTGTTTGGAAGATTTCTAAGATACAACCGCCTCACCAAGAGTAAAGACATACCCACTGGTGGACTTTGACTCTCTTGTATCCGATATCCAATTTGCATCACAGTATCCTTTAAGTACTGCTGGATATCTAGTATAATTCAGCCCAATATTACGAGTAAATCGGAGATACCTTAGAACCCTTATAATAGCTTTCCAGTGTTCTACTCCCGGATTACTCGTATATCTACTTAATTTACTTACTGCATAAGCTATATCCGGGCAAGTGCAATTCATCAAGTATATTAAGCTTCCAATAATTTGGGTATACTCTAATTGAGAAATACTTTCCTATACATTCTTAGAAAGATACAAATTAACATCTACAGGTGTTCTAGCAAGATGATCATCATCTTTGCTGAATTTGTCAAGTATTTTCTCAATGTAATGAGATTGTAACAAAGCATATCCTTCTGATGTTTTGGTAATTTTCATACCAAGAATTATATTAGCAATGCCCATATCCTTCATATCAAAATGTTTATTCAACATTTTCTTGGTAGCTTTAATCATATCATTATTATTACCTATGATGAGCATATCATCTACATAAAGACATATAATGACATAACCTTTGTCTGTGTTTTTAATATAAACACATTTGTCACACTCATTAATTTTAAATCCATTTGACATTATTGTTTTGTCAAATTTCTCATGCCATTGCTTTGACGCTTGTTTTAAACCATATAAAGATTTAACCAATTTACACACTTTCTTTTATTTTCCTGGAACAGAAAAACCTTCTGATTGTTCCATGTAAATTTCTTCATTTAACTCACCATTTAAGAAAGCGGTTTTCACATCCATTTGATGAATTTTTAGATTGTATAGAGATGTAATGGCATTTAGCATTCTAATGGATGGTGTTCTAGTAACTGGTGAGTATGTGTCAAATTAATAAAGACCTTCTTTTTGTCTAAATACTTTGACCACAAGTCTTGCCTTGTATTTGTCAATTGATCCATCCACTTTCAATTTTCTTTTGAAAATCCACTTGTACCCAAGTGGTTTACAACCTGGTGGCAAATCCACCAATTCCCAAGTGTGATTTTGCAAGATAGATTCAACTTCACTATTGATAACTTCTTTCCATAAAGGAGTTTCAGGACTGGACATAGCCTCTTTAAAAGTTAAAGGCTCATTTTCTAACAAAAAAGTTAGGAAATCTGGACCAAAAGATTTTGAGGTTCTAGCACGTTTACTACGCCTAGGTTCCTCTTCCTCATTTTGATCTAACTCTTGTTCTTAATCATGTTCTTGATCTTGACTAGTAATAGCATCATGAGATCTCTTATTGTTACTAGTCTCTTGTCTAGTCTTATTTGGAAATACATGTTCAAAGAATGATGCATTCCAAGACTCAATAATAGCATTTACATGCATTTCGGTATAAACTGATTTATGAATCAAAAACCGATATGCACTACTATTCTTAGCATAACCAATGAAAATACAATCAATGGTCTTAGGACCTATCTTAGTCTTTTTAGGACTAGGAATAGCCACTTTAGCCAAACACCCCTACACTTTTAAGTATTTGTAGGATGGTACTCTACCATGCCACATTTCATAAGGTGTTTGATTCACTTTCTTTCGGGGTACTTTATTTAAAATATAATTAGCAGAAAGTATTGCTTCCCCCCACAAGTTCTGAGGTAATCTAGAACTTATTAACATGGCATTCATCATTTCTTTTAAAGTCCTATTTTTCCTTTCAGTAATTCCATTTTGCTGAGGTGAGTAAAGAGCTGTGGTTTGATAAATTATTCCATATTCTTTACAAAACTCACTAAAAGTTGATTCATATTCACCACCTCTATCACTTCTTAGTTTTTTTTTATTTTCTTACCAAGTTGATTTTCAACTTCATTCTTATATTGAATGAAAGTTTCCAAAGTTTCATCCTTAGTTCAAATTAAATAAACATAACTATATCTAGTATAGTCATTTATAAAAGTGATAAAATACTTTTTCCCACCTCTAGTTTGAATTGATTTAAAATCACAAATGTCACTATGAATTAATTCAAATGGTTCCGTACTTCTTTCAATTGAATAAAAAGGAGTTTTAGATAATTTTGCCTCAACGCAAATTTCACATTTATGATTTGAATCAATGTCAAATTTAGGTAAACATTCCATATTAATTAATCTATGCAAAGATCCATAATTAACATGTCCTAGTCTACCATACTGTAAATTTGAAGACTCAAGCAAGTAAAAAAAAAGATGTATTATATTATTAATAACTGAGGGTACAACGGTCATTACATTTAACTTGAAAAGGCTATCAGACATGTAACATTTTCCTACATACATCTCATTCTTAGTAAGTACAAATTTATCACTCTCACATACTAGCCTAAACCCATTCTTACTCAACAAAGATCCGGAAACAAGATTCTTGTGAATGTCCGGTACATGCAGCACATTGTTGAGAGTGAGTTCCTTTCCAGATGTTACCTTGAGTACAATCTTTCCTTGTCCTTCAACTTTGGAAGTTGAGGAGTTGCCCATAAAAAGTTGTTCACCATTGTCCACTGTAGAATAAGATGTGAACATCTTTTTGTCAGCACAAATATGGCGAGTAGCACCAGTGTCCACCCACCATTCTTTAGGATTTCCGACAAGATTTGCCTCGGAAACAACTGTAGAAAGATTGATATCATCTATACCATTGGAAATATTGTCCACTTCGGTCATATGGGCTTGAGCAGGCTTCTTGCTTGTTCTTCTTTTGCTTTTGCCTTTGCTATGGCAATCTTTGGCCCGATGTCCCTCTTTGTCACATATGTAACATTTGCCATTAAACTTGTACTTTTTTTTCTCTCCCCCTTTAGAGCCTTGTGATGAACTTTCTCCAGAAGACTTTCGTTTCGTGGTTTTTGAAGCATGTTCCACCACATTTGCCTTAGACTCCATAGAATGCTTACCAGCCCGCTTTTTAGAATTGCGGTTGTCCTCCTCAATCCTCAAACACACAATTAATTCTTTCATAGACATTTCTTTGCGCTTGCGCTTGTGTTTGAGGTAGTTCTTGAATTCCTTCCAGCCTTGTAGTAATTTTTCAATTAAGGCTGCAACTTGGAAGGATTCACTGAGAGACATGCCTTCTGCGTGAATGTCATGCAGAATGAGTTGGAAATCTTGAACTTGACTGATCACAGTTTTTGAATCAACCATTACAAAATCCAAGAATCTGCCAACCACAAATTTCTTTAAGCCGTCATCTTCCGTTTTGTATTTTTTCTCCAAAGACTCCCAAAGTTCATTTGCTGTCTTGATAGGATTGTAGACGTTATATAATGTGTTGTCAAGTCCGTTCAAGATGTAGTTCCGGTAAAGGAAATCAGCATGTTTCCAGGCATCAACCGCAGCAACCACATGCCGATCGGTTTCATCCTCTTTCAAGATAGGAGCATCTTCACGGAGGAAACGAGCCAAGTTCAGACTTGTAAGATAGAACAACATTTTCTGTTGCCATCTTTTAAAGTCAGTTCCAGAGAATTTCTCTGGCTTTTCACCGTGATTTACCGATACTGTTACAACAGGAGAGGGGGTTGGCATCATTGCAGCCACCACAGTGGTACTTGTTTGGGCATTAATTTCAGTAGCCATCAATTCTAATTTATAAAACAAAATTATAATTAGAATTTACATTACACAGAAAATTAAACCAAATTCACAGAATTAAACTCTGTAAAAAATAAAAGAAACAAGAATGTAACTTTTATTTTCCAATTAATTTGGAAATAAAATAAAATTTTGTTCAACCAAATTAATTCCACACAGGAAATTAAATTCTGTAAAATAAAAGAAATAAGAAAATAACTTTTATTTTTTCAATTAATTTGGAAATAAAATAAAACTTTATTTAACCAAATTAATTCCACACAGAAAATTAATTTATGTAACACTTCAATAATTAAAATACTAAAACAGAATTTTAAGTAATGAAAACTCAAAAAATAATTTCTAAAACCCAAAATTAATTTCTGAAAAAATTTCACAAAAATATATTCTGAATTGTTAATGACACCAGTATCGTACTACTAGTTGTCAAAGAAAATAGACAGTATATTACTACTATCTGTCAAATAGCATATAATACTATTTGCTTTTCCAACCAGAATATTATTTTGTAAATCCATAGAAAATAATGTTCTTAAAAGAAGAAAAAGAAAGGGAAACAAACGAAAAATTCTGTAAACAGAATAATTCGAATCTGACTTAAGATTGTTGGAACAATCTTCTATGTAAATAAAATAAATTGAAACAAAGTCAAACAAATAAATAAATAACGTACCGAATTTATTTATCGAACTGAATTAAAAATTCAAAGACCAAGTCAAGTGTGTGACACTTGTCCTTAAGACAGATTTGCTCCACTACGATGCTTATGGTTGAGCGGCGTCTATCTCCCAAGATATAATGATCTTAACCAATTTGTAGTAGCACTCCAAAACAAATTGTTCGGTGAATCAAACCTGTGTTCTAACTCTCTGAATATTTATTCTAAAACTAAAATGAAGAATAATGCAAAAAATAAAATCTAGACAGCAAAGATGGGATTTTGCATACTAATTTTCGGATAGGAAAACATTGTGGAATGTTGGTATTTATAGGCAACTAAGTCTGACCCGAACTGGTGCATTATGGAAGTGAACAGGTGCAAATTCAAACTGTACAGGTATAGTTTGAATTTCAAACAGATCTAGCACTGTTTCAATAGATAACTGCAGCAGTTATTCATCTGTTAAGAAACTGCTCAAAACCGAATCTGTTATGGACTGAATAAGGAAAAAATTTAGGACATGAATTAAATTTTACAAGAACCGACCCGGCCTACACCCGGACGGACAGCGGCGACGCGCGCGGGCGTATATGGTGGTTTGGGCTAAGATGTACTTTGTCCATAACTCCTCCCTTCTACAAACTTGGGGTGCCCCTTGGGGCCCAACCCAAGTGTTGTAGGCTAGAGCTTATATACACAAATAAACTCTCTTAAAGTTTTAATGTGGGACAACCCTCACAAGGAAACCCACATTTAAAACTTAAATGTTCAATTTCATGAACCCGAAAACGACGTCATGTTCCCATTCACTCATAAATGGTTTTGACGAACCGTATTCACTGTGTGACTTGCCACACAGCAAGGAACACTTCACCTCTTCGGATCCACTCCAAAAGACGTTCGGGGCCCACTCGATTTTGGGCTCAAAGTCGGCCCAAAATAAGCCTAATAAACCAATTTTTTCCAACAGTTATTGTATTTTCTTCAAACTTCAAAGTATAAAGAACAAATTATTCAAATTGAACAATAAGAACTAAAATAAAATCTAAGTTGCACTATAGGGGTAAAATGTGTAATTAATTTTTTTAAAATTTTTCATTTTAGATTCCACTTAATTTTTGATTAATTCTATTTGCACCCCATACAAACTTTTAATACACAACACAAATGATGTTTGAATATAAATTTTCAAACAAAAGTCAAATATTCATATATAAATTTATGAACATAAAGCAGTTATTCGAATATAAACAATTGAACAGATATATATTTGAACAATTTATTTTTGTTTATTAGTCTAAATCTGAACATCCAATTTTTGTTCAAAAATTTATATCAGAATACTATTTGTAGTGTGTACTGAGAATTTATAAATAGAATTTTCCTTAGAGGGTTGCTATTTGCCCCCACCTTTTTACTTTGACCACCTCACTTCTTTGAATCCCCACCAAGAAAAATGAGTTTCCTCCATTTTCTCTTTGAACCCCTTATCTTAATACCAACTATACCCCTAACTCTAAACCAAACACAAACCCTAGCCCCTAACCCTAATCTCACCCTCATCAATTCCGACCGGTAGTCATGCCCCTCTAGTGACCTCCCAGCACCTCCTCCACCGACGACCTCCTTCCTCTTTTTTTTTTTTTTTTTCCAAATCTATGGCGAAGATCATGACGATGGCTCTCCATTCGAATCAATTTAAGAAGAAGATGAAAAAGACCAGATCCACCACCACCTCCCCCGATTTGGGTTGCCTCTCTCTTTGTCTAGTTTAATCTCTGTCTTGCTCGATCTCTATTTTGCTCTCTTTATCTCGCTCGACCTCTATCTTGTTTTTTGTCGCTCAATCTCTCTCTCTCTCTCTCTCTCTCTCTCTCTCTCTCTCTCTCGCGCGCGCGCGCGCGCGCGCGCTTGATCTCTCTCTCTCACGGTGGCTAGGGTTTGGTGAAGATGTTGTCGACAGTAGTGGTGGGCGGTGATAATGAAGATGAGAAAATGAGGAGGAAGAAGAATGAGGGTTGCTAGTGAAGATGAAGATTAGAGAGGTGGTGGAGAGTGGTCGGATTTGAAGAAAAAGAAAAATAAGAAAAAGAAGAAAAAAGAGAGAGAGAGGCTGTTGAAGAAGGTTGTCAACTGAAATGGAGTGGAGTGAAGTAGAGATGGAGGGTTAGGGTTAGAGTTAGAGTTGAAAGGATAAAGATGGGTAAAAATAAAAATTAGTGTTAGAATAAAATTGTAATAAAAAAAATTAAAAGAAATGGGGTCCAAGAGAAAATGGTGGAAAAATTATATTTCCACACACTTACTTACCTCAATACACATTATTTCTGGTGCACACATTTATCAATGTGATTAGATATTATTTGTCTCATTCCACATGCCACATATTTCAATTTTAACCCTTACCTCAAATATTGTGCACACGCTTTCTACTAAAACACACACCCACATAACCGCCGAAAACTGGCAGTTCGCTTTCGATGAACCAAGCCATAGATCTCTATATCTTTCTCACCGTTTCTCTCACACACACACACACACACACACACACACACACACACACACATTCAACATGCAGAAACAGTCTCTTAGCTCACCGAATTCGAAGCTCCATAGCCATGGAGAAGTTGTTGGAGAGAAAAAAAGATAACCTCTTAGGAGAAGACCAAAAGCGTAATGACCAAGCTTGTTCGCTCACCGCCGCTGACGACAAAGATGACGACAATAAGAGACTGTCGAAAGCAAAGCAAAGCTCGTTGATACTAGTTTTCTGAATAAAATTATTTTTTCCAATTGTTAACTTTCGAAAATTTTCTAAAATTTCCAAACTTGATTTTCTGAATGTAATTATTATTTTTTTATTTGAATATTGTTTACAAAAAAAAATAATAATTTCGACAATTGATTCTCGACACACACACACACACACAAAAAAAAAAAAAATCGTCACTGGTTTGCCAAAGAGGGCTTTCCTCTGGAAATTTGAGAAGCCAAATTGCAGAAAAAACCAACAAAGTAATGAAAAAGGGGTATAGGGTAGAAGGATTGGAATGAAATCAATGAGATGAGTGGAGTTACCTGAAGAAGGCAGGAACGTCATGGTAAAAAGGACCACCCACGAACGATGGTGTCTATTACATCGGACAGCAACACCAATAGCTTTCTATTCCTTTTTTTGTTGATATCAAAGCTCTGATTGTTGTTGTTGTTAAAATTATTGAGTGCCATTGTTGAAATTATTGTTATTACTGTTCATTATGTTCATTTTACTTTAGAATATAATTATCCTTAAAATAAAATTTCATTAAGTATGTGTACTGTAAGTAAGAGTGTGAAAATAGAATTTCTTAAAATGGTGGGGCCAGAACCCTACTCCTGTTGTAAGGGTGTAAATCTGGCCCAGCCCATGTCGAGCCTCGTGAGCTCCTACCAAAATTCGGGTTAGCCTAGCCTAGCCTAAGGGCCAAAAAATTAAGCCCAGGCCCAAGTCCAAGGGGTATTCGGGCCTTGGACGGAACCCAATGGGCTTGGACCTGACCTCGGGCTTGGGTGTGCTTGACCATTTTTTTATTATTTTTTAAAATTTTTTCTACCAAAATTTTATTATTTTTTATTAAAAAATATATTTGGCCTCGGGCTGGCCGGGCTCGGGCCGAGCCTTAAGTAGACTGATGGACTAGGCCACAGGCTGGACCGGGCTTCAAAATGATGGTCTAAGTCCTAGCCCAGGGGCTCGGGCCTAAGCCTAAGTGGTCCTAAACGGTCTGGGCCATGTCGGTCCACGGTCGGGCTTCGAGCAGTCCATGGGCCGCATGTCATTTTTATACTTCTATCCTCTGGTGAGAGGAGATGTTAAAAGACCAATATACCCTTTTTGGTTTTTTTGGCAGGTACCTCATTGTTGAGATCGATACAAGATGCCATAAATGCAGTCCAGACATCCAAGATCAAGGCCAGACCAGCCTCTCTCTGTCTAGAAACAATCAACAGAGACACAGAGGGTTTTGGAGAAGATGAATAAGTTCTCTATGCTCTTCTTCTTCTTTGTTACCCTCATCCTCATCTCCTCCCCCCAAGCCACTGCTCGATCATCAATCATCCTCAAGCCCCAATCTCTTCCCTCATTCGCTCTCAACATTTCTCAGGTATGAAAATTCAAATTCCCCCAAAACTAACAAACTTCATTTTCTAGTATAAACTTGCTCATTGTTGTTTATCTTGGGGTTGATGCAGAGTAGTTCTGCGAGCTGTTCATACACGGTGACTATAAGGACGAGCTGTTCTTCACCTAGGTATACTCGAGATCAAATCAGTCTATCGTTTGGCGATGCTTATGGCTATCAGGTTAGGGTTTCACCACTTCACTAACTGAAATTAGTTATATATTTATTCATGTATTTGCGATTGTGATTGTGATTGTGATTGTGATTGTGATTGTGATTGTGTTGTCTGTATGATTTAAGGCCAATCCATTTGAGAAATTCGAATCTAATAGCTTCAATAATACGCTTGTGCTCTATTTGGTTCATTGGAATGGAATGGAATGAAATGGTGATTCCTTAGACATTTTTATGGAATGATCATTCTCTTAACATAGTGGAAGATGATTCCATTTGTAATGTATTTTTCATATTTTTTTAGTCTAACCAAACATTTGAATGAATATTTTGATAGAGTTATCATTCCATTTTGTTTTATTCCAATGAACCAAACACTACATGATACTGTTGAACGATTCATAAGAAACTCTTTGTTTAATTGAGACAGTAATCATTTTTAATATTAATTTGTAATTTTTATATTTCTATGAAAATTTTGATTTAGAAGTCGTTAGGCTGTGTCCAAATTTATTTGATATTAATTACTCTGATGAATAAACTTGATTTAAGCATTAATTTGAGTGACAGCTTCACTAAAATAACTTCAAAATTTTAGAATAAACATTTGAGTCTTCTTTGATTTAAGTAATACTTTGATTGGTAAAAGTTTGGGTCAGGTACAGTTTTGAATGATTTTTATCCAAATTTTTTGATATAGGTTTGAATCAACGATTAGAGATGTGTTATTTACATTAATTTTTTGTTAACCAATCAACCAAATCACTTAAAATGGTCTCAAGTTCACACCAAACTGGGAATTTTATATGACTGCAAAAATATTTGATTGAAATGAAAATTGAGTAAGAAATAAATTACTTTATAAATCATATTTTTTCTGAATTTGCTGTCATATGATATCATTTTTTGTTCAAAATATTTTGTTAGATTGAGGTGTATCTTTTGGTTGTGTTTTTGTTTTTGGTTTTTATGTTTGGCAAAATACAAAAAAATTGTTTGGCAAATTTTTTGATATAGGTTTGAATCAATGATTAGTACATTGTGTTTTGAGTCATTTTTATCCAAATTTTTTTATATAGGTTTGAATCAATGATTAGAGTTGCGTCCTTGACATTAATTGTTTATTAACCAATCAAACAATTTACTTAAAATGGTAAACCCTCAATTTCACACCAAACTGGAATTTTTTATGACTGCAAAAATATTTGATTGAAATGAAATCCCAGTAAGAAATAAATCACTTTATAAATATATGTTTTTTGAATTTTGCTCACATTGTTTCAAATATTTTGTTAGATTGAGGTTTATCTTTTGGTTGTGTTTTTATTTTTTATTTTTATGTTTTGCAAAATATTAAGCAATTTTTTGGCAAATGGTTTTTATTTTTCATATTTGAAATTCACTTTTTAGTTTACACCAAAATGTCAAAAAAATGAAAATGGTAAGAGCATCTCCAAACCTTACTCTCTCTCTTCTTTTTTTCATCACAGGCCTTGTTTGGCAAGTGGCTTTTATAGCCAAAAAGTTACTAAAAAAATAAAAAAGCCAACAATCTATACCAAAAAGTCAAAATTTTTCTTTTTCCTCTACTTTTTACACATCTTTTCGTAAAAAGTCAAAAAGTCATCCCAAACATACTAATTTTTTTACATCATATTTTAGCCAAAAAGCTAAAAAGTTACTAAAAAAGCATGTTCTCAAACGAGGCCTGAGTGAAATTTTGGTTAAAGCTTCATGTGGTATAGAACACTCCATTCCTTACTCTATTTTTTGTCATAGTTTTTTTTTGAATTATTCCCAATTTATACTAAAAACCTATTTTAACCATTTTTTATGAAAGAAAATCTCCTCCAATACTCTCTCTCTCTCTCTCTCTCTCTCTCTCTCTCTCTCTCTCTCTCTCCATCAAATTTGAGCAAAAATATGATAGTTGAATGTTTGGTTCAACTTTGATTTGGTGAAATTTTGTCTTTCCCTTGATTTGATATAAGTTGGGCAAACATCACTTCAACCTCATGTGGTTTGAGCCATTATCCCTTAACGTTTAGAAATGACCACATAACCCCCACGTGATTTATGGACCAAAGTGCACCATTCACTTTTCCATCCAAGTTAACTAATTGTGAGGTTCACATGCCTATGAAGAGGGTAAGTTATATTTTAAGACCAAAATACCCTTTGCACATATTTAAATTTACGAAAACATGCCATTCTTCTTCCTCCTCTCTCTCCCAACTATTTTTTTTTCTATTCTCTCACTCCAACCCATTGTACCACACCAACTTCCTTTCCCTTCTTTATGTCTCACCAAACCCACTTTCACACCTCAACTGACTACCATTTTGGCCCGCCATTCCCTTTTCTCTCTCTACTGTTATAAAAAGTAATTCTACTTTAATTATGATAAGAATTATACATATATACATATATATTGTTATCATGGAGTTAAAATAGATGTTCAACAGATTGTAATTATATGCATAGCTATATATATTGCCATCAAATTGTGATCAGATCATTGAGAAGCCATGATTGGGTGTGATGGTCACTGAGTGGAAGTAGGCTGTGTTGCGGTGTGAGTTGGCGCCATGGTAGAATAAAGGCTCTAAATCAACAAATAATAATAATAATATGAAGATTGTGTGTGATTTTTGAAATGAAAACATTGTTTTTAGTGTGTTGTGAAGCAAATTTTGCGGTGGGGCAGCGTAGTATTTAAATTTAAATTTAATAAAATAAGATTATCCAAATGTGCTTTTGTTCAAAAAGGTTTTAAGCTCCCCCATCTAGTCGGTGCAACTTTCTGAGCAGTTGGGAAAGCAGTGATTGGGTGGGTATAGGCTGCATCAGGTTGGGTTTAGCAGCCATGGAAAGAAGAAGGAAGAGAATATATATATAAATGTAGGTTTGATTTTGAAGAGCGGAAGAAGAGGAGGGTATAAAGGTCAATGCAAAAATTCTATTAACAGAAGTTGGTATGCATTTTAGTTCACAATCATGTGAGGGTTATGTGGTCATTTCTAAATGTCAGGAATAAACCGCACATGGTCCAAATCACAGGGATAAAGTGAAGTTTCCATATAAGTTTGATGAAATGATTGGAGCTGACTTTTAGTTCTTTATTCATTAAATTTTAATTTGATGAAAGAATTGGTGAAAAATTGGAGATGTTCTAAATGTTTTTAACTTTTTTATTATTTTTATTTTTAAAAAATAAAAATAAAAACAAAAATGAAGAAAACATAAACACAATCATGTATGGATTAACTTAAAATGGTGAATCCTTCAATTTCATGCCAAACTGAGAATTTTTTATGACTACAAAAATATTTGATTGAAATGAAATCCCAATACGGAATAAATCACTTTATAAATTGTAATTTTCCCGAATTTTCTTTCATATGAGATCATTTTTTTGTTTAAATTATTTTGTTAGATTTTGTTGTTTCTTTTGATTGTGTTTTTATTTTTTGTTTGATGTTTTGCAAAATATAAAAGTTTTATTTGGCAAATAGTTTTTAAAAATCTTTTTGAAAAAATAATTCTCTCTTTGGTTTACACCAAAATGAAATGATAAACTTTTCATTATGATGAAAACATGAACACAATCAAACATAGATTGATTTCTGAAAGTAGGTTTTTTTTTTTTTTTTTTGGGGTGATTGTTATTGTTATTTGTATCAGGTATACGCACCGAGGCTAGACGATCCATCTACCAGAACGTTTGAGCGGTGTTCAGTGGATACGTATCAGATATACGGACCGTGTTTGTACCAAGTCTGCTATTTGTACCTGTACAGGAGCGGATACGATGGTTGGAAACCAGAGTCAGTGCAAGTCTATGGATATTATACAGGCACTGTTTCCTTCTACTATAACACTTACATACCGAACAATGTATGGTACGGGTTTAACTACTGCAGTGGTGCTTCTGCTTCTACCTCAGCCTCCACATCGGCTATGAAATGGTTTGGACGTGTGTCTCAGATGCTGTTTTGTGTTGAGTGCTGGAAAGGTCTGTTTGGTTCAGTGTAATGATAATAATCTGTTTGTTTGTTTCTGTGGTCGGATTTGAAGGATGAGTATGATGACTGTAATTGAGAATCGAGGTTTCTGTTTTGGGCTAATCACACAGATCTTTCTTTAGGTATATGAAAATTTCATGGACTTTCTCTGCGGTTTTTCGAATTCCGTTAGAATTGTTAGTTAACAGCGGTCAACTGTCTACGTATAATTACTATTTTACCCTTTTTCAACATCATTTTTTTCCCCAATCACAAAATTTCTTTCCTGTTCATCAGTGACATATGTATACGAGTATGTCATAGTCAATTTTTTTCTTAAAGAGAACAATGAACTTCAATTAGAACTGGGGAGGAGGGTGGGGGGACGAACTGGGGGTTGTAGGTAAGTGGTGGGCCAGCAACTGGGCTGGTGGCCGGAGTTACAAAGGTAAGAAAATGGGAGAAGAAAATAGCAGAAGAGGGTGGAAGAAGCAGATGAGATCATTTTGAAATACCTGTTTGTAATTAGTTTCACTTTCCATTTCCATTGTAATTTTTATAAAAAAAAATAAAATTCCACTTCTTTGTTAATTCTTGCCTCATCCCCTAATAGGATATGGTGATTTTCTCTCACTTCGCTTAACCCTTGCATCTTCCTTCTTGTTTCCCATCCCGATGAGAAAGTGGGGCGGGGATGAGTTTTGCTTATGTTGACGCTATAAATAGTAATATTATTATTATTATTATTATTATTATAGGACACGTGAGACTTTCTTAATCAATCAGAAGTTCAGAGAAGGCATGAAGTTAGTGATGTTACATGGTGAAACATGCAAGACAAGGTAAAAGAAGTTAAAGCACATGCGAAGAATATAATGAACAAAGTAACTTAGTGGAATACATTGAGGGATATGTGGCATTGTGGGAATGAAAGTGGAAGAGTGGGTAGTTTTAGATAGTTATTGGATAGTTATTGTTGAAACTTTTTTCCTATAAATAGTCATTAATAGTTATATTTACAAAACGCATAACCAGATCTAGAAATCAATCTATTTTACCTTATATTTTTCCAGTTCTTTATCTTTCAGTCCTCTACTTTCTTGCACTGCATTTCAGTTTTTTAGGAGTAATTCTAAGTTAGTCTGTTCATTGTTGTAATTATCTTCGAAGGTGTGAAAGTGCAAAGATACAATTGTAAACACTTGTTTATTTAATGAAATTTATTTTCTGACACTGTTCTCTCTCTTCTTCTTTTACTATTGCAATTAGTTCTTCTAAATTTTCTCCTAAAACAAGCCACCAGTAAAAGCCATCTTCATTAAGGCTAAAAGAATTGCGAAGCAATTGTCTAATTAATTAGTTGGCATTTGTTATTTTTGTAAGGACTTATCGATTTTTGCTGACACGCTCGAATTACACTTTAACCTTCGAAAGCCAAAAAAGCTAACAGCTTCCTACACTCGTTCTAACATGTCCTTACTTGAATTATATTTATTAAATATATTTATATGTACTAGTTCAATGGTTAACACTTGGCCTAATAACCTTAAGGTTATGGGTTCAAGTCTTGGGACCACCACTTTATGCATTATGCTAAAGGTTACGTGTGTATTCAATCTTTCCCCTCCCAAACACATATTAATATATACTAATTAGGCGCTATTTTTTATTTTTTTTTTTAAAAATTTCAATATAAAAAGATTAAACCATTAAAATAAGGAAAAATTACCGATAAATCTCAATTGAGAGAATATTACTCCATTTAGTCCTGTGTTTTTTCTTATAAACGATTTGATCCTATTTGGCTAGTAAGAAATATTTCCTTTTGATTTGTTCTGGTGAGACTTTATCTATTTACCCTTTTGGTGGGATTTTGGTGGATTCTACTTTGCTGATGTGTTGGATATGTTTTTAGGGAAGAAGGGGTTAACGTTTTTACATTGTCATTTTTTATTTTATTTTTTGTGTGTGTTTTTCAATGTTAATGATTTTTTTTGAGGACATGGGAACAATATATTGATAAAGCAATAGAGTACAGAAAAAAGACCCCAAAGAGTCATCCTAACCAAACAACAAAAAACAAATCCGCCAAAAAAATAGCTACGATCCAAGGAAAACCACCAATCTCAGGAAAACCACCGATCTTCTCAAAGATGTGGTTTGGAAGAAAGACCACCATCCCTATTGACAACGTCCTTGTCACTGTTGCCCAACGCCACCACCACTGTCGCCGAAGAAGGGAGGACACCCACAATGGTAAGAGAGAAGGGTATAAAGAGGAGAAAACCATTGTGGGTGTCGAAATACCAAAAATCCATGCCAAAATCGGAAGAAAAAACTCTTAAAACTCCTATTTCGGACATAAAAAGTCCAAATCTACACTTGAAAATAGTAGATCTATACTTTAGGAGCGTAGATCTACATTTTGAAAGTAGAAAAAGGATTGTCAAGAGTCGTTGGAGCATCGCCGAAAATCACCTAGAAAGAGAGGCTCTGCCCTCTCTCCCTCCTCTAGACTTAGTGCTTAATGTTAATGAATTAACATTAAAATGGGACTCAGAAGTTGAAAATATGTACAAATAAGCTGAAAATATGTACAAGCTTCCGAGTCCCATTTCAATGTTAATGGCTTATTTCTAATGACTTATTTCCAATAGGCATCCATTTCAATGTCAATTTTGCAGTTGATGTTGCATGTACTTCATTTCATGTATTACACACTAACATCTACACAATGACATCACACATTAAATATCATCTACAATTTACACACGTTATAGATGCAGACCAATTTACAGAACATCAACAAACAGGGGCCCCTACCATATTACAACACAACTACAAACCCAACACAATAAATGACACTGGCATTAGACTTCATCAACATGTATACAATTAACATTACATTTCAACTAACAAAGATGCCATTAACAGTCCACATCACCATTAATGAAAAACCAGGGGAATCGTTGCCATAGTACAACACACCAACAGAACCAAGACCACAAATGACGATAACATTACACTTCCTGTAAACACACCATTACAAACACATAAGGCCCCAAACTGAAAAGGGACTCCAACACACCAATTGTCACCAACAAAAATAAAACCACAAAAAGAATAGGCATTACAAGACCATACCCCTACTGAAATTCTAAAACCCACACTACCATTAAAGCACAACAACATTACGGGTGAGTTTATAACATTACGGAACTGTAATACCATATTAAACATATCATCTGACGTTCACATAACAAACGGCACACAATATAGAAACCAGGGAAACAACATCATCAACCACATACTTAACACCACAATGCCACCAACACACCACATGACACAATGGGCCTCAAAAACAACAACACACTGACAACACTATACCACCATACCCCTAACAATATCCGTGACAGTACAATCATTACGGTAAACGTAAAATCCAACCCATAAATTCACATTATGTCCGAAAAATCCAACACAACATGGGTCATAATAATTGATGACAGTAGCATCGTACCAAATCACACTACGTAGCACAATACTTACCACATTCCCTGAATAACATAACAATCAAACCAAAAAAAAAAAACTTCCAAAAATAGGGCCACCTAACACACAACATCACAGAATTGATTTTCATGCCAACATCTCACACAAACAACTTTCACACCAGACAATTACATCAACAAATCGACAAACCCATTGTAACAACCCTCATCACTATTTACTGATTGACCACTGATTACTGACAAACTGAGACTGATTATGATTGGTAATCGAATTGATTGACATACTGAACTGACTGACTGAAATCTGAAACTGAATTGATTGACTGTAACTATTTAAATGCATAATCTATCTGTTTGACTGTCAAATTATCTGTTCTCGTCTTATGCATTAAACTGCAAATTGAAGGCCTTATCGGCGGCCAAATCTGAAATTGATTGATGTTCTGTGTTCATCATAATTAATGTGATTTTATGACATATTTATCTGAAAATTGATTTGGTATGGTTAAATTAGATTAAATAAAGATAAATTGCAAGAATTTACTTATTTACCGTTTTGCCACTTAGTGGCCTACTCCATATTTTGTATTGAGCCTATTTACACTCAACAAAAACATTTCATCAGCTTTATTTCATTGCTATAGCCGACCATAGAGAGAGAGGAAGTAAGGGAGTGAGTTCATCTTACTTCATCTTGAATTGGCTTGAAAGACTTGAAGTTATTATAGGAATTTAGCTAATTGTGCTTCTATCCTTGTAATTGAGGACCTAAGGTAGATCATTGACCCTCTTTATTGTGAATTTGAGTTTATTCTTGCATGATTCATGGGTCTTTAGTGATCTAAGTCATGAATTGGCTTATAATGTTGAATTGAAGCTCATCTCTTGCATGCATGTTTGTATTGAGGAATTTAAAGATGTTTTCATGGTTAATTGTTACATGCATGCTCATGTTTATATTTAAGTCCATGAATCCCTCATGTTTTGAAAGATTTGGCTCTATTGAGCTTGTATTTAAAGCTTTGAAAGTGATTAAGTTCATGCATGTTTTCATTATTGAATTTTGAGTTGATTTCATGGAAATCTTCACATGCATGTTTAAGTTCTAGCTAAGATTCATGATTTCACCATATTCTAAGAAGAATTGGCTCTTTGAGCAAGTGTTTGGAACTTCGAAGTTGATTGAATTCATGAATATTGGTTTGAAATCATGTTTAATTGAACTCCCTTTGGGCTTTGATTTCGCAAATTGATCTTTGAAACATATTATCTTATGAGTTTTGAAGTGTTTTCCAGAAAATTAGCCCAAAAGGATCGAATTTGATACATTGAAACTTGATTTTGAACTTGGAGTTCAAATCTGGATTTTCCAGATTTTGGTCTTCCGCTCGAGCGGGGAAATCGAGCTCCCAACATCTCTCACTGTTTTACAGTCCGCTCGGGCGGAGGATCGTGTGCTCGAGCGGAGGATCGTGTCACATGCTCGAGCGAAGGAGTTGACGCTCGAGCGGAGACCTTTGTTGCATGTCCGCTCGAGCGTGGAAACCTGCGCTCAAGTGGGACCCTGTTTCACTGAAAATTCTAAAAATGTTTTCTAAGTACATCTTTGCATCCTCATTCCATCCTAGGCATTCTTAAGCCTAGTTCAAGATACCTTAACGAGGATATAGATGTAGAACCACACCGAGGCAAATTAGGGATTAAGTTTTATCTTTCCCAACTGTATAGCTTAGTGTGTGTTCATCCTGTATACTGTGTAGGGTGGCTTTTAAGGAGACGCTCTAGCTTACTGTAGCCCAGAACTCTGTGAGTAACAATCGTGTAAAGTTATGTTCAACTGTGAATATTTTCTGAACTGTTTTCTGAACTGATACTGTTAACTGAATGAATGTATGTCCTATAGTCTGAACTGTATTGTGGCATTCTTAGCAACTACTGTTTACTGTTACTGCTACCGTTTGAGAAATCTCTGTCATCGACGGTCTGTGAACAGATGGCCCCACCGACGGTCTATGAACGGGTGGATTTGTCTAATCGATTCGATCCCCATGTTGGAACCACTATTGCTTACTGTTATAATGGCCATCATTGACTGTTCGGTCTTTTAAGACCTACCGATATGGAACAACGTGCTGTACGGACCTAAGTGCTATAAAGTGAGCCACCTCTAGAATCCATGTGAGACACCTCTTGAGTCCATAAGAACTGCTACTGTACTGGAACAACGTGTTGTACGGACCTAAGTGCTACAAAGTGAGCCACCTCTAGAATTCGTGCGAGACACCTCTTGAGTCCACAAGTACGGTACTGTTACTGTTATTGCACTATTACTGATACTACTACTGTACTACTACTGTACTGTTACTGCACTGTTATTGATACTGCTACCGTACTACTACTGTTACTGTTATTGCACTATTACTGACACTGCTACTGTACTACTGCTGCACTGTTACTGATACCGTTACTGGTACCGTTACTGTACTACTACTGTTACTATTACCGCTACTACTATTGTACTGTTTTACTAACGAATGTGCCACATACGATTACTACGGTTTCTAAACGACGGATATGGCATGAAATATAAGCCACCGATCATGTAACCGATTTACCGAGGCAAACGACTGTTTAAAATACTAAAATGACGTTCTCTCTTAACCTATTTACGCATTATGTTATTCATTGAGTTTTAGCTCACTGCTCATATATATATGTAGGTGTACAAGCACCAGACCGCAGCTAGGAGCGTCAGGCAAGCTTTAGTTTTGTCAAGCCAACTACTGTGCCTCACTGCGAGGTTCCGAGCCTATCAAGCTATGGCTTAGGGGCTTAGGGGTGTTTTATTTCCCTCATCTGTCTCTGTACCTGTTTTGTATAACTGTATAGACTGATAGCACTGTACCATACTGTTTACTGTACTGTTTAATAGGGATTAAGTCCCTGTACTGAATGATTGTATATATGATGTATACTGTTCTGTACTGAATGTCTATATGTATGAAAAGTCTTTTTGCATACAGACTGTCATAGCTCATTGGACATTATTTATTTACTGTATTGGCTTCCGCCATACCCCTGTACTCTATTTTACTGTATTACTGTTAAGCAGGCCTTCGGTAATCTCGGATTACTGGCCGGTTACGGTGCTAAACTCGTAGGAGTGGGTTTGGGTCGTGACACCCATGAACAGACCAAAACCATAACCACAATGTTGGCCATACCAATAAACCCTCAACAAATTCTACACCCCCAATACCATTACCAAGACAATAACAGTATGATGTCAACACAATTTCTACAGTCAACTAATATGCAAACATACATTGTTTTCAATGTTGACAACACGTATATTTTCAATAACCAAACAAATCTAACTAACATCGAACAAATAACATACCTGCCGCCATCTCCCACCAACACGTACGACGCCGCCGCTGCCGCTGCCACAACAAGGAACACACACGTCAGATACCCGTCAACAACGTAAACCACAACCAATTAGTGATATCACCCACAATTTCTAGACATCGAATGGGATGTACTACCAAATACCGAATCGTATTTCTAGGGCTTGGGGGGGAAACAACGTTCAAATTGGAAACAACGTTCAAATTGGAAACAACGAATAGGGGTTCAATATTACAAACTCAAAAAATTGGCACACACACCAATCCTCACCGGATTTACATTGCCATTTTGAATGTTACCATGTTCATCTCTTCCGTGATGATCGCGTAGGGAAAAAAAAAAAAGGTTACAGTACGCTTTTTGGGTACATTTGTCAATTTAACATTGCACAATCCCAATATTACACCACAACAAATGAGGCAACACATGTTAACATCATGTCCAAAACTATACTTATTTACCAAATAGGACTTATTGTTCATAAGATTAAACACAAGACTAAATGGTTCAAAAGATTCTATTTTGGGATTTATTGGTGTATTACCCTTAAAATAATACACCTATCATTCATTTTCACTCATTTATTTTTCATATTACATAGAAAAACCCACTCATTTTCACTTACTATAATATACTATATTATTTGTAATTATTACTAGTATTTTTTTAAGTTACAAATTTACCCCCCGCCTCCAAACTAACCTGATTTGTCTCACTCCCAATATAATACAATGCGGGGGACTACAAACCCACTCCAAAGTCGTCCCATGGTCATCTCTACCCACTCCTATGTCATTTTTCCATTAAAATATCAACTTTACCATTTATAGAAGAGTAGATGTTTGCATCTATAGGCGTGAATATCCAAATGTCTCGCATCAATTGAGGCAGCAACATGAGCCTGCCATGCATATTTTAGGTAAGATCTCAAGGTGTTTGTTTGTTTTTGATCGGCTAATCTCAAAGTGTTTGTATCTATAGATGCAAATATTAATGCCTCTTTTTGTTTGGACATGTGGCAGGTTGATGTGAACATTTACATCGCCTTGCATTTTGACATGTGAGAGAGTGACTCAACCCTTGTTTGGCATTTGTTCGAAAAAATTCTAAGTGTTTGTGTGATGCTATTCAATGGTTTTGTAACGTTCAAGTTGTAAGGATGGAGTTCGTTCAATTTAATTCATTCTATATTTAAATGATATAAAAATTTTCATGTATACTTAATTTATAATGACCAATTTTATCATGATACATGCTTTTCAAAATAGGACTTCGATCTTGGGTGTATAATAATAATGTATTTTGGAGATTTTTTTTTTATTATCTCATTTGACATCAAATGCATCTAGAATGATACATGTGTCAATGCTTTTAGCAACAAGGTCATAGTTTTGGCTTCCCAACCATTCATGGAAATTATTCGTGAATTTCAATTAGTTAAGAAGATGAGGCAGGTTTATCTCCTCCCCAACCCCCACCCCCCCCCCCCTCCACCACACACACACACACACAAACGCACACACAAAAAAAGCATGCTTCTACCAATCTAGTGTATTTTGATAAATTTAAAAAATTTGATATGATAATACCCTGTAAAATGTCCAAACAATTCTTTCTATGTTACTATGGCAGTTACTAAAGATTTATTTTAAAATATTGTTAGAAAATCGTGAAAATAAGATATATCAACATGATATATATATATATATATATTAAAAAAATTAAATTAAATTTTCAATAAGATGAAAAGAAAAGATTAGTGTAAAGGAATAACGGGTTTGTGTCAACTTATTTAAATTATTTTTAACTAATTAACTGTAATAGAAGATGTATTGAATACTCTTTACTATAATCAACTATTGCACCAAACAAAGATGTAAAGATTGTGGATAGAATGGCGGCAAAAGGTTTGTGAGCTAATTTGGAGTTGCAATTTGTCCATAATCCTCCCTGGCCAGTTAGATCTTTGTTAATTTGGGATTCAGCTGATTAGGGCTCCCCTCAAGGAGCAATGTCTTAGTTTGTTTTTCTTTTTTGTTGGGCCTTTTTTGGGCCTCCATCTTAAAAATTTTTTAAAAATAAAAATAAAAAAGTTGTAAAGATTAATTACACATTTCACTCTCATAGTTTTTTTTTTTTGGGGGGGGGGGAGGGGGGGGAGGGGAGGTTGAATATTTCACTCTTATAGTTTGATTTAAATTTTATTTTAGTTCTTATTATTTCAAATTAATAATAATTTGGTCTTTAATTGTACTTTTAATTTGGTTCTTTTGTTGAAATTGAAAGTTAAAATTAACAGTTATAAGACACTTGTTAATTGTACAAGCAGATAAAATTAACATATATTTAGACAAAAAAAATCAAATTAAATTTAAATTTAAAATGTAAAAACAAAATTATTTAATTTGAAATAATAAAAACTAAAATAAAATTGGAAAATTACATTTTCTAAAAAATACTTACAAATCGGTGATAAACTTTATACATATTCATAATTATAATCATAATTTTTTTCATATATATATATATTTAAATTCCACGGAGTGTAATTGCCCTAATAAAATTTGAACAAGGTGAAAAAATAAATAGAAGCTCTTTTTAGGTTGTATTTTATTAGTTTGGGAATTTAACGAGAGAAATGGAAAAATAAAAAGAAATGTAACCCTACTTTTTGTGGATTTTGAGTGGCTGCGATGCGGAGTGCACAACAGCCACGGTTATGCAGTCAAATAGGCTCATTTTAGGGCCGATTTTGATAATTCGAATTGTTCACATTTTAGAATACATCAAGTAGAACATACGTGCAAACAATTAAGTTAATCAGATATCGTTCACCCTTTCATCCACTCACATTTGTATTCATTTTTATATTTTAAATCACAATTGTTATTTGTTTTTGTAGATACAAATATGAGTAAATGAAAGGGTAAACGATATCCGATTAACTTGATTTTTTGCAAATATATTCTACCTGATGTATTCTAAAATATGAACGATTCGAATTATCAAAATGGACCTCGAAATAGGCCCATTTTAGTGCACAACAATGGTTGCTATGCACCCTTAAACATACTTTTTGTTTAGTTATAATGGAAACAAAAGGAAAAAGAAAGCGAGAGGGAAATACAATACAATCTCTTTTTTTTTTTTGGTTCACTTAAACTCTTTTCTTTTTCTGTTTTCTAACTCAACCAAACATAGTTTAGAATTCGAATCCTATCAATCAGATGCAAAGCTAAAGAAGGATTAAGGGGTTACATGGCCCCTTCAGTTTTTATTTATTTATTTTTTTCCATACACAAAATTTGTCCTCTCACTTATCTCAACATGCTCTTTGGTTAGAGATTGTTTGCATTGTTCACACTAGGTAACTATTTGGTACTTTGAGAGCACAATGTATGTCACGACCCCATTCTACCTCTAATAGAATGATACTGTGATAGCCAATAATCCCAGATTACTGAAGGCCAACTTACAAATATTCACACATGAAGAGTATACATATGGAGTATATATGTGTGGAAGCAAATAATTTGAATCAAATTAGTCCATAAGAGTTGTGTTTAGATAAAATGAAATGACACACATATTAACATAGTTTTATAACTTGGATACAAAAGAAATAAAACAAAGCTTGTAAATAAACATCTTTATGTTGCATCTTGAACATTCATTGACAAAATAAATGAATAACTAACCCGGAATCGATTAGACAAGCCCACCCGTCGGTGGCAAATAAGATATTTCAAACAAAGATACTAGCTATATTGAAGTCCTCTAACACACAAGGACCTTTCAAGAATGTTATCAAAACAAACATAATACTTGATACAAAAACTAATGGATAATCATTCATGCTTGAAACTTTACCAAAACATAGCAAAACTTTTATCCAAAACATTATAACATAACTTTATTAAAAATACCACTCACAATAGCTCTTTGATCGTTGGAATTAAGGCAAAGATCCAAGACCTACAAATACATGACAAATCCCTTTAAATGCACTTCAAGAAGAGATGCTCAAAGATGGTTATGTAATGTACTCTTCAAAACAAGCTTCAAATAAGTAAAACAGATCTTGGCATTTCTTCCAAAACCAAGTCAAAGCAAACACATGCTCTGGAAGTTAAATCAATGTTTTTCTTCTTGGAAAAGCATGTTGGGTACAAACTAGATCTCGGAATGGATGTGCAAAGATGAGCTGGGTCGAAATGGCCTAGCTAGGTGAACTCAAGAGGTTATGGCAGAGGTGTGGTTTCCTTGGTCGAGATATGGGCTACCCACTTGAGATGTTACAAGGTGTCGGCAAAGATGTACTGTTGCTGGCCTAGGTATGCATGCAAGATAGACTATGGTGCAAGTGATCATGCAAGGTAGGTCAATGTGAGATACAATGTTTGGCCTAAATGTGAAAGTTGGACAAGAGTGGGTCTCGGTGACCACACTTAGGGAATAATGAAATCTGGAAATCTGTGTTTCCTCTTAAAGAACATAAAGAACATGAATGCTAAAATCATAGCTTCTTTTTTTCAAAAATCTGGAATTTCATGATATGAGCTTGAAAACATGGACTTGACTACCCATACTTGAAGATTTCATGAAAACAAACACAAATATAGAACTTATTACAAAACTTTTGGATCAAAACATGGTTACTCTTCAAGAATACAAGAACACCACTTTTTCTTTCTAAAACAAAGCGTTAAATCAATGCATGACTCATGAATCATGCTAGATCATGCAATGCGATCATATTAACATAAAAGAACAACAAAACTATATTAAGAATCTAACCTTAAAGCACAAATCGATTGGTTCAAAGTCTAAAATCAAGCTTGGTAAATCTAGCTTCCTCCAAGAACTTCTTCTTCCTCTTCATAGGCCTTCTCTCTCTTCAAAACAAAGATATGACAATGATATGGGTTCCCAACTACTAACTGACTAATACCCACTGCTGGGACACATGTCATCATTTGGTCAAATCTCCTTAAAAGGTGTCTAAAATGAAAGGACAAAAGTAGGTCAAAGTGTATACAACAAATAAGGTGGCATGGGTACTTTGACAAGGCGAGAATCTGGGATCAAAATATAGGCTTCGGACAAGTGAAAGATAGGTGAGGCCTTCTTGATCTTGGCTAAGAGAGGTGACACTTGTCCTAGGTGTGACATACCTCAGTCTAGGTCATACAAGTAATGGGATAAAGGTTGCTAGGTGTTGGCTAAGATGCATAAATCAGCAAGAAGGTGCCCAACATGGCTGCAAGGTTCAAGGATTAGAGATCTTGAATGCCTAGATGATGTACACCTCAACTTAGGTGGTGCACACCTTGGCCTAGGTGCGACGGTGAAAGTGGAGGTCAGCCAAGATGATTCCAACATAGTCCTAGGTGTTGACGCACAACGGCCTAGGTGTCACGACCCAAACCCGCCCCTATAGGTTTAGCATCGTAACCGGCCAGTAATCTTGGGATTACCGAAGGCCTCTGAGACAGATTAACATAATATTAGGGGCTAGCGGAAGCAAATAGCAAATGTACAACGTCCATTGAGCTGTGCAGACTTATATGAGACAGAAAAATTTTAAACTTTTTATATACATAGATACATGTCATCCTTATATCATCATATATATACAGATTAGACGAAAAGGGGCTTGGCCCTAAATACAGAGTAAACAAAAACAAGGAAACAAGACTTGAACTTTATGCACATAGCCATAACCACTTGACATATTCGGAACCTCCATGGGAGGCACATAGGTTGGCTGACAAAACAAAGTCCAAGTAGAAGCTTTAGGCTTGGTCACGTGCCTGATCACCTACATACATACATATATATAAACAGTGAGCTGGAGCTCAGTGAATAATAACAGAGTAAAGGATTTAATGAATGTTGTCTATAATAATTATAGAAAACAGAATTCAGTAGTTATCAGAAATGGATTCATAATCATGTTCAAAAATCATAGTTCATAACAGATATAGATTTAGAATCATATTTATAATCAGAATTTGCAGTTAATCATACGTGGTACATTCATTAGCACTAGCAAAAACAGTTGACCCATTAAGAGACGGCCATAAAGGCATATAGTTGACCTATAGAGGGATGGCTATAAAGGCTTACAGTTGACTTACGTGCACGGAGACGATACAGTTGGCTCATGAGACGTACAGTTGGTCCATAAATGGGACGCATACATAAGGATCTATAAACAGTTGGCTCATGAGACGTACAATTGACCCATAATTGGGACGTAACAGAACAGATAACAAATGTCATTTGAAGCTAATGATGCCACAAATACATTCCAGAAATATTGGACAACCATTCATTCATGCAAAAAATAATATTTCAGAAAACAAATCATCTTATATCATTCAGAAAATACTTATAAATTGAACATAGCTTTACAAAGTTATTACTCACAGATAGCAGCAGAAGCAGATCAGATAGACCAGGCAGACAATAACGCGTGACCTATACAACACATAACATATACACATTGAAACACAATATTACTTCCTTGATCAGACTTTACTTTTCTTGTTTTCTGTCTAAATAATTCGAAGATCTACTAAATCCTTTCTTCAGTCAAATGAATCGGGTTCTCATTTCACATACCCCTTTCATTACTAAATCATTCTTTTTTGAATAAACCCCTTTCTTACTTGGTTTCTTAATCAATTACTACTAAGTTAATGACTTATTCTTTAATCAACTAATTAATGTTGATTGTTAGTTTATTAATCTTTATTGGGCCATAAATCATGTCTAGAATGCTTTGGAAAGAGATAAGAATAAAAAATGTGAACTAAATGCAATTTTCTAAAATATGCTGAAAATAGGGTCTTCGCTCGAGCGGACCTTTGGTTGCTCGAGCGGTCTGCAAAGCTTTATAAAATACTGGTTGGCCTTAATGTTCGCTTGAGCGGTGACTTTTCCGCTCGAGCGGCCAGCAATTTCCTGTGCTTTCAAAATCAATAAAATAATTTCCAAACACATTTTCAAAACTTAAACTCTTGTATGAACCAATTTAAACATGTAATTTTATTAATAAAGATGAACCCATGATTAATTTTTCAATTTCTAATACAAAATTCTCTTTGAACATTAAGATTAAAACCAATAATTTCATGAATATAATAATTTCAACATTCTTCTTCTTTGTTTTATAAAACATAAAATAAAGCTATAAAGCCTTTTCAAAATATTTACATGTAAGAAATTTAAATCAAAATCAAACTAATTTTTTATTCTCAAATATAAATTATAATTTATTTCTAAATTTATCCAAATTTAAATTTAATTTATTTCCTCTATATCAAACCCAATTTCAAACCCACAAATTTTAAAACATAAATTAAAATCTCAAAATCTTGAAATTCCATGATGCATGTAAGGTTGAGTTTCAAATTTATGAAGAATGACAAAATCAAACTCAAACTACTACTTTCCAAACCTATTTCCTTAAATCATAGATGTTTCAAAATATGTTTTATTTGAATCAAACTCTTAAATTACATTACATACATAGATTAATAATCAAAATCAAAACTCATATTTATTCTTTAATCCTTTCAAATTATATGCATGTACAAATGAGACCCAAATTCATGCAAGATATTCAACATCAAACCAAAATAATCAATTTTCATATTTATTTCTGTAATCATGAACCTAGCTTTATTTTCTTATTCGAATCCATTTCCTTACAAATTCCATGGAATTGATTTTAAACTCTTTTTAATTTCAACTGTAATGTGAAGTCCTTACCAAATATTTTATAAACATGCATTTAGCTTAAATCTTAAATTCTTACTCAAAACCCAATTTCTTATAATTTACAAGAAATTGATTCCATAGTCTCCATAATTTCAAGTATTATATAAAGATTCTACATGATTTAAGCATAATTTCCTTACCTTGAACTTTGATTTCAGAATTTAGAGTTGATTTTCTCTTGGATCTTCTTCCTCTCTTTAAATTTTTCTTGAGCTTTTCTTTCCTTAGTTCATCTTCTTCTTGAACTAAGCCTCTCTCTCTCTCTCTCTCTCTCTCTCTCTCTCTCTCTTAGAATGTCAAAGAATTGAATAGAATGTCAAGTAATTGTATCTCTCTCTCTCTCTATTCCTTAGAATGTCAAAGAATTGAATAGAATGTCAAGTAATTGTATATTCCAGCAGAGGGATACACGGCACACACACCACTTTCTCTGCACACACACATACTTCTCAGTACACACACCTACAAAACTTTAAATCATTCTACAATTTAATTTATGGTTAAGATTAATTTAATTAAGTATCACTTAATCTTAATAAATTTTGATTAACACAAAATTAGTTAATTATAATTAATCTCAAATCCCACATAATTTAATTAGTCAAATTGACTTCCATTAAAACCTAATTAAATATATTTAAATTTATCAATCCGAATCAGATTTTTACTCAAACTTTCAAAAGGCTTCAAATATCAAATTAAATTTATTTTCATCCCCAATTTTGGTTTCTTGAATCATTAAGGTCTTCAATTTCAGATTAAATTTCAAAATCTTCGCCAATAAATTATATACTCAATGAATACCTTAATTAAATGCCTCATAAAGAAATTTAATTCATAATAACCTTAATTTCCAATTTTCATAACTTAATTAACTCCAATTCAGACCCAATTAATTAAATCTCAATTTTATAAATATGAATCAAATATTTAATTAAACTACCATACGGTCTAATACTCGAAATTATAATAATTCAATTAACCAATTATACTTTCTTGAGCCATGTAGGCTTTCGACTTCTAATTCCAAAATAAATCCTCAATAGAATTATATACGAATCAGTCTTCATAGTTTTCATAAATCTCGGATTAAATTGGAATAATTGACAATTAAAATTTAAATCTCCTTAATTAATTAAGTGTTAATTACTATACATGGTAGGGTTGTCACACTATGTGTAAGAGGTCACTAAATAAGGGTTGTTATAATGTGATATTGTTTATGTGGTAGTCTAAATCAATAGCGTAGCATGAAATCTTATGGATGGAACATAGAAACTCATTATTGTTAGGTAGTTGGAAGATAATGGGCAAATCACTTAATATAAGTTACGATTTCTCATGCCAGAAGCACTATATAAGCAATATCACATGATATTCTGGCACTATCTAATAATTTTTGTTCAAAACTCATTGTTTATAAGTGATAGAATCTCTTTAATATTTTTCTCTCAAATAAAAATTGAAGAAAATTTATAATGATAATTTTTTTTTGTATGGTATAATGGAGACCGAAGCTAAACACAAAAGAGCGAAATCACACGAAACTAGAACTCACAACCCCTATAAAATTGGGAGTCTTGCCAAAGCAACTCTTCAATCGACAGCGGTGCACTCCTTAGAATCTGGTTGAATGGAAAAGTAGCCAACACCATTTTAGCTAAACAATTAGCACACTCATTGGCCTCATTCGGAACATGAAGCAAATCACACCACCACTCCCTATGAATAAGCTTTTGAATCTGCCGCCCCAAATCAACTTGAGGGTGTGCATCATCCAATTCTAGGACAAGATTCACCCCTTCTAATGAATTTGATTCCACCAAAATAAATGGGGTTAATTACACTAGCAGTCTCTATAGTTTGGGACTTGTGTCACTTTGGTCCTTGACTTTTTAATTGTGACATATTTGATCCTGAATTTTAAATTTTGTTCTAAATAAGGACAATTCAAAATATTATAAGATTTTTCAAGGGTAAAATCGTCAATTTAATAAAATATAAACTAATTTGATAAAAATAAGTATCAAAAAAATATTTTTAATTTTTTAAAAATTATTTTTATCTACC
The DNA here is from genome assembly GCA_022316695.1 of Camellia oleifera. Taxonomy (NCBI): domain Eukaryota; kingdom Viridiplantae; phylum Streptophyta; class Magnoliopsida; order Ericales; family Theaceae; genus Camellia; species Camellia oleifera. Next base: position 67,628,110 of record CM039311.1, on the reverse strand, counting down.
AATGATAAAATTATGTAAAATTAATAAAAATTACATGATTAATTTTTTAAAATTAATTTTACATGATTATCATCTAAACACATAATAAAAATTAATTTGGTAAAAAAAATAAATGTGTAAAAGATTTATCAATTTTACATAATTTTATTTTTAGTAGGTAGAAATAATTTTTAAAAATTCAAAAATATTTGTTTGACATTTATTTTTGTCAAATTAGTTTATATTTTATCAAATTGACAATTTTACCCTTGAAAAATCTAATTATATATTCAATTGTCCTTATTTGGAATAAGATTCAAAATTCAGGATCAAATGTGTCACAATTAAAAAGTCATGAGCCAAAGTGACACAAAACCCAAACTATAGGGGCTATTTATGTAATTTATCCAAATAAATATATGTCCTTTTACCCATGCGAGTTGTAAACCCAATTTGGGGGATTCGGGGGTACTGCTGCGCCCAGCTCACAGCAGTTACTGCTGTGAGCTGAAACGGCGTCGTTTCGGCGCGTTTCGGCATTAAATATAAAAAAAAAAAAAAAATTTGCGAAATGGCTGCTGAGAGGGTTTGAACCCAGGCAGCTTGGGGGTGCAAACACGCTTTAGCCACTGTGCTACTCAAACATTCTATACATATAATAGACATTTATTATATTTATATCAATCTTTATTCCAACATAAAAAAAAAATTACAACCTGTTATAAGTAAAATACAAAAAAACGATTGAAGCAAAAAAATAACCTTTACAATCTACTATTATGGACATATATTATATTTATATAAATCTGTATTCCAGCATAAAAAAAAATTACAATTAGTTACAGCCACCATAAAGCTTATAAAATAAAATATATGTCTATAATAGTAATTGTAAAATATATATTATATTTATTTATTTTATTTTATAAGCTTTATGGTGGCTGTAACTAATTGTAATTTTTTTTTTTTATGCTGGAATACAGATTTATATAAATATAATATATGTCCATAATAGTAGATTGTAAAGGTTGTTTTTTTGCTTCAATCGTTTTTTTGTATTTTACTTATAACAGGTTGTAAAATTTTTTTTTTATGTTGGAATAAAGATTGATATAAATATAATATATGTCTATTATATGCATGGAATGTTTGAGTGGCACAGTGGCTAAAGCGTGTTTTGCACCCCCAAGCTGCCTGGGTTCAAACCCTCTCAGCAACCAATTCGCAAAATTTTTTTTTTTTTATATTTAATGCCGAAACGCACCGAAACGACGCCGTTTCAGCTCACAGCAGTAACTGCTGTGAGCTGGGCGCAGCAGTACCCCCGAATCCCAATTTGGGAGCCCACAGCTCCGCCGCAAGACAATACATTATGCCAATGTAATGTTGGAATCCCACCTTTCACTCTCCATTTGACACTCGGAATAAACCTCCCGCCGCCGCATTACCATAGGTTGTGACCACTGCTTCAGCTTTACCTAATCTCGAGACAGATAGATCCATTGCACAATACCAGGACGAATCTCCTCCTTTTGTGACACCCTCTCTGCTAGGACCACCTCCTTCATTTTTTTTGAATAACACCCATTGGATCAGTGGCACAACGCCCCTCATGATCACGAGTTATTGATTTCGCTAATACAAATGTGTGAAATAGCAACAATAAAAAGAAATGGCCACTGCTTACCATAAACACCACTCCACAGAGGCTTATTAAGATTGACATCAATCCAATTGATCAACGCATTGAGAAAAATTGACCAACAAATTGGTTAGGAACAAGATTCTTCCACACCTCCATCGGTCATGAGCAATCTCAAAGCGCATGACGAGTTGATTCCGTGCACTGTCCACACAAATGTGCACTGGTTGTAGCGATAATTTTAATGTAATTTTTTGTACTAAAATTGTAAACTTAAATTATTATCGTGTGCCGAGTTATTTCAGACTATTATAAAATTTTGATTTGTATTTAAATATAACTTATAAAATTATTATTATCTTATTGTTGATCACCATTTTTTTTTTTTTTTTTGAAATTCTACTGCTATAAATTCTTTCTATTTTTCTTTTCTTTTCATTTTCTTTGTCAAATTCTTCAACCAAACACAACCATAGATAGGGGTGCAAAATTGGCCAATCGGCCCGCGACCTGGCTAAACCCAAGCCCGAGTCTTGGCCGTGACCCTAGGCGTGGGTCGTGTGTTTTGGGGCCCAACTCGAGTCATGAGACTGACTTAATTGGCTCAGTCCTCCAGCCCGCTCAAGACCTAGACCGAAACCCAATACCATTTTCAAGCAATTTTAATGAAAAAAAATATAAAAAAGAATAATCAAACCTGGTCCAAATCCAAGCATAGGCCTAGGCCCGCCCCAAATATCCCTGGGCTTTAGGTTGGATCTGAACCAAATTTTTGCATAAATAAACCAACTCGATTTTTGACGAAAACCCACTAAACTCGCAGGGCCAAGTCATTTTTACACCATAGTGATAGGTGGCCCAGGCCAACACAACAAGGGCAGCATCGTACTTTTGGCACTTCTCACTTCTTATGTCTTTTGCCCACAGTCATGACTAGAGCTGTGTAAAATACTGCTTAATTTGTTAAAAATCGCACCGATCCATATCAATTTGCACCGCTCTAACCGCTAATTGTAGTGTAAACTTTAAAATTTATAATCCGTTTTCTAAACTACTCCGCTCCGCTATAATTAATATATATATATTTTTTAACCTTCAATAAAATATCAAAGTAAAAATGAATGTGAAAGAAATTTAAAATATAAAATTTATTATAAATTAATAGTTATATCAGTTCCGATTCGTAGCTCGAAATTCGGAGGCTCGAATTTGGCTTGACACCAAACGACGTCGTTTTGGTGTCCCTTTTTTTTTAATAATTTTTTTCGTATTTTTTCTGAAGATGAACAAGAATGAGAACAAACAAAAAAAAAATCTAGATCAAAACGACGAGATCTGGTTCATCTTCAGAAAATATTTTGATTTGAAGAAGAAGAAGAAATATTAAAAAATCCACAAATTTAAAAAAAAAAATTGATTAGATGAGATGAACAAGAAAAAAAATTATGCATATCAAATTTTTTGACGAGTTACAATGAAAAGTATTGTTGGATGAACAAGAAGAAAGAACAAATTTTTTGATCTAAAAAAAATTATTTTTGGTCAAATTTTGCTTTGTAACTGTTGATCAAATTTTTTTCTTATTCATCTTGTCGTTTAGAATCCAGATCAAGGATATGCATAACTGTATCAAAAAATCTAGATCAAAAAAATTTGATCAGATCAAAAATTTGATAAAAAATCCAGAACAAAAATATTTGATCAGATCAAAAATTTAATAAAAAATCCAGATCAAAAAATTCAGAACAAAAAAAATTTGGTTCTGCAGATCAACAACAAGATCTGGTTCTGCAGATCTTGATCATCAACATCTTCATCCACAAATTTTTTTTTTTCCCTTCATCTTCAATCCAGATCAACATCAAAACAAAAAAAAAAAAATTCTGGCTGCTGGAATATCTTCATCATCTCTAACATGGTCTTCCATGGTCTGCTTATGGTCTTCTTTCGGTGGTAAGAAGAAGACGTAAGCGGTTTCTCCGGCTTCTATGGTCTTCTTTTTACGAACAGTAACAAGGTTACTAATGCCACCTAGTGCTGGAACATCTTCATCATCTTCAACTGGCTCAACAAAAAAAAAAAATCTCTTTCATCCTCCCTTCGGCTTCCATGGTCTTCTTCTTACCGCTATCATCAAAAGAATGAAGGGGAAAGAATGAAAAGGAAAGAAATAAAGAAGAAAAAGAGAAAAAAAAAAAAAAAAGACAATCCAAAACAACGTCGTTTTGGACTGTCGAACCATTTGGGCCATAGATATTTCAAGCTATCAATCATTTTTCTAGTTATATATATATATAAACATATTATGTAAAATTATTTTATATTATATATATATAAAATATTACACAAATTAGTATTATATATTATATAAATATATGATAATTAATTAAAATATTTTTCAACCTATTAATCTGTCAATAATTAACAAAATCACAATTTATTAATTCTCTAATCGATCATTTAATTTATAATTTTATTCGCACTCCGCACGCCTAGTTTGACCCCGTCACTCTCTCTCACTCTTCTCTCTCTCTGCTCCTTATCTAACCTAACCCTAGATCCGTGGGTTTCTCTTTCTTTCCTCTTTTCTCTCTCTCGTTTGCAGTTTTTGTTTTCGCAGACGCCGAATCTCTCCTAGCTCTCTCTCTCTCTCTCTCTCACATATTCAAGTTCCTCAAGGTATGCATATCTCTCCACAAGCTTACTCTAAACGATGCCTCTCAAACTGATTCTATTATAACCCTAGGAATATCATCAATCTGCTTTGTGTTTGTAGAGGATCAGCATGGGTGAAGTAAGGGACAACGAGGCTTACGAGGAGGAGCTTCTCGACTACGAAGAGGACGACGACAAAGCCCCTGACTCCGTCAATGGCAAGCCTACTGCCGAATCCGCCAAAAAGTAATTTTTTTTTTTCCCCCCATTATCTTTGTACTATTACTACTTGGTTTCCTAGAAAAGTTGAACACTTTCTCTTATGAAAAACCAATGAGAATCACCCTTAAAAGGTGCTAACTGAATTAAGCGGGCATCTGAATAAGGAAGATCAATTTTTCTATGTGATAAGGCAACCAATTGAAATTAAAATGTATTATGTATTTTGGGTAGTGCGACAACTATTCGAATTGATTGATGCTGGTTGGTTGGTTGCTTGATTAGTCTTTTCACTTATATTCTGTTTTGCAAGAATGTAGATGGAATGTATTATGTGGTTTTGACTGCTAATATATAATTAGATCAACTAGACTAGGCTGAACATTTGTTGTTGGTTGAAGGTAGTAGGGAATCAGTTATTTGAGACTTTCCTCTTGTGGGCTTGCTAAGGTAGCATGCTCATAAAATTCTAAAGGGTAAATTACAAATACACCCCCATGGTTTGATTAAAATATGAATCACCCCTGTGGTTTTGGAAATTACATTCCATCCCTTGATGTGTCTAATTTCGTAACAAATTACCTCTTTTATTAACAAATCATGAAGTCAATTAACAGTTTTTAATGATATTAAAAATATATTTCAATTAATAATTTAGGTTATTTTATTATTGTATTAGAGGGCAATTATGAATTTCATTTTTTTAGTTAATTCTATTAAATAAATTTTTTTAACAAAGGAATATTTGTAATTTTCAAAATCACAGGGCAATCTGTACTTTAAGCAAACCTCAGGGAGTGTATTTGTAATTTACCTAATTCTAAAACATGGCAATGGTTAGTCTTAAACTATGGAGCATGTATATGGATATGTGATCAAACAGATACGATAAAAATACAACAATACGGCAAAATCTTAAAAAATAGGATATGGATATGGGTACAGTTAGGATACATTTTGGAATTTTTTAAATAATTTTTAGTCTTATATAATTTATATTATTCATGAGCTCAAAGAGTGGTAAGAAATCATCTTTTAGGAATTAGATATTAGTTTAAGAGTAATTTGTCAGTTTACTTTTTTCCTCATTTATTTATTTTTTTACTGGACATGTTTACTTGATCCGACCCCATTTGATGGGACTTAAGGCTTGGCTTGGCTTGGTTTGGTTTGGTTTGGTTTAGTTACATGTTAACTTGATAAAATTGTAATCTCACTATACTTTTTTGGTAAGAAATAAAATATATTGAAAATTATTTTTGTATTTATTCTAACAAGTATACTCTAAATACTATGCTTGCAGTCAATCTCAGTTTTATAGTAGTTTGGATACGTGATGTAGATCGTTCGAAAAGTATCCGATACTTCTCAAAATTAACATCTAGTGTTGGATACGTTTAGGAAGTATCGCATACGTATCCACAAGTATCCCAGGAGAAGTATCCGTGCTTCATAGGTTTTTAGAGTCCGTAAAAGTTCCTTCCATGCCGTCTCAAAACAAAGAATCTTGCCTGATTGCTTTTGGTTGTGCACCTTTAGATTTGCTTTTCCAATTGAGGGGGACATTGTCTTTACGTAAATCAATGGAGCATGATGATCTCTCTCTCTCTGCTCACTCGCTGGGCTTGGGTAATGGTGACTTGACTTCGAAAAACTTCTCATGGGACTTGGGCTGTGCTAAAGGCATTTTAGGTCCATGTAAAGGAGAATTTTGTATGGGGGAAAGGTTTGAGTTATATATTCTCTCTATATGCTGATGAATTTTTATATATTTACATGGCATGTTCACATGGCTGATAAAGACAAGGTTATTGCATTTCAGTAATGACGTAGGGCCTTCCTCACATGAATACATCATATTAAAGTACCTTTTTTTGGTGTTCTCTTATTGTGATGTAGGGGCTATGTTGGAATTCACAGCTCGGGATTCAGAGATTTCCTGTTGAAACCAGAGCTTCTTCGAGCAATTGTAGATTCAGGATTTGAGCATCCTTCAGAAGGCAAAGTTCAAATTTGCATTTGTATTTTAGTTTAGATTTCTGCTTTCTGTAAATTTATAAAGTATTGCTGTTTTATGATATATAACTATGCAACACAAACAATTTTTTTGGGCAGTGTGAGCTATGTTGTTGATTATTAATCTGTTTTTGTTTATTTATAAGATCTCATAGAATAGTTACATGTGCATGACTTCTGTCTACTAGCATGATTTAAGTTGACCCTTGTTCTGCAAAATACATAATCTGGGTACGTCTTGTCATTCTCATACTGTTGATGGTTTGCTGTCGTGTCGTGTCCCAGTTGTGCTAAATGCTAAAAAACTATTTTCCCCCTCTGGGTTATGATTTTTTGCTTTTCTCTGATTTTCATATTATTCATCGGGGAAACATTTTTAATTATTAGTTTTTGTGTTCTGGTGAGAATTCACTTGCTTACAACACACGTGTATTTATGTTTTCAAAATATTCCTATCAAGATCTTCACTTTTGACAATCAATGCTTCTGAAGGTGGTGCTATCTTCAACTGCAGTGGATAACTGCAGAGACTGCCTGAAAAGACATCTTTAGAAATATGAACATTATTTCACTTTGTCTAAAGACTTGTCTTGCTGGTTTTTTCTTTTGGTCATGCAATGGCAGATGGCTTGTCATGTTTTTGGTTGGAAGTGGGGCATCTTGGCAACATGCACACTTGAAGTATTTTCTTTTGATGTTTCCAGATTTATTGTTGATCTTCTATTTAGTTTCGATGCTGGGGCGTTGTGTAATTTTCTTTTCAATTTGTTATCTTATATTTTGCAGGTAAACACTACTTCCATATTCATGATTTCAGCAAGAAAATTGGTTTGGTAAACCCCTTTACATTAAAAGGAATCTGGAAGGTCATTTATACTTATCAAGGATTTGTCCGCTCCGATTTTCTTTGCTTATTCACCAGTGCAACATGAGTGTATACCTCAAGCTATCTTAGGAATGGATGTCATCTGTCAAGCAAAGTCCGGGATGGGAAAGACTGCTGTCTTTGTTCTCTCTACTTTGCAGCAGATTGAACCTGTTGCAGGACAAGTTGCTGCTCTTGTCCTTTGTCATACAAGAGAATTGGCTTATCAGGTATGTCCTGAAGGCCTGGAAATTCATTCAAGTGCGCACCCTCTTTGGAATTACTGCAGGGCTAAAAGATTTTTTTTCTCCAGCTTTATTGGACATCATGTCATCAATAATGCAATTTTGTTTGTTAACTAACCACTATTCTTTATTTATACAGATCTGCCATGAATTTGAGAGGTTCAGTACCTATTTGCCTGATATTAAGGTTGCTGTCTTCTATGGTGGTGTTAATATCAAGGTTCACAAGGATTTACTGAAGAATGAATGCCCTCATATTGTTGTTGGGACGCCTGGGAGAATACTGGCTCTTGCAAGAGATAAGGATCTTGGATTAAAGAATGTGAGACATTTTATCCTTGATGAGTGTGACAAGATGCTTGAATCACTTGGTAAGTTTCTGCATGTGGATACTATGTCTAGAAGGTTTCCAAAATTTTCCCTGCATTGTTTCTCTATTTCAGTGTCCCCTCCCCCCTTTTCCCAACATTAATAATTTGCTTTTCTTACCTTATCTACAGACATGAGGAGAGATGTGCAGGAAATCTTTAAGATGACCCCTCATGATAAACAAGTGATGATGTTTTCAGCTACACTCAGCAAGGATATTCGCCCGGTGTGCAAGAAGTTTATGCAAGATGTAATATTCTCTGTACTGTACTGTAATTTCAAAGCCATCTTTTTTTTTTGGTTATGTTAGATTAGAAAGGTAAATAAATTACTGTTATTTCTTCTTAGTCTATGCCAAGGAAATCACAGCCTGCATCGTGCAATAATGTTGATGATGTTTCATGGTATTTTCTAGCTATGTGATTGTGTATGTGTGAGGATGTAGAATCTGTATTTTTATGTGGTTTATCAAACTGTGCTGTACTGTACTGTACATATGGTATTGTAATTCATTACACCACTGTAGACTAAGGAAGTATATGGAATTTCACTTCCTGGTTGGTTAAGATATGTGAAGCATTCTCGAAATTTAGTTAAGAATTTCAGGCATGCATTAGGATATCATTTATGGGCTCTGTTCTGTTGTCATGATTCTTAGAATTCTATGGGTCGGGAGTGGGGAGGTGTCAGGTAATTTGTCACCCTTGGATGGGGTGACAATACTAATAATAGATAGATGATGAAGCATATGATATGAGAGACACAAATTAATGAATAATGAGAGCTGAAAAGATGATGAGAGATGGAGAGAAGAAAATGAATGAGATATCTGTGAATGTTTTGATGTGTTATTCTTATTGTATTTAACCAATTTAATTATATATAGATGTATATACAAACAAGAAGTACGTAATTGGGATAGAGGTGGGGAAATTGGGGCTGGGAAAGCAAATCCCGTCCTTCCATTCTGCCATCCCTACCGTCATCCGGTTTAAGAGATTGTTGGTGCGGGGAGAGCTACATGTTTTTTTTTTTGTTGAGAAACAACAAAATTTTATTAAAACATGAAAATTTTATTAAAACATGAAATAGAAAGAGGACAAGAAGTCCTCATACAAAGAAAGGAAGAAAAAATAAAAATAAAAAATCGCACAACTCGAAACCTTAAGGATGGCAAACAGCAGTCCAATCCCTAGAGATCAAAAACAAAGGGACTCCTTTAAAAGGAGGAGATACAAATGCCCAAAATGAGGCTAAATATTCCACCCTATCCCACAACGCCTCTACACTTGCTTCCTTGCCTTAAAAAATTTGAAGGTTTCTCTCCAACCACATAATATAACCCAGAAAATAGCAAAAACAATGCCTATCCACATTGATTTGGCTTTCTTGGTACTCCCAAACCCTTCAAACCGAATAAGAATCATATGCATACACTCCCGTGGAGCAACCCACTACACATCACATAATCTGAAAAGACACTGCCATAATACAGAAGCTACCGAGCAATGAAGAAAAAGATGATCCGCATCCTCCAAATTTCTCTTGCACATCACACACCATTGAGGGCAAAGAGAGTGATTAGGCCTTCTCCTCTGGAGAACATCATTAATTGTAACACCCTTTTGAACCAAAGACCACAAGAAAAACTTCACTTTATGAGGAACACCCGCTTTTCAAATTTTCTTATGAAAAGGGAACCAAGGGATTATCAATAATCTTATCAAAAAATGATTTGCATGAAAAGACCCTTGAACCAAGGGAGAGCTACATGTTTCTCCCCTATATTTTAATGTTTCCTAGATTTATTATAAAATTGAAGTGATAAGATGCAAAGATGATGGTTTTAAGATTCGGCAAACATGAAATGTGCCCCACATTGTATCTTGTATTAGCTTGCTCAAGTGGAATGATAATATTAAAAATGATGCATTTATGAGTTGACGCTTGTAAAAAAATTCAAGATACTAAACAAAGATCAAACACAAAAAAAGAAAAATATACAATACACAATGTTACAATATTTGTGAAGATACATGTTCTTTATGTTATGTGTCATAGTACTCAAAATCTAAGGTAACTGGTTGGATGTCGGTGGGCTGGCATCTCTGCCTGTGTTTTATTTGCTTGTTTTTCTGGCAACGGTTTTGGATACTGTAAGAATGCTCTAATTTGTCTTGTGATATTTGCCCCTTTCAGCCAATGGAAATTTATGTGGATGATGAGGCCAAATTGACTCTTCATGGTCTTGTACAGGTATTTCTAGTGTATATAGTTGAGCTTCTATGGTTTTTTTTGTTAGGGTTACATACTCAGTATTGCTTTTATTTTTTGTTATCAGCATTACATTAAATTGAGTGAGCTTGAGAAAAACCGCAAGCTGAATGACCTCCTTGATGCACTGGACTTCAACCAAGTGGTTATTTTTGTCAAAAGTGTCAGCAGGGCAGCTGAGCTGAACAAGTTGCTTGTAGAGTGCAACTTTCCTTCTATCTGCATCCATTCTGGAATGTCTCAGGAAGAAAGGCATGTATTGTTTAATTCTGGTTCTAGTTGATTATGAAAAAAACTGTGTAGATTTTGTATGACATTATCAATTTTAGGATAATGGTTGTTTGCAATCAGTGACATTATCTATGTTATATATGGCTCTAGCATCATTGTATCCAATTAATAAATTGCAAACTGGGTAATGAACATCAGACTGGTGAAGTCTTGCGCACCTAAAGCTGGGGACAATTGAGCCAACCTTCGGTTTTTTATTCTCTATATGCGGCTTTGTTTAATTATCTAGAACCATTTTATTAAATTTTATAATTTGTTATTGTTTTGCAAAGTTCTATTGTATTTAATATAGATAATCATATTAATTACAATGGGTTTAAGTGGTTCAAAGCCTAATGGCTTTAGTTACGGTTTTAGTCATGAGATTAATTTGGTTTTCTCTTTCTCCTTTCTTTTAATTAATGGCTTTAGGCATGTCTATTTCTAGGATTTACTGTAATTTAAATTATAGTATATACTCTGCTGTCATGAATGGTATGATTTTACATTAGAGAAGCTAGTTATTGAGTTTCTTCCTTATTAGAAATATGTATTCTACAGAATAAAACCTTATGGTCAAGTTGGCATTGTTATTTGTGGTAATTGTGGCAAGGGTATATGGAGAACCTACCCTGTTTCATAAATGAGTAGTTTTGTTGTGTTTTACTTTTTAGACCAAAATAGTATATTAAAGTGACTTCAATTTACCTTCTTTATTTTTTGTACTTCAACTTTTTCTTTTTTTTGCCACTTTTTGTCCAGTTGACTCGTACTCTCATCCATTATCAGCTTGTTTTGACTTGCATGGAGTTTTGCATTTGTTTTCCTTCCTTGCTTTAGTTAGTGATCTACATCTCATTCCTGAAGTGGATACAACTTAATTTTGTAGGTTGAAAATATCACTTATATACCTATTATATATATATATATATTATAAAAACCGAAGGAACACACACAAATAGTCATACACAGTGGAATAGTGAAATTATTGGCCATTGCTGTGCATTTTGGTTACTCATGGATGTTGGAATTTGATATATCTTATTTGTACGGCCAGTTTACTTTGCGCTGATTTTTGGTTTGTGGATTGACATCTAATGGAAGTCTATTTTTTCTGGTGGTGCAGTAGGAATATTTGGCAGAGTTTTTTTTTTTTTTTGGTGCTGCAACTAAGTTTGCATGCATTGAACTAGTAATTTTCTCACATGGGAAAGGTTTAAAGAATTGCATTGGTGGGAATGTTGCTCTTGGGGAAGCAAAATACTTTGGAAACCTGATTTTGTTCATCTGTTTATTTATCTCTTGGAAGGGGGCTTGTTTATGGATTCCACGAAGTTCATACTTTCACTTGTCAAACATTGGCTGTTACTCTAATTTATCCCACATGACTAGTATTATGTGCTATGAAGCATGGGCACTTCGACAAACATGCTTTACCATACTGAGTATGCGAAACACGCACTCAAATTTTTTCTTCTTAATTTTTGGTGTTCCCAGATGTACCTAGTATATACTCAAGTCATACCGTATCTCAATCGAAACAATATTTTCTTCTACTAAAACTAAACCAAACCAAACCAAACAAGTCCTAAGTCTCATCAAATGGGGTTGGTTGCATGAATCCTTCTTCTTTACTGGAATCTATCCAAGGCTATTTCGTTAGTCAAATTAAGGAAATTCATATATCTATTTACTACACTAGTCCACGTCAAACTAAGTCTATCTCTTCCCTTGACACTACACCTTCATACATATCCCTAATTACATTAATGTAATATTTTGTCACCCCCTTTTTTCTTTAACATCCACCAGATTATATCCCAAGACACTTTATCATATGCTTTCTCAAGATCGATAAAAATTATATGAATGCTTTTTTTCTTTTCTTACTTTTCTATTATTATCCTTAAAAGATAGATTGCTTCCATTGTTGATTTACCAGGTATAAATCTAAATTGATTATCTGACACCTCTGTTATACCTCACAATCAACGTTCCATCACTCTCTTCCACACTTTTATTGTGTGACACATTAACTTGATTCCTCTATAATAGTTGCAATTCTAGACATCTCATTTATTCTTATATGTTGGCATTAAAATACTCTTACTCCACTCCTCTGGCATTTTCCTAATCAACAAAATCTTGCTAAATAACCTAGTCAACCAAACAACCACCTTCTTACCCAAATATTTCCACGCTTCAATAGATATATCATCGAGTCCTAAAGCCTTATTCAATTTCATTATCTTAAGTGCAAATTCCACTTCAAAGTCCCTAATCCTACGATAGAACCTATAGTCCTGATTTTCTTTATTACTACCTACTTCCTCCCCTTTTGACCTACCTCCATGTGCCTTATTTAACTTTTCAAAATAGTTCTTCCACCTCTCCTTAATCTTTTCATCCTTCACCAACATCTTAAAGCTCTCACCCTTGATGTACTGTACTTGATTAAATTTTTTTGTTTTCTTTTCTTATCTAGTCTAGTATATATGTCATCATAGGTTTTGAACTTAGTCTCCCTCACTACTTTTTTGACCTCCTTATTGGCTAATCTGTAGTGCTTAAGTTTTTCTTGAGTTCTATCAGTCTACCACTTTTTAAAGTTTTCTAATTTAATCTTTATTACTGCTTGGACCTCTTCCTTCCACCGCCAAGTTTCCCTAAAGTTAGGTCCCTTTCCTTTCGACTCTCCAAGAACTTCTCTTGAGATTCTCCTCATACAATTGGCCATTGCGTTCCACATAGTATAAGCATCATATTCCAAGTCTCGAGTACCTTCTTTATCCATTTTATTCTTAAATGTGTCTAGTTTGCCCCTTTTTAGGGGTTGTTTGGGATGATCTAAATAAGTGTACTTTTTGACTTTTTACGAAAAAACGTGAAATATGGGTTGGGTTTGAAGTGATGTGGTAGAGAGATAGTGTGATTTAAATGAGATGATGTGACTTAAATATGATAGTGACTTTTGACTTTTTGGATGTTTTGTATTATGCCAAACTAGGCCTTGGGTCTCAACATCTAGTCTTGCGACGCTAACTATCTTTCCGAGCTTGGTATTGCCCTTTAAAGCATGAGTCTAATTCCAAAATCTTATGTTGAGACGTCAAGCTCTCTTTAGGAATCACATTACAATTGCTGTATTTTAAACAGTCCCCTTTTCTTACTAGAAAGTAACCTATTTGGCTCCTAATTGGCCTACTCTTGAAGGTTATCAGATGCTCCTCTCTTTTTATACATAGTATTGGCCACCACTAGGTCAGAAGTTGACGCAAAATCTAAAATACTCTCTTCAGCCTCATTTCTATCACCAAGACCATACCCACCATTCACCCTTTCATAACCTAGTCTATCTACTCCTACATGGCTATTGAAATTACCACCTATAACTAGGTTTTCTCTTGTAGTACTTTATCCATTTGGTCCCAAAAAACTCTTAATCTGATCATTTAAAGTTCACTATATTCTCTCAAATAACTAGTTTAACTAACATAATCCTATCATCTTTTCTAATGATCGAAACTACATTTTCCACAAGACCCTTGGCAACTATTATTCCTACCCCATTCCCGTGTCTATCCTTGCTACTATAATATAGCTTAAAATTGGTATCCTCTATGCCCTGAGCTTTCTCTCCAATATTTTCTTCTACTATAGAGATAAAAATTCATTTTACTAGACTTCTTTTTTATTTTTAGTTTTCTACTTAGCATGATTTGAAAATTAAGTTATAATTTGTAAGTTATTTAATATAAGGACATTTGATTTTAGTTTATACCTTTATTTTTGGCATTGAATGTTAATTGTAGGTTGGATATTGACAAATTAATCCATTTAATCAATTTTCGCATTACTCCAAATTAAAAATATTTTTTTTTTTACAAATGTATCAAGCCGTATCCGTACTTTAATTTTTTTTTTTGAATTTTACCGTATTCATAGATTATGGGTGTGGGTAGTGGGGATGAAATACTATTCTTTGTGGATTGAGCCTTATGTCAAATAGGTTAAAGCGTGTTCATCTGTGGGATATATGCTTCTAGAGTTTTAGGAAACAGCTCGAGCATGAATACTTGTCTTTGTCCCCAATTACTTCATATCAGGGCTACATGGATCCATTTTTTGAAGTTTTTATTACCACCTTTTTTTTTTTTTTTTCAAATAATTTTATTCATATATATATATATATATATTTTATAAATTTCTATGAACAGTTCTTTGTTTGGTCATTTTGAAGGTTTACTAAAATTAAATTCTGATGTGATGCATTCCTTAAATATTTTGCCACTTTTGTCAATTAACGACTTCTGCATATTTTATTTTTATTTTTATTTTTTTTGTTTCTTTATGATTGTCACATATCTTTATTGAAAGGCCCTTTTCACTGCCAATTTGTTGCTAGGATAGGACCCGTAGTTGAGATTAAGGGGTTGTTTGGAGTGTCCTAAATAGGTGCACTTTTTGTCTTTTTGGACTAAAAAGCTGAGGAAAAAAATATGAATATTTAAGTTAACTTTTTGACTTTTTATGAAAAAATGTGTATTAAAAAATTGTATAAAGAAGTGTGTATGAGAAGATTAGAGATGTGTGGGCCACAGCTGTACAATCTGAACAGCCGAATTGATTGTAAGAAATTATTGGCTACTTTTCGGGCATTGTACTGGATGGTTTTGTTCGGCCCGTGGGGGTCATCACGGGTCCCATATTGATAATCTGAACCGTTTAATGTGTAGAACTCGTCGATTACTATATGCCTATAAAAAATCACGTTGATCGGATATCGATAGCTATCTGATCAGATTTGTTTTTTTTCAATCGTTAATTATAACACCATCTATTTTTTTTATACAAAATTGATTTGATCATGTAGCTATCGATATCCGATTAATGTGATTTTTCATAGATATATAGTACTCGACGAGTTTTACACATTGAATGGTTCAGATTATCAAAACGGGACCCGTGATGGGCCCTCACGGACCGAACAGCAGTGTGTGAAAATTGCACCCAAACTGTGCAATTTTTCTTAACAAAGGCTGCACGGCACCAACCATACATGATTGCTGAGTTGTATGGATATGTGGAAAATTAATTTTTTAATATTTTTTTGGGTGAATAGTGATAACTTTTTGAGTAACTTTTTATCTTTTTGGGGAGATGCCAAACTTGGCCTAAAATGGAACTCCTGTTAGAAGATGTAATCCACAGTTTTCTAGAATGTATTAGGTTGGTGGTACATTTATTTATAGGAAAATATTTCATAGGTTACATAAGAATATGTGCAAGTATGAGATTCATGTAACTAGAAGTTTCGAAGTTGTCCAATACATAGGACACTCTAGTGTGCTACATGTAAGTTGAGTAAAGAAAGATTAATAATAACAGAGAAATATATTCTGATTGAATAAGTTCTGTACCTCTCCTCCAGCCTGGAACATCTTCATACATACATGCTTCTGATGCCTTCAACAAGTCTTTGGCAATGAATTTTTCTGGTGACTAATTTTCAAGGTTCTTTTCAGGTTGACACGCTACAAAGGTTTCAAGGAGGGGCATAAAAGAATACTTGTGGCCACTGATTTAGTTGGAAGAGGAATTGACATTGAGCGTGTCAATATTGTTATCAACTATGACATGCCTGATTCTGCTGACACCTATCTGCACCGCGTATGGCCCCTTTGTGTTTTTAGAATATGATGTGCCTGTTCCTAGTAGTTACGGAATTGCAAATGACCTTGGTATTTTTGATGACAGGTTGGCAGAGCTGGTAGGTTTGGCACCAAAGGGCTCGCAATTACGTTTGTCTCTTCTGCATCCGACTCTGATGTTCTCAATCAGGTAATTTAGTCACATTGGACATTAAAATATTGCCAAGTTTCTATGTTTTTCTATTGAGGGATCATTTATGCTGCTGATATTGGACTCTATTCAATTGTACAGGTTCAGGAAAGGTTTGAGGTGGATATTAAGGAACTTCCTGAGCAAATTGATACTTCTACATACAGTATGAACTCTACACTTCCTATTTACTGTTAATTGGTTTTGATTTATTTAAATGATTTTATAGCTAGTTTGGAGAATGGGGTGGTTTAATATGTTCTTAGTTTCTGAATTTTCTTATAATGTGTTTTAATATATTCTGATTCCTGAGTTTTTGGATTTGCCTTTCATGTGTGTAAATAATGTATTGCTCCAACACCAACAAGGGTTGGTTGAGTTGGTAAGGCTCGTTCCCTTCGCTCCTTTGGCTTAGGTTCGAGTCCCGCTGCCGGCAGTCCTTTGTTGCTGGGCGATATTGTGTAACGCTTTCCCTGGCCCTGGAATGGGGTGGCCTCCCCTCCTCCTAAACTTTTGTTGAATAAAAAAAATATATATATATATATATTGCTCCAACAATTGAAAGTGAGCAGAGGACAATAGCTCTAAACATAAATAAATAAAATTATAGAGTAGCCTTATCACTAGGAATATAGATCTGTTTGGTGCAATTTATAACAAGTTGAAAACTAATAAAGCAGAATGCAGAAGTCTCGCCTTGCTTCCTAATATTTAGCTTTATTTATTTATTTATTTTTAGCTTATGTAAGCTATTTTGGCCTAATAAGTTGGAAACAGAAGCTGCACCAAACATTCAGACAGATTTTCAAAATAAAAAAACTATAAGCAGATCCATAAATTGCACCAAACAGCCCCTATATGATAATGATGAAATAGGTTTACTTCCTATACTGTGATAAGAAGGCCCCAATAATTCTGTAAAGCAGAACATTTACTATGTACTGTTTGGACTCGAATCTGTAACTGAGATCTTCATCTGGTTGAATGATTTATTGAACTATATATTATTACAGAATACAGGTGAAATGCATTTTGTCTGTGTCCGTAGTAGTTTGTTATAAGGAAATTGTGGAAATGCTTTTGGTGTAGTGTTCCATTTGCTTTATTACTTACAGTATGGCTTACTGTTTCTTTTGTATGTGGCAGTGCCATCCTGATGGACATCCTTTTTGGCTGCTGTGGAAGCGTCTGTAATTTAATTCAAGCATGATTGAAAGTTCGAGTAGAATGGACAGGAAACTTTCTGAGGGTTGTCTAGATGTAGAATATTAAACTCGGCTTTGGGGCTAGGGGTACGGATGTTATCTTTCATTTCTCATCTATGTAGCACTTTTGATTATTGAATTTTTAGATTGGGAGCTGTTACAGGAATTGGGAATTAGGCCTAGCTGAATTTATTCATGTGATGGCATACCACCTGGTCCGAAGTTTTACTTGCGTTTCCGAGAATATTTAATTTTAGTTCTCTATGTCCCATCAATTTTACCTTCTTTATTTTTTACTTTCTATTTTTGGTCTGTTGTTTTTGTTGGCCTTAAATCTTTTGAAGTAGTGCTTTTGATATAGATTTGCACAAGTTGATGTGTAGTGTGTTGTGTTTGTGTTTCCTTTGAAAGTTGGAGAATATAATTTTGATATATCATTAGTTTACTTTCCCTGCCATTAATCTTCAGGGTGGATCTGCAATTTTAGATGAACTGGTCTATTTTTACCACAGGTTTATTTTTATAATTTGAATGGTGCATTTGTAGAGTTTGTTGATTACTTCATGTCTTTCAAAAATTATATTGATCAAGTATTTGTAATGACATGATCGGATCATATTTATTTTTTTAAAAATAGATGGTTCATTTTTAAGATTGGATCATATTTTTTTGGGGGAGATTTGATCAAAGTCTATTTATAATAAAATTTTAATACATTAAAGATAAGCGTAATTTTTTTTTTTTTTGAAACGTCAAACAAATGTTACTATTATTAAAATATTAAAATTTTAAAACAATAACACTTTTGATTTAAATGTTGATTTTTAATAAAATTAATATTTTTAAAATTTTCTCATCAAGATTTATTAAATAAGATTATGTTGACTATGAAACTTGAAAAGATAAAATATAATTATTACGTCGAAATTGATGTAAATAGTAATATATTATTTTGTTTTATTGTAACAGGTTATTTTAATTCATAATACTTTGGTAATATTGTTCAAGAAAAAAAAATATATATATATATATATATTTTATTTTGTTTTTATTCAATTATGCATTTTCTCCTTAGAGGGTTTATAAAGTAAAATAAATTAGATGGTTTTTTTCGTCAAACAAAGGTCTAATGAAGGGATTTTAGTTAAATTTTTTTATTTAATTTTAAAAAATAAATAATTTAATTTTAAAATTATATTAGACGTTAAAAAAAAAAATTTCAAGCGAACCTTATTACTGCTATTCATTGACCATGGAAAAGCTTTTCATTTGTTAAGTTATATGTCGCAACAGCGCTATGGAATTCTATTATGTAATAATAATCTTTCAACAAAGCATAGAGACTCATAATTTTAGATCTATAAATTTATATACAGTAATGTGGTAAGAGAGTTGGGTTTACAAAATTTTATTAGGTGTGTAATAAATTAAAAATAAACATTTATCTTAATATATTATTATGGATCAAATTATAAGAATTTGCAAGAGTTGAAACATTTTTCAATCCATATTCTGTAGTGGCAGCTTAACGAATATCGATATTTATAGTAATTATATGGAACTATGATAGGATAATTTTGAAGAAGACAAATGTGACTTGGATGTTGTGTTAAAATGCTATCCTGAAATTGAGTAAAGAAGGCAAAAAGGTCCATGAAGGTCGGAGCAGCAGCCATGGACTAATCACATGGGCACTAATTCTTTCTCTCTAAATCATTTTATTTCAATGATTGTTGATACCAAAACTTGGAATTCTCTGTTGACGGAGGCATAAACACGTGTAGACGAGGCCCAAGAATGAAGGAAATGAAGTTAGTGGCCTACGAAAGGGGAATGAGGGTGCAATACATGGCAGTTGCAGGAGGAGAGAAAGTGCAAAGACAGTTGCAGTAGTTGTAGTTCATGGGCAGTTATAGGAGCCTCGCAATTGGACACGTGGCAGCACAACATAAACATTGGAAGTCATATAAAAGCTAGGAATTCAAAGGGGAGAAGGCCTTCAACCAAATTCGCAACTCATGTGAAATTAGGAGTAGAATAACTTAATTAGAAGTAGTTCTTGGACTTAGGGTGGGTTAGTTTGTTTGTATTTCAGTATTTGTAACCAAGTTTGGCTCTATCGATTGTTGTGCTTTTGAAACTTGTGGTTCAATTCTTCTAATTAAGTGACAAGTTCGCTTGTTCTTCAATCGAATTCCAATTTATTTGCACTTGTTTCTTCACACTGCAATCTCTAAAAAAGTCCTTGAAACTATCAAGGCATAGGACACCAACCACATTGCTTGATCTATTTGTTATTTGTAAAATTTTGGTTTCTCTGTCTAATCTCTCCTACCGATTTAACCCAAACTAGATTTTTGCTAACATATTTTGGCACGCCTAGTGGGACACTGCTTAATTTGGAGTGATAGCTAAGAAGAAACAAACTGATTAGTCCCCAGAAATGCATAGGGATCCTGAGAAGAGGCCTTTCGATGGCACTGTCTTAGGAGAAGGTCAGGATGAAAAAGTCAGAGACAATGTTGATGACAACCATTCAATAGCCGATCAGGGTGATGGCCAAAGATATGGCCACAATGTACTCATGGAAGGCCAGACAAGTGGCTCTCCGGTGGATGTTAAGAAAGCACTGGTTTTGCATATGAGTAAAGTTCTCACAAGTTTGCCTCCACATGAAAATCAAGCTTCAATTGATGAAGTCCTTGCTGAATTGAGAAGCATAACATCAGGCCAAGTCAGTCAAGGCAACTCAGAAGATGAAGCTCAAAGGAGTAAGGTAAACCTTGGTCCTTTGACCACACAAAATTACACATCAAGGCCTACAAAGGCCTTGCCTGCAAATAAGCATGTGTCATTTTACAACCTCCTACACTCTAAGATGAGTATGAGGAGAAGATTAATTCAAACCCTGTCTTTGAGTTCAATGGGATAAAAGGATACTCGCCAAACTTAGTTTGTGATTTTAATAACAATGACATGGGGCCAGGACCTAAACTTGGAGAGGCAACAAAGGCCTCCAATGTATGCACAACAGGCATGTGAAGGCCCTAGAAATGGTAACCATAATCTAATGGACCAAAGGGTGAGACAACCAAAGATGGTGAGACCTCAGCATGTGCAAAAACTTGTACACCAACAACCTTATCAAGAGTTGAAGGGACTTAGGCCTCCTATATTTCAACAAGAGTTGCGACAGCTACCTAATCAGCAACCACCACATCCACAACTACACCAACAACCACCATATCAAACATCACCACTATACAAACCACCACATCAGGCACATTATCAGGAACCTAATGTTGTTGAACCAAGGCCTAGAGGGTCTGGACCTCCTTTTTTCCAACAAGACTTTTATGGAAGGGGCAACAACAGGTGCAGATGGGTCATGACCCTATGCCAAACAGACAACAGATCATAAACATTATACAAGAATTGTATGGCTTAGGCCTGAGAAGGCCAGATAGGCCAATGTTTAGGAGTCCCTACCCTTTATGGATAGAAACGACCCTCATTCCAAGGAATTATAGGATTCCTGAGTTTACCTTGTTTACAGGGAAAAAGAGGCAATCGACCATAGAGCATGTAGGTAGGTTCATACTTCAATGTGGTGAACCCAGTTATGATGACAATTTAAAATTGAAACTATTTCCTCATTTTCTATCTAAAGTGGCATTTATATGGTTTATTAACTTGCCAGAAAATTCTGTCCATACTTGGCAAGAGATAGAGAGTCAGTTTCATGCTTAGTTCTTTAGAACTGAGCCTAGGGTGACAATGGTAGACTTGTCAAAATTTAAACAAAGACAAGGAGAAAGTGCAAAACAGTATATCGACATGTTTAAGAAAGCAAAAAACAGATGTCATGCGTATATGCCTGAAATAGAAGTCATAAGACTAGCCCAGAATGGTTTAAATTTTGAGCTTAGGAAAAAGTTTGAAGGTATGATTTTTGGAGACTTATTTGAGTTGTCCTCAAGGGCAACCAGCTATGAAGCCATTCTCAGAGCAGAGCAAGAGAGAAATGCAGCTTCATTAGGGACTTATTACCAAGAGGTTGAGTTTGACATGGAAGTTGACATAGATGTTGCACAAGTAATAGGGAAAAAACCTGTGGTTTGTGAAACATTAAAGAAGGCTGACAAAGCCTGTGACTATGCCAGCAACACAGCTAGCCAAAAAGAATGTGGTTGTGTTGAACAAATAGTATTCTTTTGACTTATCAAAAGCAAATGCATTGTTTGATGAGTTATTAGCAAGCAAATTTTTAACTTTGACTCCTGACCACAATATTCCCAATGAAAAAGATAGGGTTGGCAAGGAGCATTGTAAGTGGCATAACTGTTTCAGGCATTTTACTAATAACTGTGTCACATTTTGAAATTGTGTGCAGGATTTAATCTAGAAAGGGATGCTGAAGTATGCTGAAAAATATAAGGGGGTCACGGCAGTTGATAGTGACCTATTCACAAACATGGTGGAGATCAACATGGTAGCAACTAACTTCCAGTCGACTAATCAAAAGAAGAATAGGAAGAACCCTAGAGTTCTCTTGGTAGAACTAGAGAAACTCCACAAAGAAATGATAGAGAAGATTGCCAAGGAGGCAAAAGGAAAGAAAGTTCAAGAAGAGCCTAGTGAGAGGTTCATTTGTTTTAGATGGGGCACTGAAAAAGAAAGAGCCAAGGCCATTATGATAGATGGAATTAAAAAAAAAAATTGAAAAAGATGTTGGCCTCAAGTTTAATACCATGGGAAATGGTGACTTGCAGATATTTGATAATGATTGTATGTTTTATGATGGGTTAGATCCAAGGATATTTGGTCCTGCAGAGAATTATGGAAAGAATGATGCCCCATTTCTGTTCCAAAGGGCTCCTATTCATCCATGCTTTGGGGGGTCAAGTAATATAAGAGCCATGTTGAAACAGCAAAAAGGCTTTATGCTATATGAAAACCTAAAGATACTGACAAGGCCATACAGTGGCCAGCAACAAACTGGCAGGCCATATGGGGAACAACAACAGTTTGTGAGACCATTTGGGGGACTTCAACAGTAGTATCTTGGGACCAATGTGAGAGACTAGAACTCAAAAAAAGAGGGAACAAAGGAAGTTTCATGCCATGATGTCTAGGGTTGCAGGAGATAAGCCAACTAGGAGGCAAGACTTAGTTTGGACTAGAAATGGATTGGTTTCTGCTTCTCCAGTAAAGGAGGTGAATAGGTCAACTTCTAGGGACCATCCAGTGCAGCTAGTTTGGATTTTGAAAAGGAAAATAGAACCAGAAAAGACAATTGACAGGCCTACTAAGAAGCTCTCTGAGAAAGATTTGTGGAGGTAGAAGTTGAAAAAATTAATTCTTGTAATTAAGTGACAAGTTTACTTGTTCTTCAATCGAATTCCAGTTTATTTGCACTTGTTTCTTCGCACTGCAACCTCCAAAGAAGTCCTTGAAACTGTTAAGGGATAGGACACCAACCACATTGCTTGATCTATTTGTTGTTTGTAAAATTTTGGTTTCTCTATCGAATCTCTCCTGTCGATTTGATCTAAACCAGATTTTTGCTAACAGACTGTCATCAATTATATGATCATATCTTAAAATTCTCACATAATTTAATCAATGAAAATGCATTAAGATAGAGAAACATAATAATTTAAAGACAAACGATATCCTTATCCAATCACATGATCAATGTAGTTATCGAGACCCTTGGCGTGAAAGCCATGCCATTTATAGGTGTTAAACCATGTGTGCTTGATCTTCTTATATGCCCTGTTTTGCAGTTTCAAGTTCCTCAGCACATGATCCTAAGTACTTAATTAGCCTTTACAATTTGAACAAATCTATATCATATATATTAGTGGTGGGTATAAACACAATGCATTGTAATTTTGTATCTAACTTTTTTGAGTAATTTGATGAATGAAGGTTGAATTTGATAACTGTTAGGATTAGTAGTTATTTTCTAGAACAGTAAACAATATGAGGGGAAAAAAAGTGTTACAGAACTTCAAAAAACCTTATGAGTTATGTGCTTTATATAATAATGTAGATTTTGTGAGTTACAAGACTTTGAAAACAAGTTTCTTTGATTTCTTTAAATTAAGTACATCCAAAAGATAAGATTTAGGAATTCAAATTACAATGTTTATTTATACATAAAAATAGTGGAAGGGACTTCTATAACAAGTTATTATTAGATGGCAACAATTTGTAAGTTGTGAGTACTTATACAACATGTAAGATATAAAGAACCATGAAGTTTTTTGAAGTAATATTGTGATTGTTTATGATACTTCTACTCTTTCATAATGGTGAGGTTCTCCCACAAGTTTTTCACTTTTAGTGGCTTAATTTGGTTCCTCCACTGACCAATTACCCAATCAGAATCATTGGGTTGTGATGTCTGTAATAGAACCATCAGTAACAGCAGGTTATTTAATGTCGTTTTTTTGCAATAGTTATGTATGTGCACATAATAGTTTACAATCTATGTGCTAGTGCTCAATCTAGTAATTTTTATTCTGTGCTTTATTTAAGAACACTCTTGAAGAGTAGTAAAAAGGAAAAAATCATCTACAATAGTATGATTCGCTTTTGTCAATATTTGGGATGTCTATTGCAGGATCACTGGACCATTTTCTTGATTCTATGCTTGGCCTCAACTAGGCTGGGCACTACAACTAGTCTCACATCCAATGTCATGAATTATGGAGCTGTTGGAGATGGAAAAACTGATGATTCCCAAGTAAATCCCCCCCTCCTCTCCTCTCTCTCTCTCTTACTCTCTCTCACACACACACACCCCCTGTACTCGCACGCGTGTACACTATTAGATGCCTGTGGGGGCACTTACTGCAAAAGTGAGATGCAGAAGAGTGGAAGCTTCTCTTTTGGAAATATTGATTTCCCATGAATTTTTCAGCTTCATTTCTCTGTAAACCTTGCATAATAAACTCATTTCTAGTTCAAATGTCAGTTATTTATCTACAGTTTTTTCTCTAAATGTTTTAGCTTTGGAGATTTCAAGAGAACACATTTGGCTAGTACAATAACAAAATCTTCAAAATTGACGTGTCCTCTATTAATTATATATGAACAGAACTAGATATACAACAGGCTGATACTAGATGTTTGGTTGAGTTCTTATTTTCCGGAAAACACCTAAAAGTTGCCTCACAAACTGTTTCTGAAAACTGTATTCCAAAAGTTCTTTCGAAAACAACCCATTTTTACGGAAACACACAGAAGTTGTCCAACTAGTGAATTGTTTTGTTCGAAAGAAAATCTTTAATCCATTGTTTTCTTGATAATGCGAAGGCATTTCTGAAAGCGTGGAAAGCAGCCTGTCAAGCTGAGTCAGTCGTTCCTATCCTCGTCATACCTAGGATGACATTCTTGTTGAAGCCTGCAACTTTCAGTGGCCCATGCAAATCGTCTAACATCTTTGTGCAGGTAATAATAGTAACTCTACCATGAACAATCAAATTATGATGAGAATCATTATTTATTCGAACAAAATGCATTACATGCATGTTTTATTTCCTTAATTCTTGCCTTCGTTGTAGCTTGTTTTGTGTTTATTTCATGTTTCATGAACATTTATATAATTATTATACATCTCTCTCCTTGTGAATCTGTCTTGAATGCATCTTGAACTATGCTTATTACATGATTGTTTGGCTTGCTCCAATTTTAGTATTGTGACTATTTCAACCCGGATTAGTATTAATCAAATCTTGCTATTTAATGGATTACTTTAGCATTGTGGGGTTTTATCACTTCGAATGCATCCGTAAACAAATAGTTGTAGAAAGAACCAACTCATTATATTCTATACTTTTATAGTAAAATTCCTCTTTCTTCCCCACGAACGTAGGCTTAAAGCTGAATTACATAAATCATTGAGCCTATTTGGTTCTACTTTTCTTTAAGTTCAAAGTTGATAATCTGAAAGTAGTACCTAAAAACACCATGTCCTAACTTTCAAACAATCAATTTATTTCAACTTATGTAAGCTATTTTTGTCTCATAAACTATAAACAAAAATTACATCAAACACTCTGACACATACTCTAAAAAAAAAATACAATGTTCTATAGAGGTGATATGAAATAGTGACAAAAAAATTAGCGAGAGAGCATTTCTCATAAAAAAAGAAACTCTTCTCAATCAACTATAATAAGTTGAAGTCTATGGCTCTTATGTATTATATTTGTCATTCCCTAGATACATGGATCAGAACTTCACAAACCCAATTCACTGAAGATTTGGTCAAAACTCATTCAAAGGGTGTGTGTGTTACAACTTACAAGAAGTGCATTATCCCAAATCTCATAAAAACTGCATGTGACAAGAATGAGACACATCTTCATCACATGACATTGTTAACAAAACAGAAGTATCATCATTCATCATCATTCATCAATGGAACTATAAAGTTTGGAGAGAGTTTCTGAGTCTGTATGTCTGTCTCTGTCCACAGGTTCTAGGAAACCTTGTTGCACCCAACACAAAATGGGCATGGATTGGGCATCACATTAACACGTGGCTCACCTTCTCTAATGTCAGTGGACTCTCCATCATTGGACAACAAGGACGAATAGACGGTCAGGGCTCTGCTTGGTGGCCACAACCTTGCTTGCAGCAGAATGTACAAAATGTCAGTGTGTACTCATCTTGTAGCTCTTTTTCTTTGTAATTAATTTGTGGAAAAAACAATCCGATTCAAGTCTCGTTTGGGAAGATGAGGTTTTAGTTCAAAAGTTACTAAAAAAAAAACTAAAAAATTATATAAAAAAAGTCAAAAACTTCTTCCTTTCTTGGCACATTTTTTCATAAAAAATTAAAAAATAATTCTCGAACACTCTATACTTTCACCTCATATTTTAATTAAAAAGTTATTGCAAAAATCACTTCCCAAACAAACCCTAAATTCAATAATCATAATTACGTAATTTCATCATATTTATCATCAAAATATGGAGAGCATTTTCAAAATCACAAGTATCATTCTTCTTCTTATTCTTCTTCTTCTTCTTTTTATTTTTATTTTTTATTTTACTTTTAAAGATAAAGATAATGATACATATGATTACCATTATTGGATCAATATAATATTTTTTTCTTAAATGTTACGAGCAACTTAGATCATCATAATGTGACTCACAATGGATCACATAAGCCAAATTAAACACTAGATGAAAAGAAACATTTTTGGCGCGACTTTTGTACTTCGATAGTAAAATTTTTACACTGACTAGGCGTTGTGTTTCTAACTTGTCACCGATACTTTTAGCGACAAATACCAGACTTTCTGCTGAATCTTTTTTTGTTGCTAATTGTTTCTTCTTCTTCTTCTTCTTCTTCTTCTTCTGTAGTGGGAGCAAGCCATCCTTATATCAATATATACCTCGTTTATCGGCTTCTAAAATGATAATAACATAGAAATGGACATAAATTTTTTTACATAAATAGACATAATTTTATTGGATTCGATAGTGCGGTCCGTTTCTAAAAAGTATGCCCTCCCAATCTTCTATACACCTTTTGTGCTCGTTTCTGTGATCATATCACTTTGGAAGTAACTTTTTATCACAATCACAAGGGCGAACTCTAAACACATTTGTATATACATACAGGGTGCAAAATGTAACGGACCAACTGTAAGTACAAGAAGTCCTTTTATCTTTTTATTGCCATATATAGAATTGTATACATTACATATATTTATGTATGTATATTTGTTGATGATGGACATGCATGTAGGCTCTAACATTTGATATGACAGTGAAAAATTGCAATGGGGTAGTCATCTCTAACCTTCACATAATAGCCCCTGAAACAAGCCCTAACACTGACGGCATTGACATTCCGGGTTCAACTAACATTCAAATCGGCAACTCTAACATAAAAACAGGTTGTTTTCTTGTTTTCTTTTCTTTTTCTTGTTTTGAAAATTATCATGCATGTATGATTCCGCGTCTTCTTCGTTATAAATTTTTTTATTTAAATATATATATATATATATTTTGTGGAACAATATACAGGTGATGATTGCATTGCTATAAGTGGGGGCTCATCAAATATTAATATCACTGGTGTAACATGCGGACCAGGCCATGGTATCAGGTTACAAGGCCCTTTTTTGCCTCTGTTCATCTCTCCATCTAAATTTTAAAAAACTTTGCTACAAATTATCTTTTTTATAAATAAATTAAAAAAAAAATTCGGAAACAAAATAAATATTATTGATGATAAACAATTGAGTGTCAAAAGAACATCAATAGAAATCTAATATTACCTGCAAAGAGAAGGGTGTTTACCCACTCAATGCCTCAACACTTCAAGCAATTAATCTCCTAACCATTTTCTCTTTTTTCTTCTCTTTTTCTTTTTCTTTTTCTTTTTTCAATACCTCTAACATTTCAGAAAATAAGCTTCATTAAGAAAAATAGAAAACCCAATGAAGTGCCTAAATAGAACAATAAGGCCATTGATTCTGGTGCTTATTGCCCTTCTTGTGAAGCATAGTCCATACAATTTTCTTCCAGTTCGACAATCCCACTAACAACTTCATCAACTTTCCCATCATTACCCCAGTCCCAACCAAGTAGTTTGCCCATTTTTCATTCCATACGAGTCCGGATCCTCTAGAGCGATTTAGGTTCTTTCTATACAGCCTTAGCTTCATCGAAAATCAATTGATTGCTGTTCAGAATACCTCCAATTGACAGGAACAAAGGAGCATATCGTTACCCTGTGTCTAATTCTTTACTTCATGTAACAACTATATATGTTTTTCGTTAATTACAATGCAAATTTACAATGATCAAGCTTAAGAAAAAGGTAACCTTTCAATGCAGCATTGGGGCCTTGGGGCACGGAGGGTATGACAGAGTGGAAGGAATTCATGTGAGCAATTGTACATTCAAAGGAACTATGAATGGTGTGAGGATTAAGACTTGGCAGGTAACCCTATAGTGTTATTACTTGGGGATCTAAACAACTTCAATTTTAATTATTCAAAATTCTTGTTTTCATTATGTTTTGGTTAATTAATTCATCGGGTAATTATTGTTGTTACAGGGAGGAAATGGGTATGCAAGGAAGATTTCATTTGAGAATATTAAGCTGGTCCAAGTCAATAATCCCATCTTAATTGATCAGTTCTATTGTCCTAGTCGAGTCCACTGCCAAAACAAAGTAAGAATATATACACATCTCCCTCATTCAACCATTGCATGCACAAACATTGTTCTAAATAGCGATATCAGAAGAAAACGAGTAAGTATTGATTGTGATGCAACGGAGCGGAACATATGGGAATTGGGTGATATGAACATAATCTTTTTAAAATCATGAGCAAAGTCTCTGAAATTAGAAGACAAAAGAGAAAAGGAAGTGTGCGAATTGGTTGAAATATACATGAATCATGATTCAGACTGATATAATTGGGGGTGATACAGATGTGAAATTAGATCACAGCGGCAAGTATCTGACTTGGAGCCTTAGAATTCAGATAGTAGGGCAGTAAAACAAATCAAACTACTTAAGCTCAACTCGTTAAAAGCTTGCTCTAGATCGAGCTAAAAAAAGGTCATCTAAGTTTGAACAACCTAGACTCAACTTGTTTATATGCCAACCAATACATATGGGCCGATATTTGTAATGGCCAACATTCAAAATCTTATGACACGGATCAATGTATTGTAACATACAATAATGTTTATTACCCCATTGAAAAAGAAGAATTGGAACACGATGGAAACTTTTCGCAATTTTTTATAGAATTAAGTAAATTCTAATTAGAAGTTGGTTTGCTCATATATTATATCATCTGTTTTTGTGAAGACATCAGCAGTTGAACTGAGTGATATATCATACTCTGGAATTATGAGGACATCAACTGCAGATGAGGTGATAAATCTGAGTTGCAGCCAGAGTGGCAGCGGCTGCTGCACCGACATTTCACTTGACCGCGTGTACATAGCCTCCACAATTCCAGGGAAGAAGACTAATGCAAACTGTTTCAATGCCCATGGAAGATCTACCCATACTAAACCTACTGTCGAATGCCTAATGCAATAGCTGAATCGCATGCCCATATATTGTTGTTTTCATTGTGATTGTGATGATTGCAATGTGATTCTAGAGTAGAGGTTTCAAGCCCAAATGGCTCCAGAATTGCTCTTGATTTTGGAGTATGATAAGACTTTCACTGAATTGGTGCCATTTTCTATCTACCAGTCATAGCATCCATGGGCAACTTACAGAAGAGTTTCTCTAATAAATAATCTCTCAAGATTTGGAAAAATATAGTAAGCTCTACAGTTTTAACATAATATATATATTCGAGTGTTAAGTTGGATAATTAAATTAGTTTCTTGTGTTTTTATTTATCAAAAGATCACTTTATATCAAAATCAACTAAATTAATGATCTCCTAATAACAGCTGTCAAGGTAAACAAGTAATTTTGCTTAATGGTTAAAAGTGTATAATTATTCGGGATATTATTCTATTCTTTTTAATCATTAATACACTTTATTAAATTAATTCCCTCATTTTATTTTTAGTTGTGAGTTTAATTTAATAAAAGTGTATTAATGATTAAAAAGAATAGAATAATTATAAACTTTTAACCATTCATCACTTAACTCATTAACACACATATAATTTTATATCTGTTTAAAATAATTAGTATAAGGGCAGAATTGAAATTCTATTAAAAAAAATAGTGGTAATTAACAATCTTCTAATAAAGTACTACTTACTAATCCAAGACCAAAATATTAGGACTATTCTGACCAAACAAAAAAAAATGTAATTGTGGAATAAAATATTATGCAATTCGGAATTTAAGGAAAATCAATATAGTGGGTCACAGTATAATTTATCCTAATTTTTATTCCAAAATGCGACCGCTATATATATTAAGTTTGACAAAAAGTAAATAAACTAATAAACAAGGATATTTCCTATGATTAGAACTAAAAAATTGAACTGCTCAGTAGAAAAATTGAATGAATTTAATTTTCATGTCATCTCCATATTTGCCCACAGTAAAATGCTTGGGTAAAACAAATGTTACAAAGTCAATTAAGTGAATAATATTGAACT
This sequence comes from Camellia oleifera, assembly GCA_022316695.1. Lineage (NCBI taxonomy): Eukaryota > Viridiplantae > Streptophyta > Magnoliopsida > Ericales > Theaceae > Camellia > Camellia oleifera. The sequence goes on along the minus strand of CM039311.1, from coordinate 67,597,403 downwards.
AGCATGAACAAATTGCAAGGGTGACACACTTCCTACAATTGAAAATAATACATGTTTCACCCATCACTAGTACAAAAAACAAAAATGCAAAGCTTAAAAATTTATGAAAAAACAGAAACAAAACCTGACCTCTCATAATTTGAATTCGCAAAAGCAATCAGGCAAAGCAGAACCTCTTCCCATCAAAAAATCATCTCTATGTGCCTTCCAAAGTGCTTCCATCAACTCCTTTCCCTCCAAGCCCTGAGAAGTGAACTCGGCAAAAGCCCTTCTGCTCAAGAAAAGAGTTTTAAACAACCCCTTGAAAGCCCGCATTGCCGCAACCATCTTATCCATGTTCCCAAAATATGTGGCCACATATGAATCGCTGTTGATCGATACATAATAATCCAGTGCAGCTTTTGTGTTCCCATGCATGCTTGTAAAGTCCTCACCACTAAGAAGTGTAGCCTTTGTAAAAAAATTAGTGTAAACTGAGGTTAGCCCTCCAAGTTCCATAAGACCATCTCCGGCCGCCAAATAAATGTTTGTGTTTGTTGGGATGGAAAGAGCTTGAAGGATGAAAGCAGTCTCTTTAGGAGTGAGGGGGCATTTCCCACGGTTTCGCCAAACACGGGCAGCTTCTCCAGTCCAGGGTTTTCGATCTCCCTGTGCAGCCTCTATGGCTTCCATGGAAGCAGAAGAGAGGCCAGAATAGTTGCATTGGCTATAAGCTACCATGTCAGGTTCGAACCGAAGGTGAAGTGAGAGAAAGGGTTTGGGTATGGCTTGTAGAAGCTCAGAGCCTTTCTTCTCCAAGGCTCTGGTAAGGCGTAATGCATTGTAACAAGCCTGACAAAGGGCAGCCTTTGCATTCAGAGGATATCTACAATATTTAAAACATAGGGATGCATCAGAAAGGACCTCAGAAAACATAACTTCATTATTTTTTCCAGGTTGCCAGTTAGAAAACAAATAACAAACCATCATTGGACTAAAACAACATCACACGCAAAGAAGAACAACCACTCATCAAGAAGCAACTGAGGAATATATTGTGCCTTTGCTACGACACATATTCAACAATAAAGGCTGAACCAAGGTTCATATAATCCAATAAAGAAAACCAACACAACCTATTAGACATTTGGAGGAACATAAATCTTTCATTGACCAAAGAGGGCAAGAGGTGCTGAACCAACTTGCACTACTTTTTGTACACCTAACAAAACCAAAAACATGATATGCCCACAAAATGCAGCATAGAATCCCTCAGCTAACACCGTTTACTATTTCAGCCCTGTTATCATAGCTTTAAAATTGGTCAATGGATCTTCTTGAAATAAAGTAAAATAAAAATAAATGGAATCCCAAAGCAAGAAACCTTCTGTTCAATCAAGAACAACATGGTTACCTATCTCTCCTTTGGCTCATAGCTGGTGTGATTGAAATATAACGATGCTCCAATAGAGAAGGGAGAACACTTTCGACGTAATCAAATTGGCCTTTGCGTTTGCTGCAATCCAAGTGGAATGGTTCTTTTGATGCAATCTCTGCTGGCAATTCTTTAACAACATTAACAAAGCCATTCATCTGTTGAATGAAGTAATCCACATCAAACACATCTGCAAAACCACTGAAGTAAAACTAAAGAGTCAGAAGAATGTTAAAACACAAATGTGTGCAAACACACACATATAAACTAAAGGGAAAAGGTTCAACTATCAGTAGATTAGAAGGAATTTTTTACATCTCTATTTTGTGGTGTTCTGTAAGTTAATAGAAGTAAAAGAAGTCTAAAAGATTTATCTTCTTTGACCAAACTAAAGAGTTAGAAGAATGTTGCCACACAAACATGTGCACACACATACTAAAGGGAAAAAGTTCAATTACCAGTAGATTAGAGGGAAAAATTTTACACCTCTATTTTATGGCATTCTGTAAGTTAATAAAAGAAAAGGAAGCATAAAACATGTGTCAGCTTTGGTCAATTTTAGACAGTGATTGTGAAGAATGGTGGCCAATAAGAAAAATATTGTCCAACTTCTTAGGTAATTATGTCACTGAGGAATATATGAACCCCAAATTGAAAATGGAAGCAAAAGGTTGTAGATAAAGTTTTTCTAACGATCTCCCAGATATGTTCCCCTGTTAAGGGCCATTTATTGCTTATTAAAGATCCAAAGCAGGTAAGGTTTCAAGGATTGCTTGAAGATTCACGAGTTCAATGCTTGAAAAAAAAAAAAAATCACCGCCTGCTACAGATAATGCCATAAATTCCAGCAAGAATCTACAAAGGACGGCCCTGGCAAACTTAGTCTTGACACTGATAATACTTGAATTCACAGTGGCAACAGTACATATGAAGGTATGCAGTTGCGGAGGCAGGATTTTGGCTCAAAGAGGGTAACATAAATCTCAAGTGTTACATATTCTATACAAAAATAACAACGCATACAATGGAGAACTATGCAACTCTTAGCCAATTCTTTCATTCCATATTTTTGAAGAACCATGTGCCGGATAACCAAAAAAGTACTCTGCGTTGTGATTTCAGATCCACTCAGGCACATAAATTCTCACAGGGGAAAAGCTGTAGATCTATTTTTACCGCCAAGGACTGCAGCCAATGAGTTCAAATTTTGAGTAATCATTTAAATCGGATAAGGTATACTTCAAGCAAAAAAGTGACCCACACAAACAGATTACACTCCTGAACATCAGAGAACAGAAAGAAATTAAAGATTAGTGTCTTTCTTTGCTTCCAGTTCACTAACTGAACAACAATTGATTCCTTCTCCTCAAATCAATAAAAGGTATTCCAAATAGATTCCTACCACCACAATATAATTACAGATTCCAGAAAGGAAAATAGATCAATGCACTCTATCCACCTCCAATAAAAGTTTCACACATGTGAAGATGCTAAAGGTTTTGTTGAAATTTGAATCAGGACTCATTATGTCGACAAACATAAAAGCCCACTATGTCCTTCCCCTATACCACACTTCCAACTATTCCAAAATTATTAACGAAATTCGGAAGAAAAAACCGAACCGTAATGCTAACCAAGGTCGCAGTTTAGACAAGCTACTGAAATATCTATACTTATCTCCACTCCCTCCACTGATTTTTTTTAAGCACTCATCAACACAAGTGATTCCACAAGATTTGAGATTGCTTTTGTCTTTTAATCTATAGACTTCAGAGTTTACCATTTGTTCATTCTTTTGCTGCCATAGAACAAAGTTAAAACTACATTGCATTCATGGAATTTATCTAATTCTAATGCAATGAAATGAGTTCAGGGCCTGAATAACGACTTAAAGCCGTTCCTACTAAATTATGAAGTGATAACTCAGATCATATAATGCAAGGTAACATCCATTCTTAATCATAAATCATAACCATCAACTACCTCGATTCATTCCAGTATGCAGCCACCTCAAACTTTGGCAAAACAAGAGTTGCATTCAGTAAACGTGCGATGCCAACACCATCACAAAACTGCAAGCATCACAAACAAAATCCAATTATACCTAATCAAGCTTAAAATTTAGCACAAAAAATCAACTCAAAAAAAGGAAAAAAGAAAAAAGAAAAAAGAAAAAGTCACCAGAACCCTGTGAAGTACTTACATCCCTTCTCATCTGATTAAGCCCACCATAGCAATCCACTCGAATAAACCCACTACTCTCTGCCGGAAGAGCTGCAGCATTTCAACACAAAAAACCAAATGCAAATTGTCTGCATTGAAAGCCAGTCAAGCTTGACTCAGAAATATCAAAAAAATAAATTACAAACCTCTTAACACTAACCCTAACTCCAATGTCATAACAAGCCCCTCAAATAATTCCTATCTTAATTACTTCAGTAGAGAAACAAAACCTTGATTCATTTATCTGTGAAATTCATGTTGTGTTTGGTTAGGAGATTTGAGGAGGGATTTGGAAAGAGAAATGGAAAAGGTAGGTGAAATAAGAATAAAATATGCCTAAATTTCACATAGTTTCACACACCTTTTCCCTTTCCCTTTCCAAATCCCTCTCCAAATCCTCCAACCAAACACAGCATCAATGATTCCACAAAATCATATTTCCAAAACCGTCCTTGTTTCTTCAGACATACCACTTGTTCTACTTCGAATTCATTTATTGATATTGTTCAAAATTTATTGATTTTTTCCTAAAATAATCCTGAACTGAAAGATGAACTGTATAATTGAAATATTTCCTAAAAAAACAACCCTCAAGTATGTCACCAAGATCTCAAACAATAAACCCCAAAAAGAAACAAAGAACTCAACAAAAATTTCACTAACCACTTAGATCTCCATTAAGCCACCATTTACAAGGTCGCCACTCTACAACCCTTCGAACACTCCATATATCAGTTTTTTCTCCACGCATCTCGGACCTGAATTTCAAATACAAATCTCAATTAATCCAAAACATGATCATAAAGAAAAGCAAAATCTCATTCCCCAGAAAACCCATATCACAAAACATCAAACACAACTGAGTTTTTCTAAATTTTCCCTCTTTTTCTCTGCAACCAAACATATAGAAGAAAATAGAGGTGTATATATATACTTACATTGAAGACGTAGAGGAAAGCAAGCTTTCGGAAAAGGGATTAGAAGGGGTGAACCAAATCACGGCGAGGAGGAGAGAGAGTGTGAAAAGTGAGATGCTAATCAATAAGGGCTTTTTCACACTCACCATAACCATTTCATATGCAACTCTGCTGAATCAAATCTTTCTCAATTCGATGATGATAGTGAAAGTTTGTTAATTTTGTGTTTGGGTCTTTAGGAAAAGATTGAACAAATCACACAAGATACCACTGGACAGATCTCTATAGATGTCTCTGTTTTCTTGGGTGAAGTTTTTATTTTCTTGGTTTATTTTTTTGTATTTTTTTTCTTATAAATAATATTCTGAAAAAGTTTAACAAAAATCTATTATTTTACTTTTATGTGAACATAATTCTGAAAATTTTAAAAATACTTTTTGATATTTTTTGAAAAAAACAATTTTATAAAAATAAAGTTATAATTAATTTCATTTCTTGTGTCACTTTCTTAACTAACAAGACTTGTTACATTAATAAATACATATTGGATTTGTTCATTTGTATTTAAGAGTGGGTAAAAAAAACTTAAGAAATATGATTATATATAATATTTTTTAAACAAAACAAATTGAAAATAAGCCAACTTTATCCATTTTCTAATCAATTTTGACTTAATTTCTTGAGCAAATTACAAATAAATAGAAAGGAGGAAGATAAATTACTATTTAGGGCTTGTTTGGGGTAAACTAATTCAGCCAAAAAGTTAAAAAGTTACTCCAAAATTCAAAAAGATATCACTATTCACAAAAAAAAAAAAATTAATAATAATTTTTTTCTGTCAAAGGACCCACCGAATGGACCAAAAGACTGGCGAAGTGCAGCGGCAGTGCAGACTCACGAAATGATTGGGTATGATTTGTACACACATCGCTGTTTGGCTTGTGGAGACTATCATGGGTCCCGTTTTGATAATCTGAACCGTTAAATGTGTAGAACTCGTCGAGTAATATATGTCTGCAAAAAATCACATTGATCGGATATCGGTAACTATATGATCAAATCAGTTATCTACAACAAATGGATGGTGTTATAATTAATGATTGAAAAATAAATAAATCTGATCAGATAGCTATCGATATCCGATTAACGTGATTTTTTATAGGTACATAGTGTTCAACGAGTTACACACATTGAACGGTTCAGATTATTAAAATGGGATCCGTGATGACCCCACAAACCAAACAAAACCGTCCACTGCTTTGTTCACTATTCACCCAATAATTTCCAACTCCAATACACGACTTCCGTTTCTACGGCTGGGCCCCACCCTCTCAAATCATCTCTTACACACTTCTTTTATACAATTTTTTAATACATATTTTTTCATAAAAATTCAAAAAGTTAACCCAAACCTCCATATTTTTTTCTCAACTTTTTTAGTCTAAAAAGACAAAAAGCACACTTTTTTAGGACACCCCAAACAAACCCTTAATCTGAAAATAAAAGGGAATATATCATTTAGTGGAATTTGATAATTACATATTAGTGAAAAATTGTGCAACATTAAAATATGTAAATCTATAAATTTTTTCATCAAAAGTTTATTTTATAAAGTTTTCACTTAAATACAATTTTGCCATAAAAAAAAAATGCTATGGATACATGATAAATAATTGCAAATTGAAAACGATCAAAATACCGTTTCATATAAACTCAAACCACCCCCCTCTCTTTCTCTTACCACCCTCTCTCAATAGTGCCACTATCATCGCCAACCACCATCGCCTTCTCTCTATTTCCTTTCCCTGACCTCGATCATTCTCATAGCCTCTCATTTATCTCTTTTCAAACCCGACCACTGCCACCTCTCATTTTTGCTCACTTTCCAATTCTAACCACCCTCAGTACCTTTCCCTATTACTATCACTAGCCATCACCATCTCCTTTCGTTTCAGCTTAGTCTCTGCTCTCCAACACCAACCACTGCCATTGCCATTGTCATTGCCTTCCCTCTATTTAGGTTTCTCTTTGTCTTTCATCTCCGCTTCCTCTCCAATGCAAGTGGCAGCCACTGTGCATGGTGTCGCCAATGATAGTTGTGTAGTAGTAGTGGGTGGTTATTGAGGCAGAATAGAGAGAGAAGAGAAGAGAAGAGATAAATAGAGCGAGAAGGGTGGGAAAGGAATTGTGGTGGTGGGACAGTGATAAGAAAGGGGCTAGCGGCGTGTGGTGGTTGTTAAGGTTGTAGAGGTAGGGGAAAGGGAAACGAAAGAGGAGGGGAATGGTTGATTTTTTCTTTGTACACCAATGATTTCATGTGTTTGTAATTAATTTTAAATTTATCATTTATTTTGTAATTTTGGGAAACATCTCACTGATGGACTATTTATTTTTGTCTTTTTTATTTTTTTGCAATTTCTATTACTTTTTTCTTTAGTAAACTTTTTAAACTTTTTATTTTGAAACCTTTATATACATATATAGGGGTCATCGAAGTCTAGACTGAAGTAAAAAGTTAAAAAAAAAAAATTAACATGTTAAAAATAGAAATCACTAAAAATAAAAATAAGACGAGACAAAAAAATCAGCTTATAAATTGGTGCCATTACAATATAATTTATTTATTTATTTTTTTTAAATTACAGTATATCATTTGGCACAAAATTGTATCCTATCATTCTGTCAAGAACCCTAAAAGCCGAATGAATCGCATTTGCATCTCCAGCAGCATGAATGAAGATTGAATGAGAAATTTGGTTCAACCTAAGTTGGCTCTACTGTATGCCATAAAAATGACCCAGATAATTTCCAAGGCTAATTTTGCAACATTAAGCTCAGTCATCTACAAGAGAATCCCACATCAATGGAAATTGTTTTCTACTAACTATAACATCTATAAGACTGATAGTTCTATTTGCTGCGATTATAACCCAGTATTCACCCGAGCCCAAACAAAGAACCCATGGCAGAGAACCCAATATTTTGAACTATAGAGGATCTGCTCAACCAAATTGGTGGATATTTTGGGAGAAATAGAACTACGGGCCAACTCAATCTCAGAAGTTGGTGAGTATGCAATAGAGCTCATTGATGAGTTCTGGTGAGGGAGGCATGTACTCGGCTGGTCAAAGAAGAGAGTGATCTAATCAACATTTTAGATTCAGGAACCTAACTGTTACAGAGTAGGCTTATGCAAGTATGATCATAATCTATTGCATTCCATTTATATACACACACACATATATATATATAATAAAAAATAAACTTGAAATGGTAATTTAGTTTTCCACTTCAAAGCAAATGTCAAATTAACTATGATGGGTCTGCAAAACAGAATAAACCAAGTGCAAAGAACTAGGATATGAACAAAATGAAACTTTGAACTGAAATCATCTCTACAGAAGCATATAGAGGGTAAAATTCAAGCTGCAAGCCAGCGAAGCTGTCTTAATAACAAGGGGACTACAAATTTAGAGAAACCGTAACAACGGGAATTGGCTACCACGCATAGTTATCACTGTTGGAACAATGAATATGGCAAACATTTCTTCCTTCAGCTCTGCACCTCAACATCTCCACTCTCCCTGTCCCTGTCCCTCTCCCTCTCCTCAGCTTGAGCAGCCATCAACTCGTCAAATTTTGCTGTCTTGCCCAGTAATATCTCAATCTGAAAAAAGAAACTTTAACAAATGTAAACAGCTCCTCCTCCCAACCTAGGATACAAGGTACAACCTAGTAGTACTTAACAAATAAGAGATATAAAAACAGGATTAATTAATTAGCAGCTTTTAGGAGTGTATTCCCAACCCCCTCTCTCATATGGATATAGCAATCTCCCATAAAAAATTTAACAATTCATTTTCCCAACCGGAGGATCATAAAAACTAAACAAAAACGTGCACACATAGCTATAGATACATTATTAGAAAGCTTCACATTGATAGCCCACATATGCAGTGAGGCCTGGTGAATTTCAAAATTATCTTTAAGAACCGAGTATCCGAAAAAACTTTCGACCCAGATGACCATCCTAACTAATGATCTGTTGACATTGCTGAAACTTGGGTCACATGATCAGCTCAGGAAATAAAAGTAGATAAACTTGGATCAAGTTCATTCTTCAGTAATAATTTTAAGGGACAAATAGAAAATTCTTAGAAGGAAATCGTTACGGCAACTTTATAAATTTTGCAAAATCACACTTACCTTGGCTTTTTGGACAGATCTTCCCCTAGATTCATCCTTCATGTCCACAGTAGATGTCATAATTTCTGCATGTTTTGATTTCAGAAAACCAAATTTAACATTCTAATAAACAACAAATTAATTGAAAAGTTAGAAAGGTTGCGACAGCCAAACCGATAAGAGTAAAAACTCACTCATCTCAACAGCAAAACCATTATTTTTCAGAATCTCTGCGATGGTGACAACTGTAGCAATTGCTGCAGAAGTAAATCGAAAAATAATATCGAAGGTTATGTTTACATTGGTCAAACAAACATACACAATAATTATAATAATGACAATACGTTTATGTCCCCATGTTTTTATGTAACCATATTTGTTCATCATTTTGAACAGTCTAGACCAAGCTCATGACTAGCACAACTATCAATACCCAAGGTCAAATATACCCTAATATCCCTAGCCATTCAACTGTCTCTATCGGTAACCTTTTTGTCCCAACATATTCCCAATTTTATGCTCAAGATTGTTAGTTGCTAGAGCCACCTGATTCAATGGACTAATGCAAAAATGTTTGGGTTACATGAACTTTCCTGGTTTCCTTAATTAATTAATTTATTTTTGGTTTTGGATGGACGGTGCAAGGTTTACCCAAAAAGCAAAAACATTAAGCAAGTTACCTCATTCTTAGAATCAAACATGCTTGGAAATCAACAAGTATCCCACATATTAAGATGCATAAATACACTTCTTCCCTAATTCTTAACATTAACACACAAAGTTTTAAAAAGCTTTACAGAGGCTCGCTTCGATGCTCGCCTTGAGGCAAGGCTAAGGTAAAGCGCCTCAAGGCTTTGATTTTTAAGCTTTACTTCCCAAAGGCTTGCGCACACAATCTTAAGACATGCGCCTTAGGTGCATCTTGTATGCCTTTTATGCATAAGAAAAATTAAGTACATAACCAATCAAGGAAAAACATAGTTAATGTTCAGTGAGAAACTCAATCACTACAGTTAAGAATACCACTTTCACTTTCAATAAAGCAAAGCTTCTTTCTCTGCAGTAAGCCATAAGTAGAAAAAAATTTACACTTTTATATTTAATTTTGATGTATTTATTTATTGTTTTAAACTATTTAAATTATTTACTAAATATAAAAATTCAGAGTTTGAAATGCTTACGCCTCGCCCCACGTGGGGTAAAACACCTCACGTTACACATTCGCTTTTAAAAACTTTGTTAACACATACCAAAATCTTTGCATTTGTGCGACTTTCAGGGAGATTCTTGACTGAATTTCAACATTTGTCGCCAACATGTAATTGAAGTTTCAAAAACATGATAAGAACTTTCACAAAACACAAAACCAACTAAGAGCCTAACAGAAAGACAAACATGCATCCCCAAATAGTGAATCCATGCAATTAGAGGAAAGATTTTGCTTGTTCTTGTTAGTTTGTTTTTTCCTTTCTTCCCTTTTTTGGTAATTAGGGAGTTGCCTTAAAAAGGAAAAAAAATGCCGGTTAAATGGATGAGAGGGACTACAAACTCAGAAATTTTTACCTAGAATTTACCCAGAAATTTTTACCCGGAATTTACCCAGAAATAACAATCAATGGTTGCAATTCATTTCACTTATGGACCCTACACTTCAACAAATTGATCTCCATCACACAAATCAGAAATTGGGGACTGTAAAACTGAGTTCCTAACTTTTTCCTAAAATTGGGGACTGTAAAACTGAGTTCCTAACTTTTTCCTAAATGGAACTTCAACCTCCACCCAAATTACTGTTCAATATAGTAGTCGAGAAATCAATTCTAGACATGAAAAGATTGACAAAGGAGCCAATAATGAAATCACTAAAGCACCTAATGTATACATACATATACATATACATATACATATATATATATATATATATATCCATAAATATGATAGATAAGAACAAGATACCCATTCCAAGAGCTGAAAGCTCCACCTCATTGTATTGCTGCATGTATCTCTGCAAACCCATGAATTAACAATTGGATTAAGATCCCAAAAAATATAATAATGTCAAAAGATCTGATTTTGAATCGAAATATAAGGGAATTAAAAACTCAAAACAAGTACCTTGGCGAGATTGACATAGAAAAAAAGGGGTTTCTTGGTGTTGGAAACTTGAATACGATTCTTCGTCTTCGATTCAGTGATGTTGATATTGTTCACTCCATCTGTAATCTCTTCCATTACTCTCTCAAGCCAAGTTCACAAAAACTTTCACTTTGCTAAATGTGTTAAAAATTCTTGCGGAAAGCCTTTTATATTCCAATTTTCTCTCTATCAAATGGGTTGAGATTCAAGCGCGAAGCTTTATCGTTATGTTTGGTAACTTAAAAGAGAAAAGAAAAGAAATGATTAATAAGAGAAAAGAAAAGAAAAGAAATGAAATGATTGTAATTTCTCTCCTTTTTGTTTGTATAAGTAAGAAATAAAAGAAAAGAAATGATTGTGATTTCTCTCCTTCTTATTTTTTGGTTAGATTTCATTAAGAGAAAAGAAAAGAAATTATTTTATGTTATATTACCAAAATAATCTTTTTATATTTTCAATCATTTTATTTCTTTTATTTTTATAGGGGTAAAATTGGTATTATGAAAATATAAATATTTGTGGGTTTCTTTTCTCTCCCAATCTCTCCACTTTTGGGAAGATTGAAAATAAGGGTTATGAGAGAAATGAGTTTCTCTCCATTTCTTTCTATTTCTCTCCATTTCTCTCCACTTAAGATAACCAAACAAGGAAGAGAAATACATTTCTCTCTATTTCTTTTCTTTTCTCTCCAAATCACTCAATCCAAACACAGTGTATATCTGTAATGTCTGCTACAAATTTTTTTTATGAGTTAGGGTTTCTAATCGAGTTGGGTAATGTCAGTATAAATTTTGAAAAATTATTACACACCACAAGATTTATGATTTTAATCATTAATTTTTATAATATTTACTAATCTTTTTATAATTTTTTTTCTCACACAGGTAGGGTAGGAGTGTGGCTGCGACCCGTGGACAGTCCGAAGCCTGCCCGAGGTCAAAGGTGGGTTCGGGCCAAGCCCGAACTCGAGCCTAATCTGAGACCCCGAGCTATCATTTTGAAGCCTGGCTCGCCTAAGATCTAGTGTCTTTTTTAGTAGAAAATAATAAAATTTTCATAAAAAAAATAAAAAAAATTGTTCAAGCCCGCCTAAACTCGATCCAACCCCAGGCCCAGGCCCAGGCGCACCGACACAAATACCACCTGGGTCTGCGCCCAATTTTCTAGGCTGTGAGCCGGCTTGGGCCGGCTCGAATTTTGGCGAGAGCTTGCGACGACCGACATGGGTCGGGCTTAGCCAGGCCAAATTTACACCCCTAAGGTACAGGTGGATATTCGCTTGTTGGTTTGCCCATCTTGTCCGATCCAGCCTTATTTTTTAGGGTTTAGGAAGGTTATTTTAGTTCATAAGTGTGGGGAAGTGGATTGAAAATACTCTTCAGATCTTGGAAGACGCCAATGATCCTCAACTAGTCACCTGAGAAGATATAAAGACTCCGGTCGGGGGTGCCGGAATTAGCACTCCGACGTACAAATCAGTTCTTCCACTCAAGAGAGCTTGCTTACTAAGTTATTAGTAGTAATTCTTAGTTATCCTGTTTAGTCCGTTGTCACTGTATTTATACTCGCCTCCTCTGATCCTCGGGACCAGGGCCTACTTTTTCAATCATTACCTTTTCTACTATTCGGCTATAGGGATGGACCATATTCGGCCCTCTATCCTATTCGGCCCCTTATCCTTGTGTGATAGAGGCCGGCTAGCGTCAAGCCTTCGAAATATACCTCCTTTATATTTGTCAATTATTCGGCTACCACAATTGCCCTCCGAACTCCCTATTGACGGTAGTCAATCGGCGTGTTTGGTTCAGAATTCGGGAAGCTTATCATCACGCGGCTTCGCGTTCCCCAATACATGTCAGGGGGCGCGCGCTTCTTTGTCCATCATTACGCTTTCCCGCTCTATTCATGCATATATCAGCATTTATTGCGATTTGAAATTTTGGTCCTTTCGAATTTAGGTTTCGTTGATTTTCTGGGGCTTTTGGAACACCAGTGCATATCTCTCCGTGACTCGCATTTTTCTGCAACTTCTTCCGCCTTCCCTCGTCTCCTCTGCTCTTCGTAAGTCTCCTCATCCCTTCTTTGTAATCCTATTTTTTCTGTTTGCTATTTTAGCTTCGGCAAGTATTTAGTTTTCCGCTAAGATGGCCAAACATTTGAAGGACCTCCTTTCTGAGGATCGTGTCTTCGGTTTCCGGCGGCATTTTTCTATTCCTGACGACGTCCACTTATCCCTTGTAACGGACAACGCTCTCGACATGGAGAGGGAAGATCAAAACACGATTGTATTCCCTCTTTTATCCATTGCTGAGGGCGGGGTTCGTTTCCCCCTACACCCACTTCTTAGGGCCGTTCTCCGTTATTGGGGCTTGATTCCTTCTCAGCCCAATGTAAATTTCTTTCGGATCATCATGGGGGTTGTAGAGTTGAATCAACACCTTAGGATTAACCTTGGGATTCCGGCCATTCGGCACTGTTACGCCTTAGCCAAATCCTCCGGTCGGCTGGGGCGATATTTCCTCAGAGCCAAAGATACTGACCATCACTTAGTGACTATGCTTGCCAGTTCTGGTAAGCGGGTTGACGACGTGATGGTCAACGTCCGAGGTAACTGGGAGTTCGCTGAAGGGGAGGATCGCTTGGACCCTATTCCCAGACATAAGAGTGACCCAGGTTGCCACGCAATACCTTATATTTGTTGGTCTGTCTCTTATTCGGCTCTTTTCTCTAAATCGCTTTTTATCTTCTACAGGCAATAGGTTGAAGAAAGTTCTGACTTCAGTTGACGACGTGGTTCTTGGGGAGGTCAAGACTGCACTCAGTTATTTCGGCCGCCCAAACTTGCAGAAGTAAGGAAGGGCCGCCCATATTCTCCTTCGGTACGAGCCCACTTACACCACGTTCTCGGCTGCAGATCACATTCCGATTCCAGTCGGCAATCAACAACTCTCGGCCCTTATCTTCCCCAGCTTCATAAACCTTAGGCAGATCGGTCTCGCAGCTTCTGATTTGGGGGAAGACGCCGAACAGGTTGGTGAGGTGATTGCCGATCCGGCTAGGGGATTTACTGAGGGGGTTGTAAAGGGCGACGAAGTCGTACGCTCGTCGTTTGAGGCCACCGAGCCGTCTGGGTCAGGACGAGCAGACTTCTCTTCCGGGGATATTTTTGCGAACTTGGAGGATCTACCCGGCGATTTCTTTGAGGGTATGGCGAAGGAAAGCCTAACGCAGATGGCGCGTAGAAGGAATGCCGAGCGGATAGCCGCCCGAAAGAAGGCCGAATGCGCTGTATCAGACCCTAGCTTGATCAAGCCCTTCGTGCCCGTTTCTGAGGGGACGGTTGAGGTTGCTGCGTTTGAAACGGAAAAAGGTGGAGAACAAGCCGACGAGGAACGGCTGATTCCGGAGCAAGGCCAAAGCTGTGGTGCCGAGGGAGAGGAGAGTGCGGAAGCTGGCCCCGTTAGGAAACGGCCTCGGCTTGAAGAACCGGACGTGGTCGCTCCGTTCGTCATTCAGCCAAAGATCAGGGATATGCCGATTTTATCCGACACTTCGGCCATCGAGGATCCAGCCGTGGCTCTGAGCCTGGCGGCTTCAATTTCTCTGCCGGCTGACAACACAACCTTTGGTGTTGTGCCTGATGTTTTGGCCGTTGCCCTAGCTGCTCAATCGGCATATCTGGTAAGCTACCTTCTTATTGGTCTTGTTTGTTAGAGGCGTCTAATCGGTCTTGTTTGTTAAAGGCGTCTAATCATACCGACTTGGTTTGCAGACGGTCGGAAGGATTGCCGACTTGGGCCGCCGCCTGCGTGGTGCTCTCGGGAGAGCTGACCATTTGCAAACGGAGCTAGAGGGTCAGAAAAGTAGGGCCGAGTTCGAAATTATGAGAGCTGAAATGGAGAGCGCGCGGGCCGAAGCGGAGAAAGAGAGGGCTCGCGTCGCCGAACAGTTTCGTGTTGATGCTGAGGGAAGGGTAAGTGCGAGCGAGGAAGCGCTCAATCTTTCCAAGAAGGCACTTGCTGAAGCGGAAGCTCAGTTAGAAGAGCTTAAGGCGTCTCGCGAGAAAGCCGTATCAGAGGCCTTTGAGGCGGGGAGAGGCGCTGCTCTGACGGAATATGTTGAAGAAGTATCCAAATTTGAGAATCGCGAGTTCAAACATGGGTGGCTCAAAGCCCTCGCTGCCGCTGAGGCTACATTGGATTTGCCAATCCCTTATGAGCAGGTGGATGTTGAGCCGCTTGAATCCGATACCGAAGAATGATCTGGAGCCGTTTACTGAGCAGGCGTCTTTTTGTTTTTGTTCTTGTTTTTGGTTTAGGGTAGTTTTCATGTATAAATTGGATGGCATTTGTGGGCAATTTATTAATGAAAATTTCCTTGTAAATTTATTAATGAAATTTATTGTGCGCACTTTGTATGAAAGAGTTCTGTGGTTTAATTTTGATCTTGTAATTAATCGTGTAATTTTTTGTTACTACCACACGCACTTTGTATCAAAGAGTTCTGTGGTTCGATGCATTTAGTAAAACGGCATTGCATATACTGTGGGGAAACCCTGATTTGTGAATCTGCCCTTGCCCCAGCGGGTTCATAAAAAGATTACAAAGTGAGACCGACTTGTGAGCCGGCTGGGGTACTTGGCCCGAATAGATTGAGCGTGAGCCGGATAACTTTACTGTGGCACGAATGATTTTATCTAGAATTCTTACGTAGAATATCGTCTGTCCAAACTTTAGTTAGATTTTATCTAAAAATTTACCCGAAGTCGTGAACCGCTGAGGGTAGAGAGGAAAAGATTGTTCAATATCTGGGTTCCTGCAAATTCAGTTCACGTTCCATCAAAATCACCATTTGCAATTTCACTGCCTATTGATCTTGGGCCCTCAGATTGACAAAGGGATCAATTAGTGAGCCGGCTGGGGTAGTTTAGCCGAACAGATTGATGTATCTGCTCTTGCCCGAACCAGCTTGTCCTGTCGTTAATTTAGTCGGCGTCGGGCGCTTGGGTTTCGCGATTAATGAACCTGCCTCGATCGTGCTGCCTCTGCGAGTGTTAAATGATCAAAGGTACAGTTTTTAAGAGTCTGGTAGGTATCTGTGTGAGACTTCTGAGAGAAAATCTGTTGTGCGAATGTCAAACAAGCTCTTTTTCAAAAGCAAAGGGGAAGCCAAGACGCTGGCTGAGCTTGGCGGTGATATGCATCGAGGTGAACACCGTGGCGCGCCCTTGCGTACTGCGAATAAGAGTTCTATGGGTCGAGAGAGGCGTCAATCTCCTCGACGTCGTAGTAGGTCGCCCAGACGGGATAGGCAGTCCCAGGGGAGATCGCCACACGCCCAAGTCGAAAGGAGATCAGACGCGAATCTGAGCCCGTTAAGTTTTGCAGTATTTGTGAAGAATAAGCCCATGACGGAAGCGGACTCGATCGTTCGAGATCCAGATGTGGCGGTCGAGTTCGCTCGACAAATATTTCCTCCGGAAGTTCAGCAGTCTATGGTTGGTCGTCAGGACTACGAAGTGTTTCGCGAGGGCATTCACGGGGCGGTGAAGGGGCTCTATACGGCCTATGAAGTCGGCATGCGATTGCGCGCCGCCCGCCGAGAAATGGAGAAAAAGGATGAGCATATCCGTAGTTTGGAGGCTCGCGTGGAGGCGGCTGAACGTGAGTTAAGAAAGATCAAGACGGCTCCAGCACAACCAGCGGGGCAGGTGAATCCAATAGTGGAAGAGAGGGTTACGAGTCGGCTTATAAGCGCTGCCCTTGCCGATCGAGAAACGGCGAGCATGTTCGCATTGGAGTCCGCCAAGGGGAGGTCTTATGAAAAAGGTTTCCACGAAGGGCGCTTGGTTGGGATCCAAAAGACCAAGGAGAAGCTTGCCGAAGAGGTTTGCCGATGTGAAAACCGTGGGTTCAGGCATGGTTGGATCAAAGCAACTCAAGTCGCCGAATCTCTTCGCTTGTCAGGCATAAATTCGCCGTCACCTCTCTACCACAGTAAGGACTTTCCGTTTTCTGCTTTCGAAGTTGAGAAGAGCGAGGATGAGGGCGACGCCGTATGACTTTAATTGTAGTATGACTTTAATTGTTGTAAGGTTCGAACGCTGGTCGCGTTCAAAATTATGTAATTTCTTGATTTTTTGAATAAAAGACGCTTTGTTGAAAGTATCAAATTGTCTCCCGCATTCGGCGTGTGGGTGTTTAACTTTATTGCATGGATTGTTTGGATAGACGTGAATACATCAATCAGACTCAGCATATCAAATCGGTGCGCCGACTCTTTGGAGTGATCGGCCTACATGTGTAGGCCGTTTATTTTTGTATAAAGCCGTTTCGACGTGTGTTGAAATTTAAAGAGGCCGTGAGTCAGGGATCGGAGGGGCTACGGACTTAGCTCGAATGCCAAGTGTCTAGCCGATTGGGCTAGGTAATGTTTGCCCTTGCGTAGTCTCTGCGGGTTTTAGCCAACCGCTAAATGACTAGGTCATGGAGAATGTTGACCGACGCCTGTCTCATGGGGTTTAGTGTTGATAAAATCATTTCGAGATTTGGTTATTGAGATTGCGGCCATTACTGAGAATAAAAGCGGCAGGTGCCTTATGCAGTCGAACATATTTGTGAGGGATAGGCAAGAGTTCTCACCATCAGATGGTGATGATAGTTGCAGGAGCTCAAGTTCCAGCCGACCCTGGCGCTCAGATGGTTTACGGCGGAGGATTCTCCGATGTGGGAGGTGGACCGCTAAAAGGAGAAACTGGAAAAACGTCAGCCTCCAAGTCGTTGAAGCAGATCGCCCCGAAAGGAGACATAACGACCGCTACCCCTAACCTCCCTTGTCTTGGATCTTGGCCTTGACATTGTCGATGGTGTCAGGGGCCCGGCGACATGCCGGTTCCGGCGCGGTTAGATCGATGCGTTTTGAACCGCAATGGTTGCTCAAATGATGGGTTGATTTGTCTTCGAAGTTAGAGATAGATATTGTAATGTTCGAACGCGGATTGCGTCTGTGTAACGTTTTTTAAATCAAATAAAAAGTGTTATTTCATATAGTTGAGTCTTACTCTGAGTCTCTTGTTTAATGGTTTGAGCAGGTCATTTCGTATGGTTTGATAGCTTGCTATTGGCTCTTGCCTTAGGCGGGGTACGAGTTTGACAATGGGTCGTACTCATGGGCCGGCTCAGGCACGCCCTCGCCGGCGGACCTATTAGTTGACAAATGAGCTCCGGATCCGGAGGCTTGTTCAGCTCTATGGTGACCTGCACCAACGGGCGCTCCGAATCCGGAGACTTTAATTTGGCCAATCGTGATATCCACGAAGGGCGCTCCGAATTCGGAGGCTTGTTCGGCCCTATGGTGACCTGCACCAACGGGCGCTCCGAATCCGGAGACTAATTTGGCCAACCGTGGTATCCACAAAGGGCGCTCCGAATTCGGAGGCTTGTTCGGCCCTATGGTGACCTGCACCAACGGGCGCTCCGAATCCGGAGACTTTAATTTGGCCAATCGTGGTATCCACGAAGGGCGTTCCGAATTCGGAGGCTTGTTCGGCCCTATGGTGACCTGCACCAACGGGCGCTCCGAATCCGGAGACTTTAATTTGGCCAATCGTGGTATCCACGAAGGGCGCTCCGAATTCGGAGGCTTGTTCGGCCCTATGGTGACCTGCACCAACGGGCGCTCCGAATCCGGAGACTAATTTGGCCAATCGTGGTATCCACGAAGGGCGCTCCGAATTCGGAGGCTTGTTCGGCCCTATGGTGACCTGCACCAACGGGCGCTCCGAATCCAGAGACTTTAATTTGGGCCAAGAGGCTTGGAAGAGTGACAAAGAAAATCGACTTCCATTAAAATGTGGTACCAGTACAAGCATCAGATCCCACAAGTCGGGTCCGTGGATGGATCTTCACAAAATCTAAGTTCGCGCGGATTGCGGCGAGCTTCGGATCTCCTCAATGCCGCGGTCAGTCGGGAAGCGCATAAGCTGATGGTAGGTGCTTGGGACAGCCTTCATGGCGTGTAGCCAGGGGCGCCCCATGATGGCGTTATACGGCGACGGAAGCTTCACAACAAAGAATCTCACGTCTACCGTCTTTGAGCCCGCTCGAACCGGTAGCACGACCCTCCCCAACGGGTACTCTGGATTCGTGTTGAAGCCGAACAGTGGCTGAGACGATAGAGATAGGTCCGACTCTTTGAGGCCGAGTTCAACAAAAGTTCTGTAATACAAGATCTCCGAAGTGCTTCCTAGGTCTATAAGAATGCGTTCAACGCTAAACTGGCGTACGCGTAATCGGACGACCAGAGGATCGACATGGCTGGGCACTGTTCCGATGAGGTCAGAGTCATCGAACTTAATTGTCGGAGCTTCTCTGTGTCTGCCCGTTGACATATTATGTTGCCGGGGTATTGGGCGCGATTGGATCGTATGCACGGTCGGGGACGCCGGCGGACCGTGGATTACGTGGATTACACCAAGCGGAGGTGAATCCTGTCTCAAGGCTAATGCTTTGGTTGGCCTTCCCTTGCCCACGTACTGATGCAGTCGACCATCTTGCACCAGTTCCTCCAGATGATCCTTTAGGGCATAACAGCTCTCAGTTTCGTGGCCGTGATCTTTGTGGTATTCACATCGTTTGTCCCTCCTCCGTGTGTCGGGAGGTCCCACCATCTTTGACGGCCATTTGAAAAACGGAAGGTGTTGGACTTTGGTCATTATTGTCGTGATCGGCTCCGTCAACTCCGTATACTTCTTATCGGTTCGCCTTGAGCGTCTGCTGTCGACTTGTAGCTGTTCGTTCATTCGATGGGAACACTGATCGCTTGATCGGCGGGAGTCCCGCCTTTTGTCTCGCTTGGTTCGTTGCCGGGGTTCAGGGCTTTGCGGCGGCACGGAGCTGATTGGTCGAGCAATTTCGGAGTGGGCCGTTTTGCTGGATATTTGTCCTGCTTTTATCCTCAGGGCATCGTCTTCCACTTTACAATATTCTTCAACTTTTTTCATCAATGCCCAGACTGTTTTCGGGGGCCTCCGGGTCAGGGAACTGCGCAGAGCACTGTCAGGATGTAAGCCCATTTTGAAGGCGGTGATGGCCATGGAGTCGTTGCAAGCGTCGTCGACGAGGTTGAAGCACTCCCAATATCGTGCCGAGTACGCTCTGAGCGTCTCTCCCGACTGGATCTGCATGGCCCAGAGGGAGTCGGCCTGTTTCGGTTGTACCTCGTTGGTGATGAACCTGGCCCTAAAGGATTTCTGCAGTTGGCGGAAGCTTTTAATTGAAGCTGGCTCCAACTTGTAATACCACTTGACGGCTAGTGGACCTAGGCTGCTAGGGAATATTCGGCACATGAGGGCTTCATTGTCTGCGTGCAGCGTCATGGCCTGTTTGTAATGACGGATATGATCGGTGGGGTCTGATTTGCCGTCGTAAAGAGTAAACGACAGAGCTTTGAATTTCTTGGGCAGGGACACCCTTGCGATCCGTCGAACGAAAGGATCGTGCTGGTTTTCCTCGTTTGAGCTGCTTCTCCTGCGCTTGTTCCTTGTTCGCGGATCCTTTTCGAAGGAGCTGGAGGCTTCGGATCGTCCCTTTGCGTCGGACTCCGTGGATAATGAATTGGAGTTGTTATCGGTATCCTTTGGTCGGGCCCGAGGTCTTTGTCCGTCTGCCCTTGGAAGTTGTTCTGGTTCCTGGCGCATGGCCTCTCTAGATTTTGCTACCTCCAGGGCCAAGTCTTGACGGAGTCGTTCGTTCTCAGCGATCATGTTTTCGAGCCTTTGTTCGTTCTGCTTTGCTTGTTCCATGATAGCCTGCATTGCTTCTTGTGCTGAAGTTGTTGGCGAATCAAAGTTCAAGGCGCGTCGTGCCGCGATGGTTTCTTTTCCGAGCATGTTAGCTGGGGTGAGGTTGTCTTCCCGTGCGATCTCGTCGGTGGCTATCGGAGGATCTTCAGTCACGCCTTCCATGGATATATTTGAGTATTCCCACAGACGGCGCCAATTGTGGGGAAGTGGATTGGAAATACTCTTCAGATCCTGGAAGACGCCAATGATCCTCAACTAGTCACCTGAGAAGATATAAAGACTCCGGTCGGGGGTGCCGGAATTAGCACTCCGACGTACAAGTCAGTTCTTCCACTCAAGGGAGCTTGCTTACTAAGTTATTAGTAGTAATTCTTAGTTATCCTGTTTAGTCCGTTGTCACTATATTTATACTCGCCTCCTCTGATCCTCGGGACCAGGGCCTACTTTTTCAATCATTACCTTTTCTACTATTCGGCTATAGGGATGGACCATATTCGGCCCTCTATCCTATTCGGCCCCTTATCCTTGTGTGATAGAGGCCGGCTAGCGTCAAGCCTTCGAAATATACCTCCTTTATATTTGTCAATTATTCGGCTACCACAATAAGGTTAGGCTAAGCCAACATTTTCAGTCCGAAATATTAATGGGCTGTGTTTGGGATTTATACTTTCAACCTGGCCATGGTCTATTATTAAATTAATCAATTAATTAATTATTTATAATACATTAAAAAAAAAATATTTTTTATTGGGATCTATACTTATCTTTGTTGATTTTATTGACAATCACATTTTGTGGTGATATGTGATTAAATTTATTTAAGAAATCCTTCAATTTCTATGGTGAATGTTGGCCCGTTGGCCCAACCTTGTTTTTTTAGGGCTTGGAAAGGTTGTTTTAGCCCCTAAGGCCGAGCTGTGCTAACATTTTCAGTCCGAAATATGAATGGGTTGGACTTGAGATTTATATTTTCAACCAAACCCGGCCTGGCCGTTATTAAATTATTTATTTATTTATTTATTTATACTACATTAAAATATTTAAGAAAACTTTTAATTTATAATGATCTCAATATATTTATTTAAGAAATATAATGTGTGATTGAATTTAATTATGAAATGGTTTGATTTTTTTTTTTAACATAAAGCCCGATAGGTGAGTTTAGGATTTATAATTATTTTTTGAACTGGACTTGGGCAGATATAGAGATCCGATGTTAGGGCCGGACCGAGCTTGGGCAGACACAAAATCGTAGTATCAACCCGGCCCGGCTAGACATTTGTCCACCCCTAATTTATCCACAAAATCTTTCAATTTATAATGATGTCAAATATATTTATTTAAGAAATATAATGTTTGATTGAATTTAATTATAAAATATTTTAATTTTTTTTTTTAACATATAGCCCGACGAGCAGTCTTGAGATTTATAATTATTTTTTGGATCGAGCTTGGGCAGATGCAAAATTCCTTATTTTGTAGTGTTAGCTTGACCCGAATCTAGCATGGCCCGACGTTTGTCCACCCCAGAGGTATAGGGTTGTTTTGAAAACTAAATATTTTAATTAACTTTTTGATTTTTATTAAAAAAACGTACAGAAACGTAGATAGAAAGAATAGTTGACCCTTAAAATTTGTTTTTCTTATTTTGACAGAAAATGGTATATTGATAGATATGTGGCATAAAAATATTTTAATATATAAGTCACATATTTGACACAAACTTCATCCCAATATAATCATATATTTTTTGAATTATGTGACAATTAATATGACATTTTAATTTTAAACATAAACTAATCTTAGGAGTAAATTGAGGACAAAATGATAAATGATCAAATATAATGGAGGCAAAGTATAATGGAAACATTACTCATAAATCTCATATGGAAAAATGTTAGTCCATTTAGTCCTAGATGGTTTTTTATAAACCAATTAGTCATTTTTATTTTTGACATATTTTATTGATTTGATTTAGTGATATTGGAGTTTACTTGTTTGCCCATTGCCCATTATTTTGGATTTTATTTCTATTTTGTGCTAGTGTTAGGTGTGTGCGGGTAAGACATGATCTAATATTTTTATTTTTTTGGGATTTCGTGGAGTGACTTGGGGAATGGGTGATGTTGTTTACTTGGTGTTTTATTATTGATGGAGGAATCATTGTGGATTACTGAAGAGGTGTATGTGGTTGTCTGATTTTGAGTTTTTGATACTAGGTTTGTGAGGGTTTATGTGCTGTGCGATTTTTTTTCCATGTTTGTGTTCACTTTTTATCAATGTTGGTTTACGATGTGTTGTTTGGTTGTTTGGTTGTTTCTTTTTTTTTTTTTGGTATTCGATTTTGTTACTCTATTGTATTTGCAATGGAAACATCATATTATTTTTCGGTGTTATAATGTTGAGATTGGCTGTGTTATACTATATTGATTTACTCTTGATTGCAACTATTTTACGAACCACTGAATCTCGAATATAGATTTTCTACATAGCAATACTAGTGCTGGTAAACTTTTCAGATGTTGGCAAAATTAAAGGAAAGATTTCATGATGATGCTGCGGTTGTGTGTTTGGATTTCTTTTTTTTAATGGTGTTGTTTTGCTGTTGGGGGAATTAATGTTGATGGGTATGCTGGGATATGTTGTTCATGTTATTAATGGTTCCATGATTTTCTTTTGTGAGGTCATTGTTCTTGGGGTGGTGATAACTTATGATCATTTTCGCCGGGGGAGGGGGGAGAGTTTACCATGTTACTTTGGGATTGAACATTCTAGGTCTAATATTGCCAAATCTGACATTGTAATTGAACAATATGAGAATCCGAATGGTAACATTGGGATGAAAACCCAGAAATTTCTATTTTAGCTCATCCGTTTTGTTTGAGATTTTGGGTATTTTCGTAACTATAACATTAAAAAAAAAAAAAAAAAAAAAACCACATTTTCCTCCTAACATAAATAACTCATGCACTTATTTCATGGACTTCTACCTAATTAACATTGAAATTGGACTTTTCAGCCTACAAAATAAAAGGCAGAACTAAATGGTTCAACACATCAAGATTTAAGGTTTATTGGTGCTTATAATTTATTCTACAATACAGTTTTGTCTATCTTTAACTGCATCATTTAAATTTGATAAGAATAAATGGTTAGAAATAAGATTCAATCTACACATTAAACTTATATCAAATCAAATTTTTATAAATAAAAAAAAAAATTAACAATGAGGGATGACTAAGTTTTTCATCACGTTTTTAATAATTCTTTTTTCACTTAAATTTGATAAAATTATTAAAAGATGAATAACTGGAGATTAATTATTTTTTTTCACCTGAATTAGTTTTAAAAGGTTTTTGAGATAAGTTGGGTATTTTTAAAAAAATTTGATGAAAAATTTAATTTTCACAATTGGACTGAATTATATTAAAATCAAGATTTTGACCTAAATTGTTGAATAAATTTAATGAAAGAAAGGTAAAAGATTGGAAAGGCTCTAACCACTTAATCAAATAATGTCAAAGTAATTAAAATTTTTATATTCTTTTTGTGTGTTTGGCTTTTTGGGGAGGGGGATTGGATTAATAGTTCGTAGGATCTACCTAAAGAGTGTTTGATTAGAGACATGAGTGAAGGGTTTAACTATTCTCACTAGTAATCCTCTCATTGGTAGGACTAACAAAGATATGGAGGTGTTACGACTAAAAATTGAGTGAAGGGATTAATGGTTGAAAGGTGTAACGCCCTCAAAATAATAACATTAGAACCCATCAATTTAGACATACATTGATACAAAAGATAAATATTCTTCTATTCATCAGAGTAGTTCATTACAATGAGTATTACATGTTAACAACAAAAACAAATGCCCTACGGGCTTACAGCTTTCCAAGTTAACACTTGGTTACAAAAATAGAGTACTAATTCAAATACACATTAAGCCCTTGGCTTGAATTTACATGTAATACATCCAAAAGATAACAAAACGACAAAAGTCTGTCTGCTTCTTGCCTCCCAAGCTATGTCTTTGGAGGTGGCATGCTACCTGTACCTGAAAATGATGTCCCATAAAGGGTGAGCCACAGCCCAGTAGAAATACTCTAAACCAGCTATGAACAATGACTAAAAGATTAGCAGTTGATAGATGGTCAATACAGATACATCCACATATATCACATTCCGGTTTCATGACATTAAGTCCATGTTACACTTCATTTCCCATTTCTTTTCAACTTTGAGTTTGAAAACAAGGCTCTACATCTAGCCAAATAACTTAATGAGGTTAAGACTCTTCTTTAAAACACTTTCGAAATTCATGAGGGATACACATTTTAATGTTGTATCAATAACACATAAACCATTTCCACATTTTGCGAAAGATACACATTTCGGTGCTGTATCAACATAACATAGAATCACTTCTATACTTCACAATTGATAACGATATACATTTTAGTGCTATATCAAATCAATTCAAACACTTCCATAATCAACACTTGATACACATTGTAGCGTTGTATCAATGTCACACAAAAATCCGGTTTAGAGGTCTATCCCCTATCTTCCTCTAAACCGTGGAGTACATCCACTATCTTCTCCCACACAACACATGTATATAAACATAGATCATATACAATCAATCAATACATAAAGTTAATGTATTATTCCAGTCGCTATATTCAATAGCATACTTAATTGATTAGTTTTAGTTTGCCTAATCATCATGCATTGTTTACAACAATCAAGACTATCCTCCACCGATAGCCCAAAACAGTTATTTCTATACTGAAAATAAATGCACAAAATGGATATATAATCAACATTTCAACTAGGTGAGCGATGAATGAATCTAACTACACCCTTTAATTTCATACACATCCATTTCCAACATTCTCAATTCAATTCCTCTTTTCTTCAAATTAATTATACTAATTAATTTATCAATGTAATTAGAGCATTTCCCATAATTAACATCACAACCCTAAGGTTCCATTTTCACCAATAATCCAATATTGATATCATTTCTCTATGCCAAACATGCATATAAGTTTATATAAACAAAAATCCCAACTTTTGTAAAATTACACAAAGGCCCAAATTTTCTCAAAATTACCCAACAATCCCCAACTCATCAAAATGCTAAAATTCAAAGACAAAGCTCATGAGAAGGAGTAGGATATCCCTACCTCAAATTCGGAGCTCAAAGGAAGAAGATGACGAAACTCAAAGTGCTCTAAAACTCAATATGCTCGGATCAAAACGTAGCCCTCGACGATCAACACAATTTTTGTAAAGGCCAAAGGTGAGGAAACAACTCCTACTAGATCAATACCTAGAGAGAAGGGAAGGGTTTAGAGAGAGAAGCTCTCCAATGGTGTCTTTTGAAAAAGTAAGAGAGAGAAGAGATGTGAAAAAGTGATTCAAAAATGGAATCCCGAAGTTGTTATAAAAATCGCCCCGCTCGAGCGTGGAAAACCCCGCTCGAGCGTCACTCACAGACTCCCGCTCGAGCGTCAAAACTCCCACTCGAGCGGCGGATACACACTCACAGAACTTTTGCTGAACCAGGTTCCCGCTTGAGTGTAAAACTCCCCGCTCGAGCGTCACATACAAACTCACGCTCGAGTGTCAAAACGCCCGCTCGAGTGTCCAACACTACAGAGGAAATACTGGGAGATGGAAAATCACGCTCGAGTGTCAAAACACCCGCTCGAGCGGAGAAGCAACAACGAAGGGCCCGCTCGAGCGTGAAGGCAAAAATCTGGGCAACTACTTTTGGTTTCTAAGTTCAACCAACCTGTAACAAACCTGCCCAATACATTCTATAACTCAAATACAAAGTACTGTTGGCTTCATATTTTGTACAAGCCAGTTACAATTCAACACGTGGCAGAATAAGGGTAATATAGGAAGATTATTCAAGTCTTCGATCTTGATCGTATACGTGGCAGTTAGTATTGGTTCTCACGTGATCTGAGTAGTATTGGATCAATAAAGAGGTGCAAGGTGACGTGGCTTCAACGGTTACTCAAATTCAAATTCAAATATAGGAGGGAAGCCTAACTGCAAGTGATGGCGTAGTGGAACTACTTATAAGGCAGTATGATCAACGATCATGGAGGAGTAGTTCGACGGTTTGAAGTGCAGTTCGATGGTCATCCTTGAGAAGTATAAATAGCGGGGAAGACCCTAGAAAAAAACCCCAGACTCAGATTCAACAAACCAGTCATTTACTTCATATTTTCTTTTCCAGTTTTACATTTCCAGTCTTTACATTTCCTGCACTTTAAATACCTGTTCTTTACATTCCTGCACTTTAAATTCCTGCACTACACTTTGTTCATAGGAGTAGTTTCAAGTAGATTGTTGCTGTAAACCTCTACGAGGCTGAGTTTGGATCATTGTAAGTTTTCATCTTAATGAAATACTTCAATTGTTCGTCATTTAACTGTTATTTTGCTTAATTTCTCCTAAGTCAAGCCACTAGTAAAAGTCCTCTTCATTGAGACTGAAAGAACTAAAACACAATCGTCTGATAATTGGTTGGCAATTATAATTTCTGTAAGGACTGATTGATCTTTGCTGGCATGCTCGCATTTCCAAAAATATCCTTTGAAAGCCAAAAAGCCAACAAGTACGAAAGGATGCAAACAAAATATAAGCAACTACTAACGTCCACGGAAACAAGTCCGGATCACTGTACACAAGGGGCAAAACCCGGGATCGCTATAAAAGGCCATTATACCTCTTGTCCTATATCAAATACAAAGATATAAGAAGGGTATTATTGAAATTTTATATAGTTTATTTATTTAATTTTTTAAAGTTGCATTGGTTAGTTTGTTAAGATCGATTAAAATATTTTTAATATTATTTTTTTCCAAATAATTTATTTGTGAAAGAAATATTTAAAAATTTTAATAAATACTAAAAAAATATGATTTTTTAAATTTATATTTAATGAATTTTTAAATGATTTTTACTCAAAATTTATATATTTTAAATGTCACTAAATTAAGTGGATTTAAAAAGTACCAAAATAATAATAATAATATTTAAAAAAAACTAAAAATAAAAAATATTAATTTTTTTAATACGATCTGAAACATTACTAACTCAGTACCATATAAACAAATACTCTTTATTCTACATCTCAAATCCAATATCACCACACTAATAATTTCATCACTCAATTACACCGTACTTTTAATCCCCTTCATCCTATGAAGCCAAACAAACGTAGCCTATATATATATATAGAAAATCAATCATGGATAAATTACACTGACACCCCTTGAGGTTTCTATTTAACACAGATTCGCCTTTCACATTTGAAAAGTTACATTTCCCTTCCTGAGGTTTGTAATTTCATTATAAATTGCCTCATGGATTGTTGATGTCATGTCCTAAAATTTTCTAAATGACCATCTTGCTCTTTTTTTACCATTTCTTCTTTCTATTATCATGACTATATTTTATAACTTTTCATCATTAAATTCTATTTGAACATATTCTTATTCAGTGATGATATACAAATATAAATTTTATATAGAATTTTCAAACACAAAACACCTATAACACATGATTTGTATTTACAACAATATCACTATCACAATATTTTTATGATATTTTTTGTATAAATTTTTATATATGAATACAATTTTTCATTTTTATTTCCACCATTATATTTAGATTAGATCAATTTAATATAGATATATTTAAAAAGTATAAAATTTATACAAAAACTTTATAAAAAAATGATTGAATACAACAAAATAAGATAATACATTGAATTTATATATATATATATATATATATTTGTATTTAGTGAATTCAAAAAAAAAATCACAAAAATATTATACTTCTTAAGTATATCTAGGTTAGGTGTATCTAAAAAAAAAAATTGTTTAAAATATTAAAAAAATCAATAAAAATAAAAAAACACAAAAAATAAAAAAAATTAATTTTTTCGTGTGAGTTAAAGTAAAAAAGATGATTGTTATTTCTCTTAAAATGACATGAACAAAATATCTGTATTATTATTTCATATGTACAAAAGGTTAAGGGGCAAATATGTCATTTAGTATAATTTATCATATAATCATTATTTTTTTTCCCCCAATGTAAAATACAGACAAAAACTTGGGTACCGTCCGTTTGTATTTTTGAATCCATATTTCAAAACTCAAAACTTGTGTTTGATTTTGAGATTTCACATAACATAATTCAAATTCATTTTTTAAAATCCAAAACTCAAAATTTAAAACAAAACTCTTTTTAAAATCAATCTCTATTTTTTAAAATTCAAAATCAACAAGTTTTGGCTTTTGAAAACTCTTTTTCAAACCCAACCCAAAACTCTTTTTGACTACAAGAAAAAAAAAAAAAAAAAAAAACAGAAGATCCAAAAAAACTCAAAATTGAGTTTTGAAAACTCATAACCAAATATGGTTTTAATTCAATTTCTAAAAACTTTTTTGAAATATTTTGAAAACTATTTTTAAGCCCAACCCTTTTGAAAACTCATAACTAAACAGATTTTAAATTTTCAAAACTCTTTTGAAAACTAATGTAAAAATTAATTTTAAAACTAAATCAAGCATATTTTGAAGTTTAAAAATCGAAATTTCTAGTTTGAGTCACCTTAGAAGAGGAGTTATTGAGATTTACAAATGTGTAATAAAATATGTATATAATTAGTTAAAATAATGCAATGGGAATCATTTGAAATGAAAGATTTTATAGTTTTAATTAATAAAAAATATATTTTATTTATTCACCTTATTAAATTTGTAAACAAAATCAAACAAAAAATATTTTGGACCAGCAACCAACATAACTTGACCTTTGTGGTTCAAGCGACAATTAGCATAATGATCGGTTGCTCCACACTTATAACATTTAACATCTTTTTTGGATGTTTTTCTTTTGGCAGTTGATTTCTTGGTTGAAGGAGAAAACTTTTTCTGGTGAATGGGAGTAGGATAAGATTTCTTATAATGTCTATGATATTGTTTATTTGGTTTAGAAGATCTTTTTTGATAAGAGTGTTATAGGCAAATTGATCACAGAATTCACCTAATTCTTTCTTATTAGTAAGATTCTATTTTTTCATCTAGTATTAAAGTTTAGGGTAAACTACCAATAGGTCCTACTTTGGAGACTTATTACCCAATATGTCCTACTTTGGAGATTTATTACCCATTAAGTCCTATTGATAAATTTATTAAGTGATAAAGATAAATTTATCAGTCTTTTATTTTTATGAATAAATTTATAGTGATAAATTTATCAATCTCTTTGTTTTTATGAATAAATTTTTAGTGATAAATTTATCACTCTCTTATTTTTATAGTGTTAAATTTATTAGTTAGGACCTGTAGGTAAATAAGTCTAGTTAATAGGACTAATTGGTAAGTACCCCTAAAGTTTAAGGTCATTAAACAAAGAAAGACCTTTTTCGATAATAAGACCTACAAGTTGGCCATAAGTATACTGGTCATAAGGAATGGCCATACGACCATGGCGATCTCTAAGTTTTTTCCGAACTTTTTCAGCGAAAAAGGTAGGGAGGCCATCAATAAATTTTGCTTTCCAATGGTTACTATTAGCATCAGGTCGCTGCATGTGTAGACACCCCATTTTTGACCGACCTTAAGACTCAGACGTCATCAATTGAGCGCTTGGTGATGTTGCATATTGCGCTCGTTCTGAGGTTGTGGAGTCCCGGCTACGAGCCTTGCCTCCGGACTTCCGGACTCTTTTGTGCTTTGTCTCGGTTTGCGAACCAGGCTCCGTTTTCTCTGTTTTCTCTTCCCAAAGGAAGGGAGAGGTCTAGTAGATCATCTCTCAGTGGCCGTAGGCTACGTTTCGTGGTCGTAGGCCATTTTTCCCATTTTGGAGCCCAGTTCCCGATTTTCGGAGCCGTCAGGCTGTGTGCCTCGATTCGGGACTGCCTAACCATCTCCGATTGCCCCGATTTTTGGCATGCGTCCTATTTACTCCCTTTCGAGGGACACTGTGGTCCGAGAGACCAACTTCGTGGTCGGACACCACTTCCGGTGCCTAACAGCCCACTTTCGCGGCCCCGAACTGCGTGTTTCAGCTCCCGAACCCTCATCTTGCATTTTTGGGCCCCGACCCAAACTTGAGATAGTCATATTTTGAGGTCCTTTTCATGTTTGATTAAGGACCTTTTACTGTTTGACATCTCCATCTGTCACTTGTCTCTTTACCTCTTTTTAGGCCTGTTTTGCACGGTATTTTAGGCGTACTTGTGGGCTGTGTTGGACTTGGTCGTAAACTACAAAGTGTCTTATTTTGAGCCCCTCTTCAACTTTGTTGAAGGGCTCTCGGCCATTTGAGACCCTCAGCTATCACTTATCCCTTTAACCACCTTTTGGCCCTTTTTGGTGCACCCTTTGCTCAAGGCTTCTTGAGGAAGCCTTGACCCCTTGTCTTGGCTTCCTCAAGAAGCCTACCAGCTGTCCAAGCTTCAAAAATAAGCCTTGCACCCTTTGCCCCTTTGCCCCTTTGCTTTAGCTTCTTGGAGAAGCTTGGAGCTTAGTCCATTGCCTATATAAAGAGCCCTTCTCTCCCATTACAAATGGTTGGAGGTTTTGAAAAAAAAACCAGAGGATATATACATACATTCTGATATATACATATATCCCTCCACCTCTCTCTATATCTATCCCATCCAAGCCTCCAAACACCCTTGTTCTTGGGCCATTCCTTCACCAACTCATAGCACAAGGCACCCTTGCTCCTTTCCAGCAACTTGGGGCTGTTTTGCAGAGGCTAGAAGCTCATTTCCTTAGATCAAAACCTGCTGGTTTGCTACTCTACAAGGGTGAGTCATTTTCTTCCCCTTTCTAGCCTTTTCTTGCTTCATATCTAAGCCATATTTTCTCGCATCTTTGGGCTCCGACCTAAACTTCAAATCATCATATTTTGAGGTCCTCTTCATGTTTGATTGAGGACCTCTTGCTGTTTGAGGACAGTAGCTAGCACTTCCTTCATTAGCCCTCTTTATGCCATAATCTTGCATAGTATGTTTGGCTTGTGTATAATCTGTTTTTGAGCATGTAATAAACTGTAAGTAGGCTCATTTTGAGCCCTTCTTCATCATTGAAGAAGGGCTCAACCTTGTTTGGGACCCCTATCTTGCACTTGTTTCATAATCTCTTCTATTTACCGTAATCTTGCATGCTTTGTTAGCCCATCTTGCTTCTGTTTTTGGGCCATAATCATAACTGAAAGGGGTCATATTTTGACCCCCTGGACACATTTCATTAAGGGTCTTTTCTTTTTTGATGAATGTTTGGTGTACCTCATGTTATAGGCTCTTGTTGGCCTATTTCTTGCATGGCATTCTTAGCATGTTTGCATACTGATTTCGGGGCTGTCATAAACTGAAAATGTTCATATTTTGTGTCCCTCTTCAGTGTTGTAGAAGGGCATTTTCTGTTTGGGCTTTGCATCTTACACTTGCTTTGTAATGCTCTACTTTGTCTAGAAATGAGCCATGAGTTTAGGCCATGTTTCTTGCATGTATGAGCCTCACTTCATGAAGATATTAGCATCATTTTGCCATATCTAGGTCTGTTGGCCACTGGTTTTACCATTTTTGGCATGCTTAATGTAGTTGCTTTGCATTATGGCTTGTTAGCCTTGGGTATGTGATCCATGAACATGCATTGGTTAGGCTATTTAAGTGATTTGGAGTCATTTAACATGCTATTTCAGTCCCTATACCATGCTCATATGTCTCCATTTATCACCTCTTTCATGTCTTGAAGTGTTGGTCTCTTATGCTTTAAAGAGGGCATTGTGCATGCTTGTATGTTTAATGCATTTTTGGGGCTGCCATATCAAGGTTTTTGGGTTTATTTTTGCATGATGGAACTCTGTTTTTGCTTAAATAATTCATGCCATGATTGGTCTTGGTAGTGGTGGAAGGGTGCTCCCTTTTTGTGCCTTAATCTTAGGCCATTTGACTTGCATGCTTGCACAAGTATTGGTCACCACTTTGGGCATGTTTCGCCATTGTTTTGGGTTGGTTTGAGGGCTGCCCCATTGTGGTTAATTCCACTTTTGCATGCTTGCATCATGTTTGTTGCATGCTTGAGTAATGAGGTCTTGTCACATGCTAACTCTATTGCATAAATGGTCCATGTTTGTATTACACTTTGCACCTTGCATGCTTAGTATTGCACACTTGCCATAGTATGTTGCATTGCATTTGGTATGCCTTGCATTTCACCTCATATTGCATCATCTAAGCCATGTTGCATGCATGCATTCCATGTCTTGGTTTGGGGTGTCAAACCAAGTGTAAGGGTTGAGAGGGGTTCACACTACAAGTGGTGCAACTTGTCTCAACTCTTGGTCACTAAGGCCCTTGATTTTACCATGATAGGGACTTAGTTCTCATTTGTGTGTTGCATGCATATTGACATTAAAGTTGCAATCTTGGCTCCTTAGGCCATCATGCATCAAGATGCATAAGTGATGGCCCAAGAACCAAGGGTCATGCTTCCTTGAGTCCCATACATGATAGGGAGCATTGACCATGCTTACATTTGCTCTAAAATCCATATCATGCACTGTCTGCCTGCTGTTGCTGTCAAACTGTCCTCTGCAGGAATTTTGTGCCGACCGGCACTTTATGGGTAGCCGATAGCTTCATCTCTAGCTGATGGATATTTTACACGGCCGGTGGACATTTCACCTAGCCGATGATGATCTTCAGTGTTCAGGGAGCATGTTCTGGGACTTTGGCAGTTTTCAGAAAGGCAGGATAGCAAGAACAGAGGCAACAGTGCTATGGTGCGGGTTTTCCGGGCGAGTCGGAATCGAGCATGCATCATTCGCACATCCCGAGGCGGGGCTGCGGCCTTTCCTATTCTGCATTTAATTTATTAAGTAATTAGAATTTTGTAATAATTAAATTCATTTATTATTCGGACTGTATATTCTTTTGGTCCCTCCGTGTGAGGGCGAATTTGTAATAAGTGTGCGTGGGTGTGTATGTCTTCCAACCCCCACTTCTTTCTTCCCTTTTATTTACCTGCTTACGATGGTAGATTAGGGCACGTTTATTTTAGCATACCTTATGCAATGCATGCGTGCATGCGTGCATTTGTTTACATGCATCGGGCTTGGCACATCATACAAACTGCATTGTATTTCAATTCCAAATTGAATACGTGTTATTTGTAGCATTCCACATGCCATGTCTAGGATAGCCGAGCCTGTCTAGATTGCATCTTTGCTTGTGTTGCATTAGCCACTTAACATGAACTAGGATCATGCTTATGATTACTAACTAGTTTCTGTTTTGGCTTGGAGTACTAGGTAAGCTTTTATGCTTTAGCATATCGCATGCGTGTGAATGTTGCCATAATAGCATGATTACCATGAGGCTAAGGGCTTATGTGATATAACTGCTTGAATGCCTGTGGATGGAGGTCAAATTGCCTAAATTGGGATAATGCATTAAAACTGTGAGTTTTAAAGCCCACTTGAGGGTGGCAAAACCTGCATTTTAGCCTACTTGCGAGTAGCAAATCATTTTCAAAACAAACTTACAATGTTTTGTTCCAATTTAGGCGATTTGGTCTATACTTGTTTGCTGTGCGCATAACATAGTAATTCTAGGCTAATAATTGGAATAAGAACGCATAAAGTTTTCAAAATCAGATATCACGGTTAGTAGAGGCCGGCCTTCGGACCGGGCGAAAGGGGGTGCTCATAGCTGACTTTTCCCGATCGTACCCAAGCTCCCGAGCCAAGACCACTTTGGTGATGACGGACACGTGGCCTTCGGCACCGAGTCAGGGTTTCCTAAATTTCCCATTTTAAAAATATTTAGGTGGCGACTCTGTAATCTAGCAAAGCAGTCCATGTTTGGCACTACTTTTCAAAAATCTGTTTTCTCAAAACGATTTGCCGGATTTGGACTCTTTGGTTCAGATTTAGAACCGTGACAATCGAGTCCGAACTGTAGTAAACCCAATATGAACGGAACGGGACTTAACCCTCCCGGGGCGTTCGGGGACGTCTACAGCATGACCTTCATTAAAAACACATCTTTATACCGAAAATGTGTTAAAGAAGGATATCTAAGATTTTGGACGAGTTCACGACTACGGTCACTGCTAACTGAGTGTGATCCAATAAAATGATATATAATAGTTTGGATTAAGGTGTATACTGCATCTTTTGTGTGGACAACAATATTTGTGGTCGGATCAGTTTCAGTTTTTACAGCATTTAAGATTTCATTCTGTTAAGCAGGGGTGAGAACATTATCCCACCATCCTTTAAGGATGCCTGTAAATCCAGTAACAATGAATTTAACTATCTGATGATCTGAATTGTTATTCTGTTTACATATGGTAGCATATATAAGGATTCTATGTATTAATTCAAATATCTGGTATTTAGAATAACCATCCAAATTCCATTCATAGATGGTTTTTCCATGATACAAGTCCTGGCTATGAAAGAAGTCTTCTTCATAAAGAAGATCCTGAGGAGTAGGTCGGTGATAATAATATCGACTAGATCCTGCTAAGGCTGTTCTTCCTGTTTGTTTAGGGAAGATAGTACGATTTACAGATTGCATATCCTGAAAATTATTCTGAATTTCATAAATTAAAAAAGGAGTAATCTCTTCATTTTCTTGAATTGTTTCAGGATGTTGTTGGGTGGTTAACATATTTATCGAACTTTGTCCTGGTGCAGATTTTCCTGAGTTTAACTCATTCATTTTTTTTAAAGGGTATCCATAAATTCATTATTTTTCTGGTCTGAATGTAACTTAAAATTAGTTACTTCTAAAGGTGGTTTAATATTTATTGGTTCGAGTTTAGGATCAACCATAGGGATCATTTTTCTATTTTTGAAAGTGTCAACGGCTTCCTCAATTTTAATTAACTGTTCACCAACTGTTTGAAAACATAAGTTTGTATAATTATTCTATTTTATTAATGGTACAATATCTTTAATTTGTAAATTCTCCTTCTGAGCCATTCTGGTTGGGGTTTCCACATAAGCGGTGATAACTAGCGGTTGATGAGAGACATCACTATGAGCCAACTCTAAAGACTGTGGTGGTGGATGAACTGAAATTATTTGTTGCCCACCTACTGTTTTCCATGTTCTTTCTATATTATTCAAGACATTTATCAGGGATTTTGGAATGAATTCCATAAATGTAATAAATTCATAATACCATTCTGGAAAAGATCTAATAATTTGATATTTATCTAGATGATAACAATATTGATTTTTTAACTGTTGAAGTTCATCTAAAGTATGATTATTAAATTACCATAATCTAAATTCCTAATATTTATCTTGAATAAAATCATGGTTTAATTGTTTTCTTATTTCACTCTCTGGTGTAAAATCCATTAAATTTCAAAATTCATATCACTAGCAGTTGGGCTCTCAGGCCTTCTGGTTTCATAAACGCCATAGGGAATTCGGTTGTCTGATATGTGAATACCTTGGATTAGGGTTTTAGGAAGAGGATCATGAGAAGACTGGCTAGGAGGCCTAGAAGGCATTCATTGGTTTATAGATTCTATCGGTTCAGACATAGAATGTCTAGAAGATTCTAGTAAGTCTACCCGATAGGGTAAATTAGAAGAGTGATGACTCATACTTGACAAGCTAAGGGTGAGAGGTCTTTGAAATTTGAGATAAACATTACCTCCTTGTGTCTGAATAACATCATCCAAGGTTTGTTTGATGATTAGTCTGACTGGGACAACATTCTAGATTTGCCATCTTTCTGGAAAAGTAATATTGTTCCAAGGAATCATTCTAGGAATAACTACCTGGCTACTAAAATATTAGTATCAATTAAGACAGTTTGTCCTAATTCACTGTGTTTTCTGATATATGGATTTAAGGTACTTAAAACCTTAAGATGGATCCTGAAAATAACTGACAAAGGTGGTGACCCTGGTAGATACTGGTAACCATTGGTTAGAATTCTAAGTTCAAGAACTCTAGACAGATTAGAATCTATAAGTGCTATACTCTGATTCAGGTAAATATTGAAATATACTGGTCCATGAGATAAACTAGTTTCAATGGCTCTCATCAAAGAAATTTTCTAATCAAGGCATCGGCCATCTCGGAGTATACAAGTTAGACTGGTATTTTGTCCTAACAAAGTTAAGGGTTTAAAGGCTATCTGGACAAGTTCTATATGGACATATTTATATTTTTTCAGGAAAGGTGCTAAGCCCTGTATCTGTAATAATTGAATTACTTTATTTTCGTTTTGTAAAGGAACTTCATGTTCAAACGTTTTGATTATTTTTCTATTGGTAAAATCAAAAGTTCCAATTTTATAGATAGTTTCTGGTTTGATTTTAGGAATCGTCCTTTTATCAAGGGCTTCCTTAACATCCTAGTAGGCTACTAATTCTGCTGCTTCTGATATAGAAGCTACTATATTGGCTACTGTTGTGATGGTTGCTTCTTATGCCACAACTTATATATGACCATATATATATAATTTAAATATTATATAAGTGCATTATGTTGACCTATAAACATGGCTCTGATACCAATTAAGAGGCTTGAAAAAGGAACTAGCTAAGCACATCTGTCAACGGTTTACAAGGAAACTAGCTAAGAAAACAAATGAAATGAGATTATGAGAGGCCTTGGATTTTGAACTAATAAACAATTGTACCCATGATAGTTCTCTTATGTTTTTATTTTTCTCTATTTTTTGCACTAGGTGTTTCAAATTTTAACAATTTTTACCTGTGGCTCTAAGTCAAAATTCAGAAAAATGCTGCACGGCCTTAAGTCACCATAAACAACAAGGCCTCGAGGACATTCTTCATGCATGTAGTGAACACCTTCACCGATTCTTATTGCCATCTTTATTTTCTCTTGAAATGTCATTTTGGTCCATCGTTTTCCCTTTGAGTCTGTTCAAGAAAAGATCAGTAAGTCCACATCATGGATGATCTCTAGACAGAAATCAATAGAGAATGCTTTTCTTTCATGCTAGAATGCTTTGATTACGATATGAATACAACTTAATATGAGAACAACAAGCCTAGGTGTACATAATTGGTGCACGGACTACTGCACAAGAAATAAGGGTATATGCACAAAATTAGTGCAAACAAAGACAAGGGTGTGTGGGACTCACGCATTCTCTGTTTTGTGCATACATGAATGGACTAGTGAACAAAACTAGGTTCACATAATTGGTGCAAAGAGGAGGGACAATAACAGTATATGCACAAAATTAGTTCACAGAACAGATCCATAGGAGAACATGCACAGAAAAGAGACAATGATGCATAGAACATAGACAAGGATATGTGCACAAAATTAGCACACAGAAAAGTGACATGTGTGCATTAATTCTATACACGTAGCAAAGTTGTATAATAATTTGTTAAGATTGTTTGATATGATATTCAAAAATATTTTTTTGACATTTTTTAAAATTAGTTCATATTTTATCAAATTGACGACTTTGCCCTTGAAATTGAGCAATAGTATCTTCTCAATTGTCCTTATTTGGAACAAGATTGAAAATTTATTATCAAATGTGTCACAATTAAAAAGTTAGAGATTAAAGTGATACGAGTTCTAAACTATAGGCAATGTTAGTGTAATTCGCCCTTAATACTTTGTCACAAAAGCCTTTCAAAATGAATACAACAATTTGTTCCCATCTTGAAGGGTATGATTGGATTAAAGTATGTTATTATGGAGTCTTGAACTTATTTGAGAGAATTTAAAAAATATAGGACTTAGTTATCTAAAAATTGAAAGTTGAAAAAACTAAATGACATTTTGAAGGAAAAAGTGATACTTATTTGTAATTTTTTCTAATATTTTGTTGCCATATTTTGTCCTGAAAACTGTAAAAATTATTAGATACCCCATAGTATCATATGGCATTGTCTACGTGGTACTCCAAACAAATGAGAAAATGCAACACATACTAAGTTGGTTGGTCATATTTTGTTTCCAACTACTTAACAAAGTAAGTCAATATATTTCACTCATAAAAATTTTCTTTGCGTATTTGGTTTGGATTATTATGTAACCAATATCACATAGTGATTGAAGGCTACCGCATTCCATCCTGATGCAATTGCAACACAAAATTTGGCTAATTAAGTATAAAACATTGGAGAAATCACCACTTTTATATATAACAATAGCAACTCAACAAAGTTATACAGAAGATATAGAAACAAAATCATTTTTTTGTTTTCACTAAGAAGAATCCCATAAGGTTCCCCCAACCAAAACCTCTCTCCTCAAATAAAAAAAAGAAAACATATATGAAATTAAAGAATCAAGGAAAACACTGGCCTATTCTAGAATTTTTCCAGTCTCATTCTAAATGTTTTTCTCGCTTAGTGATTTTCTTCAATTAAAAAAAAAAATGTACAAACTACAATACAAAAGAAAGATAAATTCAAATAAAACTTAAAATTTATTACTGAAATTACACCAACCCATGAACCCCTTTTTGTTTCTCTCTTTTCCTTCCTCTCTTCTTCCAACTTCCTCACTTTTTCCCCTAAATCACTCCACACAATTCCCCACAACAAATTGAACATAACACCATACCATAACCTACTCACCACAACATCAAAAAAAAAAATCAAAACCAAAATCACGCCCAAGGGTAAATAAGTAAACTCCAAAACTCCCAAATTAAACCAAAACAACATATCATAAATTAAAGGACTAATTGGTTTAGAAGAAAACATCCAAAACTAAATGAAGCAACATTTTCTGAAATGGAATTTTTGAATAATTTTTCCAAATAAAAATATATAAAAAATAAAAAATTAATTTTAAAAAAATTGAATTCCAATATTTATTGGAAGCACAGCGCATAACCATCAGAGAGATGTATGCATTCTCTCCTCGTTCACAGAGCTCTTTGTCTAATTATTGTGTGTCCAACAAGCCAATGATAAATAAGTAAACTCCAAAACTCCCAAATTAAACCAAAATAACATACCATAAATAAAAGGACTAATTGGTTTAAAAGAAAACATCCAAAACTAAATGAAGCAACATTTTCTGAAATGGAATTTTTAAATAATTTTTTCAAATAAAAATATATAAAAAATAAAAAATAAATTTAAAAAAAATTGAATTCCAATATTTATTGGAAGCACAACGCATAACCATAAGAGAGTTGTATGCATTCTCTCCTCGTTCACAAAGCTCTTTATCTAAGAGATGAGGGATTCTGCTGTTCTTTGAGCACATCAGCTCCTGCTACGCAGCTTTACGGTGCCCTTTTGGACCAACAAAACTTTGATTTACTTCTTGGCGGCATTATCAAATAAAAAAAAAAAAAAATTTGTCCCTTTGTTTTTAATTTTTAAATAATATTTCTAAGAAATTCTTTTACATTTTCACTTTTATATGTTACGCTTTTTTTTAATAAATATAATGTAAATTTTGCCAAAGTTATGATAATTTATAATTTAGAAATAAAATTAGTATTTTGTAATGATGTTATATATATTTTAATAATATTTTTTAACAATAAAATATGTCTAATTACTACAAAAATACGTAAGATGCTTATACACCATTTGAAGAGTATGGGATTCCCTTTCTATAATTTTATTTAGTTGAATAAGAAAGTACGTAAAATAGAATTTTAAGCTCAATATAATTCTTTTGCATTCTATTTGAATGAGCCATTTAATAAAAAAATAAATATAGTATCTAATTTATTAAAAATTCATATTTCACATATTTTATACACCTTTTACATATTTTAATATAATTTTTATGTATATACCAATATTAACCACTGCCCAATGGCCCATGGTAAATATGGATGAAATTACTCATAAAATTTAGCCCTTGTTTGGGAAGTGATTTTTTTCGATTTTTTGACTAAAATATGAATTTGTGACTTTTTAAAATATTTTTATATTTTCTGACTTTTTAAATAAAATAGTCACTAGCTAACTCAATTCCATTTCTAAATTTCAAAAACAAAAATGCTATGAACCTACCCTTATCAACCCATAATTTACCCTGAATGTGTTTGTATGGTGGATGTAACGCCTTCAAAATAAACCCATAAATCATACATTCATGATATATGAAAGAGACATAATATTCCATACATCAGAGTATTCTTACAAAAAGTATTACATGTTGACAACAATAGTAAATGCCCTATGGGCTAACAACTTTCCACGTCAACACTTGGTTACAATAAAAGAAGATTTCTAACTCATTTACATAATAAGCCCTTGGCTTGATTTACATGTAATACAAAATAATAACAACAAAAATGATCTTTCAGCCTCTAAGCCTCCCAAGCTACGTCCTTGGAGGTGTCATATCACCTGCACCTGAAAATGATGTCCCATAAGAGTGAGCCAAAGCCCAGTAGAGATATTCTAAACATAATATGAGAAGTAATTAAAACATTAGCATTTGATGAATGTTTAACAATTTGAGAATATCTCAACCCTTAGTCCATGATCAATCAACATAGATTTTCATATAACCATTTACTTCCTTTATCTGTATCAATTTATCAACATGGTACATTATTCATCCAAACAATTCAAATGAGTCTACAGCTCATATTATCAACACTTCTATCACCAACAATTTCAAATGAGACTACAACTCATAACTAAAATAACACTTCAGTTCATCAACATCATTCATATGGATAAAAGGTTTCGGGACTTTCACCCTGGACACTCCGGCCAACTTAATTATCAATGGAGTCCATCCCCTATCTCCTCCCAAATAGTGGAGTACATCCCCTATCTCCTCCCACACATTGGAGTACATTCCCTATCTCATCCCATACAAATATACATATGCAATGTATTTAAACACTTCATCATATTCAATGATCAATTTAAACACATATTCAATGTGTTATTCCAACTGTCATATTCAATGACATATTCCAATTGATTAGTTTCAATTTTTCCTAATTAACATGCAGTGTCTACAACAATCAAGACTATCCTCTACCGATAGCCCAAAGTAGTTATTTCTAAACAGATAATTAAATTTATCAAACAGATAAATTAATACACTTTCCATAGGTAAGCGATTTTCAAATTCAACTATACCAATAATCACATTTGTTTCCCAATTTCATCATTTCCACTCAATTATGCATTCCCATAATTAATTTCATTATTTTGATAAACATTTCATTTAATCCCAAATTAGGGCATTTTTCCCCCTTTCTCAAATATTGCTCCCAAGGCCAAATCCACCCATTTTATACACAATGAGTACATTAACAAGGTCTGCAAGACACATAGAGTCTCATAAACATAAAACCCCTCTTTTATAATTTTAAACCAAACCCTAACTTTCCAAAATTTCCATAATTTCATCATTTAATCAAAATGACTAAAATTTATGTTAAAACTCATAACTAGGAGTAGTTTATCCCTACCTCAAATGAAGAGACTCAATGGAGAAGATGAAGAAAACTAAAGATGCTCCAAACACTAACTTTTTCGGATCAAAGTAAAGCCCACACCAAGCTCCACCTTTCTTACAAAGAGACTAGGGTAGAAGACCACTAGAACTAGATGTATTTGTAGAGAGAAGATGTATAGAGAGAGAGAGAGAGAGTCGGATCTAGGGTTTGAGAAGAGAAAGAAATTGAAAAGTGAGAGAGAAGACTGCTGCTGCGATCTGATATATTCGAGCCTCGCTTAAGCGAAGAAGTGGTCGCTCGAGCGACTAGACACAAAAGGACCTCGTTTGAGCGAACAATGCGAAACTTCAGGTCTGCAACCCAGAAGCATGCTCGAGTGCAGGAGTCCTTGCTCGAGCGAAGAAACCCAAAAACATATAGCTCGCTCGCTCGCTCGAGCGAAAAAGCACAACCTTTAGGTCTAACAGAAACGCAGACGCACGCTCGAGCACAAGACTTCTCGCTTGAGCGAAAAGACACAAGACACAAGGTTTGCTCGAGCGACAAAGTCCTCGCTCGAGCGAAGAGGCCAAAAACTGGACAACAACCATTTGTTTCAAAACACACCAAACCTATTCCAAACCTGCCCAATACAGCCTAAAACTCAAATACAAGGAATTAAAGGACGGAAATAGATATATACAACAATACTCAACCAAGGAACCCAAATCCGGAATACAGTACATAAAGGGGAAAACCTGGGATCGCTATAGTGGAGATTAAATTGATGAAGTGTGGGGTTCATGAGTAAAATGAATTCGAACCAATAATTTATTTTTCTGAGTAAATTCTAGATTGATAAGGGTGAGTTTGTAGTATTGTTTCAAAAATCAAAATCTATTTATCTTTTATTAAAAAAATGAAAGCAATCCTAAAGATCTTTGTTAGTATCGAAAATTTGTATAAAAAATGTGTTTAAGTGAAAATTTAAAGGAATTTCTTAGAAATACTATTTAAAAAAAAAACAAAGGGACAATTTATTTTTTATTTTTATTTTTTGTAATAATGCAGCCAAGAAGTAAATCAAAGCTTTGTTGGCCCAAAATGGCACCTCATCCCTTATTGGCGTGTCCAACAAGTCAATGGTAAATAAGTAAACTTCAAAATTCCTAAATTAAACCAAAACGACATACCATAAATAAAAGAATTAATTGGTTTAGAAGAAAACATCCAAAACTAAATGAAGCAACATTTTCTGAAATGGAAATTAAAAAAAAAAAAAAATTTCCAAATAAGAATATATAAAAAATAAAAAATTAATTTTTAAAAAATTGAATTTCGATATTTATTGGAAGCACAGTGCATAACCATGTATGCATTCTCTCCTTGTTCACAGAGTTCTTTGTCTAATTATTGCGTGTCCAACAAGCCAGTCAGACTCGTTTTAGTCCCTAAGCCTACCTTAACTCTCTCTCTCTCTCTCTCTCTCTCAAATGGAAAAACCCCACCGCTTCCAATGTATTCAACTTTTTACTTCTTGTTTTTTTTTCCCTACTATTACTCACTGATTGTAGTTGTGGGGCACCTTTATGATTTCTGCTCTCGAACTCATACCAATAATGCTCTTTTCAAACCGTAACAATGACGAACCAAACATCGGCCTTCACTTCTCCAACAATGGCGACACCAACGATGCTCACGAAAGCCACCGTCTCAGCGAAGAAATCAACAGCACATGTTCCACTTTCTACGTCTCCTCACCTTCAAGCCCCGGCTGTGGCTGCCTTCTATCGGCTACTTTTCTAATGCTCCTGCAAGTCCTATGCATTACGTGTTATCCATCGCTCCTAGGTCTGATTCTTTCTTGTCAACTAAGTCTGGCTTGTTCGAGTTCAAATTTTCTTCTAGGTTCTCACCGAGCAGTATGAGTTCGGCCGACGAGTTGTTCTTGAATGGTCAGATTCGGCTGATGTCACCACTACGAACAACATAGTTTCAATGGCAAGAACACGAAGAAAATGAGGCCTTTCATCATCATCATCATCATCAGATTCTAGAGTTGGAAGATTCTGAGAACAAAGAAGCTGAAACTCCGTTGATCGAGACAACATTGTCAGGCTTTGCTTCGTCTGGAAGGAACTCGAAAAAGTCAATATTCTTCAAGGAT
The DNA here is from genome assembly GCA_022316695.1 of Camellia oleifera. Lineage (NCBI taxonomy): Eukaryota > Viridiplantae > Streptophyta > Magnoliopsida > Ericales > Theaceae > Camellia > Camellia oleifera. The sequence continues at coordinate 67,553,114 of CM039311.1, read as the reverse complement.
CTATTGTACAGAAGCAAAAGCGCAGGTAGAGGCAACAAAAAGAAGTTCTGGTTATCGATTACATTCATTTTGCTCATCATCTTTAAGGGACGAGAAGGAAAAGAATCATAAGGAAACAAAAATGCAAAAGCAAAAGCAAAAGCAAAAGCAAAAGCGAAGCAAACAAGTTCTCTAAAAAAAACTGATCGCAAGAAAACCAGCGAACGGTGTCGGAAAGTGTAGGGTTCCACTATTCGCTCATGAGTTGCATTACACTGCAAATAGAGCATAGGAGAAGGAGATGAAGAAGAAGACCTTCTTGCCCTACCGGCAAGGACTGCTCGGATGTCTGGGGATTAGTGTATGCATTTTTGAGTAATTTTATTTGTTACTGTACTTTGGGTTGTAATTTAAGCTCCTGTATAGTAGAGACAAAAGCCTTTGTTCTAATCACCATTGATGATTTTACTTCGTTAGCTATGAAGATATTATTGGGTTCTTAATCTTTCCAAATTACCTCAGAGTCTATCTCTTTAGTTAAAGTTGTGTAATATTTTATTATAAAGTAAATTATTAAATTAAGTTTGTATAAGATTTCTATTCATCCTAAAAGTATTCCAATTTGTGTGTAGCTTTATTCTTTTGAAAAGTTACACTGCACCCTTGAAGTTTTAATTCCCATTACAGTTTTTCCCATTCTATTAAGTAACCTAATGGTTCTAAATGACGTTGGAGAAGAAACAAGAGGAAGCACACATGAAATTCAAAGTTGAGCTTGTGAACTCCTGGGTCAGTGGGTAGTTGTAGCACAAGCTCATCAATGGAGTTACACGGTCTAATTGAGGGTGGTAATGCAATCTAAACTGGTGGACTCAATAATGAAGACTTTTGGATGATTTGGTAATGTAATTAGTTCATTAAATTAAAGTTTTTATGAATTCTTTGTTTCACGATGGGACAACAATGACACTGAATAAACCAATCACTAGTGGTTTTTTCTTAGGTAAAAGTGTTTGATAATTTGTTTCCAAGTATTGATGGGTGAGAGATGGTGGCTGTGATGATGGGGTGGTGGACTGTGACAGTTGATAATTGTTGGTTGGCTGATGGTGGGTGGTGAAATGCAGCAACAATGGTTAACATGGTTGGGTTGGCTTAGGGAGAGAAGAGCGTAATATGGTACTTTCATAAATCTATCGAAAGGACATTAAGGTCCTTTTATATTTTTTGTTACTTTCGTTAAGAGATATGGTCTGACAAGGGATGCAATGTAACTTCCAGAATGATGGAGGTATTTGTTTTAAGAGCGAACCTCAAGGGGTTGTCGATGTAATTTACCATTGAAATTACTTGTCACTTGTTAAAATTTTTATTTGAAATCACTTGATAGAAAATATTACATTTAATTTTTTTTTTTAATTTTATAATTCTAAGACACAAGAAAGCGGTCTCATATGTATTTATGAATGTGAACCCATTGCTCTTGCTCTTACTTGAAAAGAGGTAAGAAATAAGATTATGTATAGGATTGCTTTTACTTGACAAGTGTAATTTGTCTTGTTCTTTAGAAATTTTTGTTTCATTGTAGGTGTTTTGCCAAGGACCAAAGTTTCCAACTCTGTAAAACCCAATGCAATGTGACTTTGGTGAGTGGTGATAGGGACGTTATAGCACACAAGACTTTGCCTCTAAGAGTATCAGAAACCTCATCTTCAAAGCAATCTGATGATAAAGGATTAATCTCACCACATGAGTCCCATTTTCATTTCAACTTTCCAAATTCTAAAACCAAATCTCAACCCTTCCTTCCATATCATGCTAGTATAAGCAAAGAAGGTGAAAATCATCCAACAATGTTTGAGTCATCAAGCAAAAACAAGACCTTAAGAGATGATCATAATATCTTATCCACGGGATTTTCTGAGGTCAATCTTGTGATGAGAATGCTGCTGCAATTGAGTTGGGAAATGGTGAAAAAAATAACAGGTGGATTCACAAGAATGACGTGTTTTGAAGAGAATGAGAATTTTAAGACATATTGTGGGTATTTGAGTGACCATCACTCCCAAGTTTTGGTAAAAAGATTCACCGGGGAGTTGGATTGTGTTCTTAAAGTAGAAAAGAAAGCAACTTTGTCTATGCATCATAAGAATATATTGGGGTTGAGTAGTTACTACAAGGGAAAAAATGGTACAGTTCTTGTCTACCCTTTTACCCGAAGATGGACACTGGATAGATTTTTCCATGGTAAGTTTGTTGATGACTTGGTTCATCTTTTTATGAATATCATATCAATTGATCTTAACAAATTATTATGTCAACTTTGCTACGTGCACAGAATTAATGCACAGAAGTCACTCGTGTCTTTTTTTGTGCGCTAATTTTGTGCACATATCCTTGTCCATGCTCTATGCATCCTTGTCTATTTTCTGTGCATGTTCTCCTATGGATCTGTTTTGTGAACTAATTTTGTGCATGTATTATTATTGTCCCTCCTCTTTGCACCAATTATGTGAACCTAGTTTTGTTCACTAGTCCATTCATATATGCACAAAATTGGTGCACAAAACAGAGGCAATGATGTCGATGCACAGAAATAGAGGATGCGTGAGTCCCACACACCCTTGTCTTTCTTTGCACCAATTTTGTGCATATGCCCTTATTTCTTGTGTAGTAGTCCGTGCATCAATTATGTGCACTTAGGCTTGCTATTCTCATATTAAGTTGTATTCATATCGTAATCAAAACATTCTAGCATGAAAGAAAAGCATTCTCTATTGATTTCTATCTAGAGATCATCCATGATGTGTACTTACTGATCTTTTCTTGAACAGACTCAAAGGGAAAACGATGGACCAAAATGACATTTCAAGAGAAAATATAGATGGCAATAAGAATCGGTGAAGGTGTTCACTACGTGCATGAAGAATGTCCTCGAGGCCCTGTTGTTTATGGTGACTTAAGGCCGTGCAGCATTTTTCTAAATTTTGACTTAGAGCCACAGGTAAAAATTGTTAAAATTTGAAACAGCTAGTGCAAAAAATAGAGAAAAATAAAAACATAAGAGAACTATCATGGGTACAATTGTTTATTAGTTCAAAATCCAAGGCCTCTCATAATCTCATTTCATTTTTTTTCTTAGCTAGTTTCCTTGTAAACCGTTGACAGACGTGCTTAGCTAGTTCCTTTTTCAAGCCTCTTAATTGGTATTAGAGCCATATTTATAGGTCAACATAATGCACTTATAAAATATTTAAATTATATATATATGGTCATATATAAGTTGTGGCATAAGAAGCAACCATCACAACAGTAGCCAATATAGTAGCTTCTATATCAGAAGCAGCAGAATTAGTAGCCTACTAGGATGTTAAGGAAGCCCTTGATAAAAGGACGATTCCTAAAATCAAACCAGAAACTATCTATAAAATTGGAACTTTTGATTTTACCAATAGAAAAATAATCAAAACGTTTGAACATGAAGTTCCTTTACAGAATGAAGATAAAGTAATTCAATTATTACAGATACAGGGCTTAGCACCTTTCCTGAAAAAATATAAATATGTCCATATAGAACTTGTCCAGATAGCCTTTAAACCCTTAACTTTGTTAGGACAAAATACCAGTCTAACTTGTATACTCCGAGATGGCCGATGCCTTGATTAGAAAATTTCTTTGATGAGAGCCATTGAAACTAGTTTATCTCATGGACCAGTATATTTCAATATTTACCTGAATCAGAGTATAGCACTTATAGATTCTAATCTGTTTAGAGTTCTTGAACTTAGAATTCTAACCAATGGTTACCAGTATCTACCAGGGTCACCACCTTTGTCAGTTATTTTCAGGATCCATCTTAAGGTTTTAAGTACCTTAAATCCATATATCAGAAAACACAGTGAATTAGGACAAACTATCTTAATTGATACTAATCTTTTTAGTAGCCAGGTAGCTATTCCTAGAATGATTCCTTGGAACAATATTACTTTTCCAGAAAGATGGCAAATCTAGAATGCTGTCCCAGTCAGACCAATCATCAAACAAACCTTGGATGATGTTATTCAGATACAAGGAGATAATGTTTATCTCAAATTTCAAAGACCTCTCACCCTTAGCTTGTCAAGTATGAGTCATCACTCTTCTAATTTACCTTATCGGGTAGACTTACTAGAATCTTCTAGACATTCTATGTCTGAACTGATAGAATCTGTAAACCAAGGAATGCCTTCTAGGCCTCCTAGCCAGTCTTCTCATGATCCTCTTCCTAAAACCCTAATCCAAGGTATTCACATATCAGACAACCAAATTCCCTATGGCGTTTATGAAACCAGAAGGCCAGAGAGCCCAACTACTAGTGATATGAATTTTGAAATTTAATGGATTTTACACCAGAGAGTGAAATAAGAAAACAATTAAACCATGATTTTATGCAAGATAAATATTAGGAATTTAGATTATGGTAATTTAATAATCATACTTTAGATGAACTTCAACAGTTAAAAAATCAATATTGTTATCATCTAGATAAATATCAAATTATTAGATCTTTTCCAGAATGGTATTATGAATTTAGTACATTTATGGAATTCATTCCAAAATCCCTGATAAATGTCTTGAATAATATAGAAAGAACATGGAAAACAGTAGGTGGGCAACAAATAATTTCAGTTCATCCACCACCACAGTCTTTAGAGTTGGCTCACAGTGATGTCTCTCATCAACCGCTAGTTATCACCGCTTATGTGGAAACCCCAACCAGAATGGCTCAGAAGGAGAATTTACAGATTAAAGATGTTGTACCGTTAATAAAACAGAATAATTATACAAACTTATGTTTTCAAACAGTTGGTGAACAGTTAATTAAAATTGAGGAAGCCATTGACACTTTCAAAAATAGAAAAATGATCCTTATGGTTGATCCTAAACTTGAACCAATAAATATTAAACCACCTTTAGAAGTAACTAATTTTAAGTTACATTCTCACCAGAAAAATAATGAATTTATGGATACCCTTTAAAAAAAATGAATGAGTGTAGACACCCCATTTTTTAACCATCCTTGAGACTTGGACGTCACCGTTTGAACACTCGGTGATCATCCATGTTTGTGTTCGTTTTGAGTTCTCGAAGGTCTCAGCTACGCGCCTTGCCTTAGGATCTCTCAACTCGACTGTTTCGTGCTTGGTTGGACCAAACACTTGTTATTTTTCTGCTTTGGAGAGTAGGGAATGGCTTGTTGGTCATCCCCACACCTCACCGGCCATGGCTTAGGGCCACTGGCCTTGTTTTCTTTCCACCGGCCATTGGTGATGGCCGGTCGGCTCTTTGTGTGGTCGGCTGACCATATATTAGGCCGATGGACTCTTTTTCTGGCCGGTACCTCCTTTTTGCCTTTTTCAGGCATTGTGCATGCTAGCTGTGCCAGCTGGAGTGCACGGACTTGTCCTCCATACACGTGTATGGAGGAGTTGCACCCTTTTGGCCTAGCTTCTTGAGAATGCTTGGACCTTTGTCTTAGCTTCCTCAAGAAGCTTGGACCCCTGTCTCTGCTTCCTCAAGAAGCCTTGGCCCCTTAGCCTTGGCTTCTTTAAGAAGCCTTGACCCCTTTGTTTAGCTTCCCTTAGAAGACTTGAGCCCTTGCCTTGTCTATATAAGGAGGCCCTCCCTCTCCTTTGAGGGGGTTCAGCAAAATCAGAGTGATATATGATATATATACCACTCTCTCTCTATATCTCCCTCTCTCTCTTCATTTGTGTATGTTAGAGGGCTCAAAAAGGGTGTTTTGTTCTTAGTTTTGCACTAAGGCACCTAGTATTACACCATACTTGGGTTATTGAGGTGTTGGGAGGTTGTTTTTAGAGTTTTGAGTTGGTTTTGATCAGAAGAAAGGGGCTGGACTTGCTGTTCTTGAAGTATTCTTCAAGGTTAAACACTACTGCTTTATATTCCCCAATCTTGCACTAGCTTTTAACCTACTTTGCATGCTGTTTTGAGCTTTGTGTATAACTGATAAAAACTCTGATTTTTCATGCTTAAGTTGTTTCATTAAGGTCTCATTTGTGTTTGGGGTCGACCTCCCCTTCTTAGGCCTTGTTTGGCCCCTTTTGTGCTTTCTTTGGTTGAGCTTTGAATACTTTTGTGCATTGGTCTTCTCACCACTGAAATCTAGAGGATTTTCAGTGGTGAAGAAGTGGTTTTGAAGTCTTGCATAGGGGAGGGACACCCCTCTCCCTTTGTGTCTCATTTGTTCATGTTTTTGGCTCATAAGGGTAGCATGCATGCCTAGTTGTTCTTAGCTTCAATTTAGAGGTTTTTGGGTTATTTGGTCATATTATACCTCTGTTTTTGCTCGGATTTATTGTCCATTACGTGCATCGCATACTTGCTTAGTAATCCCTTTTATTGTCATAACATGTGCCATGCATTTGCCCCTCCATGCTTGTATGTTCTAGCTTAACTTCATGAAGCCTTTGGTCATATTTTGCCATGCTTAAGGTCTGTTGAGTACTGATTTGATCATGTTTGCCATGTTTTGTATAGCCTCTTTGCATTTTGGCTTGTGAGCCTTGAGTGTGTGAGTCATTAGCATGCTTTAGTTGGGTTGTTTCAATGATTTGGAATCACTTCTCATGCTATTTCAGTCCATAATCCATGCTTGTATGCTTGCATTCATCATCCCTTTCATGCCTTGAAGAGTTGTTCTTTTATGCCTTGAAATGGGCCTTGGTGTATCCCCTTTTGTTTAAGACCTTGGGCTGCCATATCAGTGGGTTTTGGGGTGTATTTTGATGCATTGAAACTCTGTTTTTGGTTACATAATCCATGCCATGTGTGGTCATGATAGTTGTAGTGGAATACGCTCTTGTTGGCCTCAAGTTTTGGGCCCTATTACACTCCTTGTTTGCATGTTTTGTTTGACTTGGCATTATCCCCTTTGCATGTATTTCAGAGCTTAATATGTTGGTTGAAATGCCCATGTTTGCCTCTTTTAAGTATGCTTAGAGTTGCCTCTTTTATGCCTTAAGTGATGGGCCTTGGTGCATGCATGCGTGCATATGTGATTTATGCTCTTGTTATGCCACTTTGGCCACTGTTTTGGGGTGTGGCTGAGGCTCCTCCACCTTAGTGTAAGTCCATAGATCATGCATTTGTGTATTGGTACATGTCTGTCACTTGGTATAGTTGCTTATCTAGGTTGCATCATTGCATATCTATTGTATTACCATGTTTGCATTACATGTTAGGTTGCATTGCATCGCATATTGCATGCTTAGCACATTGTGCATTTGCATGTTTAGCTTGCATTACATTTGGCATGTTTTGTTAACTTAGACATTTTACATACTTGGGCCATTTTGCATACTTGAGTCACTTTGCATACATGTATTGCATTTTTGCTTGGTTTGGGGTGTCAAACCAAGCATGAGGAGTGAGGTGTGTTCGTACTCAAAGTGACGAAACACGCCTCAACCCTCGGTCGCTGATGCCCTTGATCTCAACATGATAGCGCGTGTAGCACTCATGAGTTTTGTTGCATGCATTTACATTGATTTGCAAACTTGACTTCTTGGACCATCACGCATTGAAATGCGCGATTGGTGGTCCGAGGGTCGAGTACCAAACTCCCTTGAGCCCATAGCATGATAGGGAGAGTGGCCATGCACACATTGCTTTGAAAATTCCATACCATGCACTGTCTGTCCTCTGCTGCTGTCAAAACAGGGATCTGCAGGAAGAAATGGCCGGCCGGCCACTTTTGGTGCCGACCGACCATCAATGTCCAGCCAATGGTTCAATATTTGGTCGATAAGCCTATTCCCATGGCCGGTGGATTTGAATTGTGGCTGGTGATATTCCACAACACTCAGGGAGTGATTCAGAAGGATTCTGGAAACTTTCATAAATTCCAGAGGAATAAGGCAGTGTAAACAGAGGCAACAGTGGCATGGTACCGGGTTTCCGGGCGAGACAAATCAAGCACGCATCATCCCATCATTCCGAGGCGGGGCTGCGGCGACCTTCCTTCTGCATTTAATTCGTTAATCAATTAGAAATTCTGTAATAATTAATTAAGTAGTTAATATTTTATTTAGTTGTGTAATATTTATTCGGATCCTCTGAGCGAGGGCAATTGTGTAATAAGTGTGTGTGAGTGTGTGTATGTCTTCCAACCCCCACTTCTTTCTCCCTTTTATTTACCTACTTTCAATGGTTAGTATTAGTGCATATTTAAATTAGCATACCTTATGCTATGCATGCGTACATTCATTCATTTGTGTTGCATGCACCGGGCTCGGTGCATCATGCTAATTGCATAGTATTTCAATTCCAACTTGAATACGTGTTAGTTGTAGCATTTCATATGCCATGTTTAGAATAGCTGAGCCTATCTAGGTTGCATTTTTGCATGTGTTGCATTAGCCATTTTAACATGAACTAGGATCATGCACTTGATTACTAACTAGTTTCTGTTTTGGCTTGGAGTACTAGGTAAGCATTTACGCTTTAGCATCCTTGCATGCGTGTGAGTGACTGCCACGATAACATGCTTACCATGAGGCTATATACTTATGTGATATAACTGCCTGAATGCCTATGGGTGAAGGTTGGGTTGCTTGAGTTGGAATAATTCGTCAAAACATGCATTTTAGCCTACTTGCGAGTAACAAATTGTTTTTCAAAATGAACATAAGATGTTTTGTTCCAATTCAGGCGACCTAGTCTATACTTGTATGCTGTGTGCATCACATAGTAAATCTAGGCTAATAAACCGGAATAAGAACACATAAGGTTTTCAAAACTCGATATCATGGTTAGTAGAGGCCGATCTTTGATCGGGTGAGCGGGGTTGTTGACGAAGTGACCTTCCCCAATCGTACCCAAGTTCCCGAGCCAAGGCAACTTTGGTGATGACGGACACATGGCCTTAGGCAACGAGTCAGGATTTCCTAAATTCTCCCAAAATAAATATTTAGGTGGCGACTCTATATCTGGCAAAGCAGTCCATGTTTGGCACTTTTTTCAAAAAAATCTGTTTTCCAAAAATGATTTGCCGGATTTGGACTCTTTGGTGATTTATCAGTCTTGCATTGCACTTTGCAAGATCAGATTAAGAACCGTGGCAATTTGAGTCCGAACTGTAGTGAGCCCCAAATGAACAGAACGGGATTCCCTCCCGGGACGTTCAGGGACGTCTACAATGAGTTAAACTCAGGAAAATCTGCACTAGGACAAAGTTCGATAAATATGTTAACCACCCATCAACATCCTGAAACAATTCAAGAAAATGAAGAGATTACTCCTTTTTTAATTTATGAAATTCAGAATAATTTTCAGGATATGCAATCTGTAAATCATACTATCTTCCCTAAACAAACAGGAAGAATAGCCTTAGCAGGATCTAGTCGATATTATTATCACCGACCTACTCCTCAGGATCTTCTTTATGAAGAAGAGTTCTTTCATAGCCAGGACTCGTATCATGGAAAAACCATCTATGAATGGAATTTGGATAGTTATTCTGAATACCAGATATTTGAATTAATACATAGAATCCTTATGTATGCTACCATATGTAAACAGAATAACAATTTAGATCATCAGATAGTTAAATTCATTGTTAATGGATTTGCAGGCATCCTTAAAGGATGGTGGGATAATGCTCTTACCCCTGCTCAACAGAATGAAGTCTTAAATGCTGTAAAAACTGAAACTGATCCAGCCACAACTACTGCTGTCCACACAGAAGATGTAGTATACACCTTAATCCAAACTATTATATATCATTTTATTGGATTACACTCAGTTAGCAGTGATCGTAGTCATGAACTCGTCCAGAATCTTAGATATCCTTCTTTAACACATTTTCGTTGGTGTAAAGATGTGTTTTTAATGAAGGTCATGTAGCGACTTGATGCTAACAGTGACCATTGGAAAGCCAAATTTATTAATGGCCTCCTTACCTTTTTTGCGGAAACAGTTCGGAAAAAACTTAGAGATCGCCATGGTCGTATGGCCATTCCTTATGACCAGTATACTTATGGCCAACTTGTAGGTCTTATTATCGAAGAAGGTCTTTCTTTGTGTAATGACCTTAAACTTCAATACCAGATGAAAAAACAGAATCTTACTGGTAAGAAAGAATTAGGTGAATTCTATGATCAATTTGCCTATGACACTAAAATCCAATATCCATCCAAAGCAAGAAAATCTTATCAAAAAAGGTCTTCTAAACCAAATAAACAATATCATGGACATTATAAGAAATCTTATCCTACTCCTATTCTCTAGAAAAAGTTTTCTCCTTCAACCAAGAATTCAACTGCCAAAAGAAAAACATCCAAAAAAGATATTAAATGTTATAAGTGTGGGGCAACCGGTCATTATGCTTATCGTTGTTGATCAAATTAAAATAGAAAATTAATGAGATGACATTAGACCCTATGGTAGCACAACAGTTATTACAAACATTATCCGAAGAAGAATTGGCTACTAGCTCTGAGTTAGATAGACTTGTTGAGCTTTACTCTCCTTCTACCTCTAGTGATGAGTTAGAAACATCATAACCTTATTGTTCTTGTTTTACTAATCAGAATCAGATTTCTGAAATCAATTATTTGAAATCTACTGTTGAAATGAATGGTTTGGATCTTGGGGGGTCGACTATTTATGTTTTAACTGATGACCAAAAATCCATGTTTGATCTTGCTGAGCAAAGCAAAGATCCAGAATGAAGTTAAAATTTTTAGAAATTTGCTATCAACAACAGAAAGCTCTTTTTGAACCCCCTTTAATTCCTCTTCAGACTTGCTGTATGAGGGATGTTTTGAATCGAACACAACCCTCACCTATTCATGAGAAACTAGTCACCATTCAAGACTTAAAAATGGAAATTAATGTCTTAAAAATAGAAATCAAGCACCTTCAAAATACTAATTTAGCCAAACAGGCTGATATAAGACTGCTAAAAACTACGCAACACAAGGGCAAAGATGTTGCTCCTGAAACTTCTGAACAAAAAGTTAATCAATATTAAATGCTAGTTAACCAAGTTACATTTCAAAAATTGCATATTCGTATAACTTTTGTTATCCAACTTGATTTTATCATCAAAGATGCAGTTGCCCTTGTTGATAGTGGTGTGTAGACACCCTATTTTTGACCGACCTTAAGGCCCAGACGTCATCGATTGAGTGCTCGGTGATTGCGCATGTCGCGCTCGTTCTAAGGTTTTGGAATCTCGGCTGAGAGTCTTGCCTTCGGGCCTCGGGCCCCTTTTGTGTTTGCCTCGATTTGCGAACCAAGTTCTGTTTTCTCTTCCCGAAGGGAGGGAGAGGTCTTGTAGACCATCTCTCAGTGGCCATAGGCTACTTTTCGTGGTTGTAGGCCGCTTTTCCCATTTGGAGACCAGTTTCTGATTTTCCGAGCCGTCGGCTGTGCGCCTCGGTTTGGGACCGCTTAACTTTTTCCGTTTGCTCCGATTTTTGGCACACACCTTGTTTTCTCTCTCTAGAGGGACACTATGGCCTGGGAGACCACCTTCGTAGTCGCACGCCACTTTCGGTGCTTAACAGTCAGTTTTTGAGGCCTCCGGCCGCGCGTTTTGACCCCCGAACTCTCGTTTTGCATCCATCTTGGTTCATTTTTGGCATGGACCCTATTTTCATTGTTTGGAAGGTGGTACAAGGGTGGGAGACCACCTTTTCTCCTTGGAGACCACTTTTCCCCGGTCGGCCGATTTTTTTGACAGGTAAGTGGTCTCCCTCACTTTTGGGCCACAATTACTGGTCTCCCACCACATCACTTGCTTGCATTTCATGTGGAGACCACCCTAGGAGGCCACTGACCAGCTGACCCTTTTGACCCTGGTCGGCCGACCAGGGAAGGTGGTCGGCCGACCACCTGAACTGGTCGGCCTACTCCCCCTTGTCTTGTCTCTGTGAGTGTGTGCCAGCTGGAAGCCACAGAGTGCATCCTTTATACTCGTGTATGGAGAATGTTTGCCCTTGGTTTTAAGCTTCTAGGAGAAGCTTTGTACCCTTGGCTCTATAAAGGAAGGCCTCCCCTTCCTTGTGGAGGGTTCAGAAATTGGTTTAAGGCTTGTGCATACACTTCCCTCTATATCTCTCTATCTTGTGTTCAAAAGTCCCTTATTCTTGGCCTATTGCATACCACCTCTTAGCCTAACACCTCCAACACCAACCTAAGCTTCTTGGGGGGTCTTGAGAGGTCCTAAGGTCTGAGCTTTTGGTCTCAAAGCTGCTGGAGTTGCTGAGCTAGAAGGGTAACACTTCTTTCCCTCTTTTAAGCCTTATTTTGCTTCATCTTTTAGCTATATTTGCAAGCATATTTGGGCTTTGTCATAAACTGAAAAAAGTCTTATTTTGAGGTCTTTAACATGTTTGTTTAGGATCATTTTTCTGTTAGGGTTAATCTACCTCCTTGCATGCTTGTTTTCACCTTGTTTTGAGCCATGCACTTAAGCCTTTGCATTGACCTTTGTTTGGTCTCTTAGCCACTAAAATCCAATGGATTTTCAGTGGTTAGCATGCTGTTTTGAGCACCAAAATTAGAAAGGGGTGACCCTCTCACCCCTCGTCTCGTTTACTAGCATATTTGGCCTAACAAAGGAGCCTTTATTCGCATGCTTCCAAGCCATGTTTCAGGCCATTTTTGGTGGGTTTTAGGACCTGCATAGGCTCTGTTCAGAGCCCATTTTTCCATTTTGGGTGTTCATCTTGCATGTGTAGAACAACCCTCTTTATAGCCTATCAAAGGTGCCTATCATTCTTGCATGCATAAACCAAGTTTCAGTGGGTTTTTGGGCTTTATTTGGCATGTCATACCTCTAAATTTTTCTGGTTTGGTAGCCTCTTAATTGCCTCATATGCTTGTAGTGCAAATCCTCTTTACTAGCTTACATTGCATGCTATTTTGGCCTTTGATTCTAGCACTTTTTGGCCATGCTTTAAACTAATTTTGTGCATGTTTTGGACTGCCTTAGCTTTGTTTTTATGCCTTATGGTCGAATGATGCTTGCTATGCATGGTTGTAGTTCAATGCCCTTGCCTAGCTTTGAGTTTTGGAGCCTATTGCATGCTTATGTTGAGGAGTTTCCACATTTTGGGGCCATTTTGCATCATATTTCAGAGCTTACATATATGCCATATTCCCATGTTTTCCACTCTTTAAATGCGTTTGAGAGTCGTGCTTGTATGCCTCGTTTTTAGACCATCGCATGAGCTCTATTTCTATGCATTTTGAGCCATCATTTTAGGCCATTTTCCCACTGTCTTGGAGTTTCCTAGGGCCTGTTTAGGGCTGGTTTTGCAATTTGTGCATTGCTTTGTGTACCTCTAGTGTAATCCACTTCACTAGTTTTGGTATTCGGGCCATCTAGCATGCATTGTGTAAGGTCTTTGCATGATTCGTGTCCATCTTGCATGTCATTTCAGAGCTGAAAAATGTATGATTGTATGCCATATTTCATCCCTTGCCATACCTTGGTAGAGTGACATTTGATGCCTTAGGTTCGGTCCCTTGCATTGGGCATGTTTGCATGTGTGTTGTTGCTTCATTTTTACCATGAATGGCCACTGATTTGAGTGTGGCTGAGGTCCTTTCACTTTAGTTTAAGTCCATCCTGCATTATATATGCCATATCCATGTTGTCACATGCTCAATCGTCGCATTGTGTATGCTTTGTTCATGTCTTCATGTATGTCCATCTTTGTATGTGCATTGCGTCTGCCATATAATTCACGTGCATTGAGTATGTCATTTGTAGTTCATAGCATTGCGTATGCTAATTGCACCTTTTGTCATGACCCGAACCTGACCCTATGGGTTAAGGACATAACCAGCTAGTAATCCTGTGATTACCTACGGCCTCAAACCAAAACAGACATAACTCGTCAGAGTAAAGGGGCCAAACGGAAGCAAAAATTTAAAACTTTGTCCATAGAGCCGTGCTTATATGCACATCAAACAAACCATACTCATATACGTTAATAACCCACATCAAAAGTACAGTAGCATAAACTTCTTTACAGACAGGATCATCTAAACTGAGCCAACCCATAACAGACTATATACAAATATACACAAAGGCCTTTGCCAACAAGACAAAACGTAAATGCATAACAAAATGGCAAGGATGGGTCTCGTGCGTGAGACATAAGGTTGACTCTCCAAAACTCGTGTTGTTCATGGCAGACTTCATTGGGGTTGGGTTTGGACTTCTTTTGGCTCACCTACAAACACATGAATGAGCGTGAGCGATAGCCCATTGAATAATATCAAATACAGAAGTTACATAACAATGTAGAACAACAGGTTCCAAACGGCCTTGGGCCCAATTCATATTTCTATTTAATAGATATATAACTATACGAATTTCAAATCAAGTGACTTGTAGTTTCAACATTCTGGCCTTTGGCCGATTCAGATTTCCATTCATGTCAAAACGGCCTTCGGCCCGATCATTTATGTCCAAACGGCCTTTGGCCTGTTCATTCTTGTCAAACGGCCTTCGGCCCACTCATTCATGTCAAAACGGCCTTCGGTCCATTCATATAAGTCAAAACAACCTTTGGTCCATTCATATATATCAAAACGACCTTCGGTCCGTTCATTTCTACCAAAATGACCTTTGGTCCATTCAATTCTATCAAAACGACCTTTGGTCCATTTATGTTTATCAAAAGGACCTTTGGTCCATTTATGTTTATCAAAATGACCTTCGGTCCATTCATTTATTCATGTCAGACTTTTGTCCACAATCCCAATTAGCAACTCATAAAGCTTATAAAGGAATAAACAATTGGACATTCACAAGCATTCGAATATCAATATTACTCACAGTGATCGGCTTGTGGATTTGCCCCGGAGCTTGACCCTACACATTTCATGAACACAAAAGGGTCACTAACAGTTCAATCTGTTCTTAATTCACATATTCCTCTTTAGGCTTTATTCTTATCTTATTAACTCATTTACAATGCTTAACACATACCTAAGAGTGCTTGCAAGTGAAAGAGAACGAAAAACGAAACACAGAATGCGAAAACAAAATTTCAGAAAACAGGGTCCTCGCTCGAGCGTGGATTCCCCCGCTCGAGCGGACCCTTAAGGCCTGCAAAAGTGCTGGTTGCATGAAAAATGTGCTCGAGCATGGAATAGAGCGCTCGAGCGGAAGGCTTGTCTACAAATGCTCCACGCTCGAGCGTGAGATATCTCGCTCGAGCAGACATCCAACTCTGCAAAAAGTGCTGGGAGCACGAAATTCACGCTCGAGCGGACCTCAAATTTCTGGAAAACCCAGAATTGCATTCTTGAGCTTCATGTCAACTTTCCAGCCACAATACTTGCATGCAATGGCTCAAATCCCAAATATAATCATACTAACATGGCACCAATGATTATAACATTATGGAGCTCAATTTCTTGATTTATCTACATGCATGTCCCAAAATATGTCAAACTCAACACCAACATAACAAACTCATGCATTCAAGCTCATATCTTCTCAAATTGTACATGCATGTGATGAATTAGCCACATTCTCAACTTAGATAACACAAATGGTGATCAAGACATGAGTTTCTTTTAACATTTGACATGGATTATACACATTTGTGCTCAAACATACAATATCAAGGTGATTTCCTACATGCATGCACATATTAAGCTTCAATTCAACAAATACAACCCAATTTCATTTCAATCTTACTCTTGATCACCAAATTAGCTTGAGCACACAAAATTACAAACTATAATCCAAGAATTACTCACCTAGAAGCTTTGATTTTCTAAGCTCTAGTCAATTCTTGAGCTAAATCTCCAAGATTTCCAAGCTTTAGGCCAATTAGCACAATTCTCTCACTTTCTCTCACTATGGCCGGCCCTCTCTCTCTCTCTCACAATTGTCTAACTCAAATTTTTGAGTTCCAAAGAGTTAAAGGAGAGTGTAATGCTAATATACAACAAGCCCCACTAGCATATTATTTCAATATAAAATATTTGGGCACTTAATTCATCAATTTAATCAGTTTAATCTGACCAGAATCAATTTCTAATTAAATTTCACCGTAGGCTCTAAAAATTATGCCAATCACGATAGCGTAATCAATTTCGGGTTTTGTGGGCGATAAGGCCCTCAATTTAATTTCCGAAGCAGATTATTCAAGCAGATATTCCTACGGTGAACAGATAGAATTTCAAAATCACATATATTCACATAATGACACATAAAATCATGCTAAACACATAATCATACTCAAATTAAGGACCAATTAGCGTACTACGGAATAGGGGTATCACAACTTTGCATGTCATTCTTTGCATGTTTGCATGTCTTAGTTGCATTTCGTTTAAGATTGCGTGCTAGTTGTTGCATTGTGTTTGCATGCCATGCCATTCTAGTTGTTGCATAGTGTTTGGAGTAGGGTTTAGTCCAAACACGGGAAACAAGAGATATTTCGTACTCCAAGTGACAAAACGTGCCTCGATTCTTGGTCGCTGACACTCCAGATTACCCATGATGGAGTCTAGGTCTTGTTGTGTTCATATGTGCATTCATTTTACATCGAGTCATGCAATTCGACTCCTCGGCCATCATGCATCGAGATGCGTTATTGGTGGCACGAGGATCGAGGACTACACTCCTTAGAGCTTGTACAATGACGGGGAGAGTGGTCATGCACACATATGTTGAAAATACTTTGCTATGCCCCTTTCTCGTTCTCTGTTGTAGCAAACCGGAAACCAGTAGCAAAAACTGGTCAGCAGCCTTCTGGAGCTTTGTACAGTGTTTCGGGACTAATTGCAAATAGAGGCAAATCGGGGCATCGCGATGGATTTCCCGACAAGGCAACTCGAGCATGCATGCATCCCTATCATTCAAGACCGAGCTGAGGCAGTCCATTTTGTTTAATTCGCATGCTAGTTTCATTACTTACTTAGTTAGTTCATTAATTAATTAATGTTGTGTAATAATTAGTTTAATTAGCTTAGATTAGCTAGTTTATTCTGTACTATTCATTCGGACCCTCTGAGAGAGGGCAATGTTGTAATAAGTGTACGTATGTGTGATACACGTGTGATGTATGTCTTCCAACCCCACGTCTTTCTCCCTTTTATTTACCAGCTTATGATGGTTAGTTTAGGGCATGTTTCAATTAGCATACTTATGCTCGCATGTTTGCATCCATTCATCAGTCTTGCATGCATCGGGCTCGGCGCATCATACTAACTGCATTGTATTTCAAGTCCGGGTTGAATACGTATATCACTTGTTGCATTTCATATGCCAGTTTAGAATAGCCGAGCCTATCTTAGTTGCATTTTTGCATGTGTTGCATTAGGCATTTCAGCATAGTTAGGATTCACGCATGATTTCTAATTAGCTTCTTTCTTTGGCTTGGAGTACTTGGTAAGTATTTATACTTTAGCATCCTTGCATGCGTGTGAGTGACTGCCATGATAGCATGCTTACCATGAGGCTATGTGTTTATGTGATATAACTGCCTGAATGCCTGTGGGTGAAGGTTGGGTTGCTTAAGTTGGAATAATTCGTCGAAACCCGTGTTTTAGCCTACTTGCGAGTAGCAAACTTTAATTCGTTTTCAAAACAAACGGATATGAGATGTTTTGTTCCAATTCAGGCAACCTAGTCTATACTTGTATGCTGTACGCATCACATAGTAATTCTAGGCTAATAAACTGGAATAAGAGCACATAATGTTTCCAAAAGTCGATATCATGGTTAGTAGAGACCGTTCTTCGATCGGGCGAGTGAGGGTGCTCATGAAGTGACCTTCCCCAATCGTACCCAAGTTCCCGAGTCGAGGCAACTTTGGTGATGACGGACACGTGGCCTTAGGCAACGAGTCAGGGTTTCCTAAATTCCCCCAAAATAAATATTTAGGTGGCGACTCTGTATCTGGCAAAGCAGTCCATGTTTGGCACTTCTTTCAAAAAAATCTGTTTTCAAAAACGATTTGCCGAATTTGGACTCTTTGATGATTCATCGGTCTTGGATTGCACTCTGCGAGATTAGATACAGGACCGTGACATTGAGTCCTGAACTATAGTAAGCCCAAATGAACAAAACGGGATTTCTTCCCAGGACGTTCGGGGACGTCTACAGTTTTTGGCAACTCTGCTGGGGAGTTAGAGAACTTGACTCGAACGTATGATATTTTGTTTTGACTACACTTATGTGTTTCTTTGCATTGCATTTGCATTGGTGCGCCTAGGACATCGTGTTTGCCATCTGCTATTCCTGAACGGTTTGCCGGAGGCTCGCTTTGAGAAGCGTGCCATAAGGCTGACCGGTTATGGGCTTTACCATGATGGGAACACAAACCCCAGTTTTTACCGGGGCACCCTTTTTGACCATGCGACGTAGTGCATATTCGGAATCCATAGTGACCATTCCAAGCTAAGACAGGTTGCTTACCCAATTATAGGTTGTTTGAAACCACTACGTGCGTAGCGAAACTCTAGCTCCTGACAAAATAGGACAGGGAAACCCTACCCCTCCATAAGGGTGTTTTTGGCTCTCACTTGTTTGCTATGTGATTTTAGAGTGTGTCTCTACAGGAACGCATGTATCAATTTGCAAGTCTGGGATATCAGGCCTGCAGGCACCAGTGTTTTGGGAATCAGTTATATCTGCGGGTATCAGATTCAATTTTGGGGTAGTAATTTGGAGAACAGTGATCAGTGGTCGAATACTATTATTCAGCTATGCTCATATCTGTTTTGGTGAAATTGGGCTAAGATGCTGCTTGTTTTCTCTTTTGCTATGGTAGTCTTGGGAACATAGGGACGTATCCCGGTGTTCCGCAAGGAATGTGAAACATAAGGACGGATCCCGGTGTTCCGCAAGGAATGTGAAACATAGGGACGCATCCCGGTGTTCCGCAAGGAATGTGAAGCATAGGGACGTATCCCGGTGTTCCGCAAGGAATGTGAAACATAGGGACGTATCCCGATGTTTCGGAAAGGCAAGAGAAACATAGGGACGTATCTCGGTGTTTCGAAAAGAGGGAGAAACTTAGGGACGTATCCCGGTGTTTCAGAAAGAAGAGAGAAACGTAGGGACGTATCCCGGTGTTTCGGAAAAGGGATAAGCATTGGAACGTATTCCAAATGCTCTAAACTAGAGGAAGTCTGACTCGTCGCACGTGCGAGGAGAAAGAAAGACAATTGCAAGTGAAAAGGTACATAACAATGCAAGATAGATGTGCATAATCAATGCAATGAATGAGAATAACAATGCTAGTGAAGTGGGTGCATAACAATGCAATTGGAATGGGCATCACAATGCAAGCATGAGAAGTGCATAACAATGCGGGTGGAAGGATGCATAACAATGCAAGTGGAATGTGCATGACAACGCATATTTGAAACGAAATGCTGAATAAGGGAATACAAGCCTTAACGAGACCAGCTTAAAACGCGACCTCCGATTTACCTTTCGGAGGGGTTTACAACACATTCAGCTCAAAAACGGGCACACCCTGTTCATATTAGAGAGAGATAACATCTGTTGCTGCTTTAATCGCCATTCTAACTTGAAGCAGGCTTACACTTGGGATAGAGGCACGCTCATTCTTCAAAACACTGACAAGGTCTGAAGAGGTACATCCGGAATACAATCTCAGAATTCGCTGAAGGTGAAACACACTCAGATGCTTCGATTTTTCCTCTTTTCTTTGGCTTTGCAGTTTGGAACCCACATAGCTTCAGATAGGTCCTTGTTTCACTGTTCTCACATGACCTGGGTTAAACCCTGCAGTTTTCGAAAGAACAAATTCCTTTTTTGCACAAATGTGGAGAATGGCACAGCACTCTGAGCACACAACAAATCATTTTTGAAATTGAGAAAATGAGTTCTCGACTGGGTATTGAGCCTACAACTGAACACAGCAAAGACGACCCAACAACGAATAATAAAGGTAAACAACCTAAACACACCGAGACACACTCGAAACGACTCAAAGCAAGAATCGAGAAAAACAAAACAAAAGACACGACACACAGACGTGTTACAAAGACAAGAGACCTCTCAGTGCACGAGGAGCCAGTTTCTCTAGGTATTATTTCCCACCCTTTCTCATTTGTGATTCTCACATCACTCGGCCCTCAAGCTCTGTTTTTATGAAAAAAGCCCTTTTCCTCACTTTTTCTCTCAGCGCACATCTCTCTATTCTTCAATCTCTCATTTTAAATTCCTCTCCTGGGTGGTTGATGGATAAACAGCAAGTTGTGGGCTCGTGCCCCTAGCATTTTGCTAGATTCTTCTTCTTCTGCGCTCAGCTAGTGAGTTTCTCCCACAGAGGGGCTGTGCTACAACTAGGTGTGTAGTAAATCTGCAACTGACCTCGGTTGACGATGCTTTGCTGGGGAGTTTGGACGTGATCAGATATGTCCAGATGAGGAAGTGGAATATCTTGCCCCATTCCAGTTCGTGCTTTGCACTTGGCTTGATACCTCATTGCTCGGAGGGTGAGAGAGCTTTCAGCCCTTTTGCTGTTAACTTCAGTTGTGCCCTTTTCTGGCAGGTAGAGTGCCCTTCTTGGCAAGTATTGTGGCAATGGGGAAAGGACAGAACATCTGACTCAACTGTGCCCCTAGTTCATCATGTTGACCATGTTTTGTTTTTGCTTTCTACTAAAACAATTTTGACCAAAATGAGAGTTAGATTAACATGCTTGTTCAATTTTTGATTTGAGATCATGCAAGTTGGGTTATGAGTACTGAAAATTTTCCTTTTTGGGTCCAAGAAAGTGGTCCAGTTTTAGAAAAATGGAATAATTTTCGAGAGAATTAGTCAACCTCAGTAAAAATTCTCAAAAACTGTTTTTGCAAACGGCCATTGCTTAGCGAGCAGGGAACCTACTCTTGAGATGCACAACCTCATATCCAAAGGAAAACTGCCCCGTGCTTGAAGAGAGCTGCATGGCAACGGAAAGTTGCCCCTTGTTTGAACGGCATCGCGGCGCGTCGAATGGCAATGGAAAGTTGCCCCTCGTTTGAATAGCACCGCAGCGCATTGTAGTCAGTCCTTAGAGTGTCGAACACAACCAAATCCTCAGATACAGAGAAGACAAAGATGACCAGAACCATCGCATAGACACAATCAAATTTGAAGTGTTTTACGGCTGGACTTCAGAATGAAGTTGCCTACGTATCCCAAACATGGGAATCAAGCCTTACGTAGTTCGGGGTTAAGGTACACTCGGGTATTTAACCTCTCCTTTTTATGCTCTAACTTTTGCCAAGGCGCCTGTTGTAGGTTTTCAACCTTGCGAGCTTTGTTTTTCTGATTCTCTTCTTTTTTTTTTCTTTTCATGTTTTCTTCGCATTTTTTTTCTTCTTCTTTTCTCTTCTTTTTTTTTGTTCTTTTTCTTCTTTTCTTGCTCTAACTTTTGCCTGGGCCGCCCTTCCGAGTTTTCGACCCAGCGAGCCTCTCAAGGGTAAAAGTGTAGCTTTGTCCATGTCAAATGGTTTTGAGATCCTGAAGTCATCTGAATCCAAGAGAATGGCTGCTGTTCGCTGATGATGCAGGAGTCCATCCAATGGAGGGGCTGAATTTGCCCCTAGTGTTGTGGATCGGAACTCAGTTGTTCTTCAGCAATACTTTCTTCTTTCTTCTCTTCCGGGATTTGGCATTCTTGCCAGTCTTCATTGATTTGCAGGATGATCCATCTTCGGCTCTCCGAGCACATCTGACATTTTTCTGCCCCTAGGTCGAGGGCTGCTTCAAATCTGGCCACACAGGCCTCACATTGCGGTTGACCGTTGAACATTCTGAGTTTAAGGTTCGAGGTCGGAAAGTGAAGGGGGGTCGAGTCTCAAGGCTGAGAGCGGTCCTAAGCTGCACAATCTCAAAAGCGATTCCACACAGGTCTTCGCAGGACTGCGTAAAACATTTTTTGAAAGTTTTTAAGAAAGCGACAAATCGCTCGCGTTGAAGATAGTGTAGAACCAATCCGGATCAAGCCAGGGTCCTTCTCAGTGCTCACACCAACAAGCATAATCTCATTCATTAAAGGCTTAGCACGTCTCTCTTTCTCTCAGTTTGATCAAAGTTTTGCAAATCCCGAGGAATTACTCTCTCTTTGTTTTCACCGCAGTGTTCAAAAAGTTTTGAAAAACTCAGGTCATTACAATGACTTCAAGGCACAGAAAAGACAGAGTTCTTAGTCAAATACTGCCATCTCATTCAGAACTTCCGGCATAACTGGCACACGGCAGAAGCAAACGCGAGAGCATGAAAATCACTGCTGTTTCATTCAAAATCTGTTGGCACAACTGGCTCCCTGGCAGGAACAGACTCAAAACAAAACGAAAAGACAAATGCGAAACAAAATGGTGATGCCCGAGGTAACACCCCTGGAATCACCCGACCTTTGTACAACAGGATTGACTCGATACAACAAGACAGACCCTACTGACTCAGTATGAAAAGACTGACTCAAAACAAAAGGACAGACGCAAAACAAAACAATAAGACTGACTCAATACCCAAGTCAGAATGTAGTATTGGCCAAATGCTCAGGACAGTGCGTGCCATTCCCACGTCTGAGTTAATCGAGTGCCACCCGCAACTGGTTCATCCCCCGATCACATAACAACACAAGTCCAGAGTATCCGGGGGATATTAGACCCTTCTGAAGCTATGGTTCCAAGACTACTTAGTAAAAGAGAAAACAGACAGCACCTCAGCCTGATTTCACGATAACCCATATGAGCAGAGCTGAATGATTGTGCCCCTACAAAATTCTGTCCAAAATTCCGCCGGTAAACTGATACCCTCAGGTAAACTGAATCCCAAAATACTGAACTGGTGCCCGCAGGCCTGATGTCCAAACTCGCGAATTGATACATGCATTCCTGTAGAGACGCACTCTAAAGCACATAACAGATAAGTGAGAGCCAAAACACCCCTATGTTGGGGTAGGGTTTCCCTGTCCTATTTTGTCAGGAGCTAGGATTTCACTACGCACGCAGCGATCTCAAACAACCTATATTAGGTAAGCAACCTGTCCTAGTTTGGAATGGTCACTACGGTTCCGAATATGCACTAGGTCGAATGGTCAAAAGGGTGCCTCGGTAAAACCGGGGTTTGTGTTCCCATACTGGCAGAGCCCACAACTGGTCAGCCTTATGGTCATGCCTTGACAAGACAAGCCTCCGGCAAACCGTTCAGGAATAGCAGATGGCAAACACGGTGTCCTAGGTGCACCAATGCAAATGCAATGCAAAGAAACACACAAGTGCAGTCAAAACCAGATATCATGAGTTCGAGTCAAGTTCTCTAAATCCCCAGCAGAGTCGCCAGAAACTGTAACAAGCCCGCGGGGGACCTCGCTACAGTTCGGACTCGATTTTGTGTTACGGTTCTTAATCTGAACCAAAGAGTCCAAATCCGGCAAATCGTTTTGAGAAATTAGATTTTTAGAAAAGAAGTGCCAAACATGGACTGCTTTGCCAGATACAGAGTCGCCACCTAAATATTTTATTTTTGGAAAATTTAGGAAACCCTGACTCGCTGCCTAAGGCCAGGTGTCCGTCATCATCAAAGTTGCCTCGGCTCGGGAACTTGGGTACGATTGGGGAAGGTTACTTCGTGAGCACCCCCGCTCGCCAGGTCAAAGACCGGCCTCTACTAACCATGATATCTAGTTTTGAAAACATTGTGCGTTCTTATTCCGGTTATTAGCCTAGATTTACTATGTGATGCGCACAGCATACAAGTATAGACCGGGTTGCCTGAATTGAAACAAAACATTTCATGTTTGTTTTTGAAGATGGTTTGATGGTGCTACCCGCAGGTAGGCTAAGACGTGGATTTGCCACCCTTGAGTGGGCTTAGAAAACATGATTTTGCCACTATCTAGTGGGATTAAAACACACATTTGATGAACTGTTCCAATTCAAATAACCCAACCTTCACCCACAGGCATTCAGACAGTTATATCACATAAGCATTTAGCCTCATGGTAAGCATGCTATCATGGCAGTCACTCACACGCATGCAAGGATGCTAAAGCATAAAAACTTACCGAGTACTCCAAGCCAAAACAGAAGCTAATTAGAAATCCATACATGATCCTAATTATACAGAAATGCCTAATGCAACACATGCAATAATGCAACTATAGCAGGCTCGGCTACTCTAAACATGGTATATGGGATGCTACAGCTAACAAGTATTCAACTTAGAATTAAAATACGAATACAGTTAGTATGATGCGCCGAGCCCGGTGCATGCAAGACAAATGAATAAAATGCAAACATGCTATCATACTATATGCTAATTGAAACATGCCCTAATCTAACCATCATAAGCAGGTAAATAAAAGGGAAGAAAGACGTGGGGTTGGAAGACATACATCACACTCACGCACACTTATTACAATTATGCCATCGCACAGAGGGTCCAAAAGAATAATATACAGTCCCGAATAGTACAGTCCAAATAAATAATACAGTCCAAAATATGTATAAATTCCTAATTAATTAACAAATTAACTAAGAAAACAATAAACTGGCATGCAAGCCAGGGACTGTCTTGACTCTTCTTCAGATGATGAATGATGCATATCCGGGTTGCCTTGTGCAGAAATCCACTACGATGCCCCAATTAGCCTCTGTTTGCAATTGTTTTTGGAATGCGCGCCAAGCCCCGGAAGACTGCTGATTCTTGATTTGTTGCAACAGAGAGCAGGAAAGGGGCATGGCAATGTATTTTCACAAATGTATGCATGCCTCGATCCTCGTGCCACCAATCATGCATCTCGATGCATGATGGCCGAGGAGTCGAATTGCACAACTCAATATAGAATGAATGCACATGAAAACTCAACTAGACCTAACCTCATCATGGGTAATCCGGAGTGTCGGTGACTGGGGAATTGAGATACGTTCCGTCACTCGGAGTATGAAACGTACCTCGTTTCTCGTGCTCGGGCTAACTCCTATCCCGAACGCAATGCAATATGCATGACATGCATGGATGCAACTAAGATACAACCTAACATGCACAATGCTATGAAATGGCATACACGACGCACGAGGTAACATGGCATACACAATGCGCTAACATACAACCTAGCATACGCAATGCTATGGAATGAAATGGCATACACAATGCATAATGGACTTACACCAACATGAGTGGACCTCATCCACACTCACATAAGAGGCCATTAGATGAAAATGAGACACTCGAAATGCGTGCACACGTGCACACAAACCGAGGACCGACCCTAAGGTACCGAATGCCACTCTAACAAGACACATGGCAAGACATGGGATATGACATACTAGCATGCAAATTTCAGTAGCAAAAATTGATGCAAAACAGCCCCGAAACATGGCAAAAGTGCACCCGATGCATGAAATGAAACCCGAAATCCAAAATTAGGCACATGGAATGACTTATAGCTATACAAAGCATGCATTATTTGAACATGAAGCATGAAGACAGAAGTAAGGCAGTCCCAAAAAATGCATATTTACAGTTTTAAGCAAGGCCAAACAGTGAACACAAATGGGGCTAAGCTAGCATACAAAAATGGCCCTAAAATTGAGATAATGAAGCAAGTAGCAGCTTCTGGCCCCAAATGGCCGAGATCCCTTCAAAAAAGTTGAAGAGGGGCTCAAAACATGGCATTTTACAGTTAGTGACCAAACCCAAAACAGTGCACAAGCAAGCCTAAAATACTATGCAAGATAGGGCCAAAAAGAGGGCTTCAACACAAAGTATACAAAGGATGCCTCAAACCACAAAAGACCCTTAATGAAACATGAAGAGGGGGTCAAAATAAGGCTATTTACAGTTCGGACCAGAACCCAAAAACAGAAGCACAAGGGGCTAACAAATCATGCAAAAATAAGGCCAAAAGAGGGATACAAAGGCAAGTGGCAAATGGAAGCCTCAAACAGTGAGAAGCCCTTCAAAAATGTTGAATAAGGTCTCAAAATAAGCCACTTTACAGTTTACAACATGCCTCAAAACAGTTTATACATAGGTCTAAAATACTATGCAAGGAAATGGCATAAAAGAAAGGTAAAGAAGCAAGTGCCACAAGAAAGCCTCAAACAGTGAGAGGACCTTAAACAAACATGAAATAGAGCTCAAAAAAATTCTATTTTCAGTTTGGGTCAGAGCTCAAAAAAGTAAGCACAAGGAGCTAGAATATGAACCAAGAAAAGGGTCAAAAAGGAGAGAAGAGGACTTACCCTTGAAGACTAATCTTTGACAGCCTTTTGGACCAAAATACAGCACTCCTAGGCTCTAAAGAACAACCTCAAGCTTCTGGAATGGAGGATGAAAGGGTGGGGCTATGGTTTGGTGAAGAACCAAAGGGGTTTTTAAGGCTTAGAGTAGAGAGAGAGAGAGAGAGATTTAATGTGAGAACTCCAAACCAAAATTTTCTAAACCCTAAAATTAGAGCTAGGGGGGTGTTTATATAGGCAAAAGAGTGGGGGAAAAGGGGGGGAAATTGAAATTGAAATTTCCCCCCTAAAAAGGCCAAAAAGTGAGATAAAGAGGCAAGTGGTAGCTTCTGGCCTCAAACCGAAGAGAGCCCTTCAACAAAGTTGAAGAGGGGCTCAAAACAAGACATTTTTTAGTTTATGACCAAATCCAAAACAGTTCACAAGTAAGCCTAAAATACCATGCAAAAATAGGCCTAAAAGAGAGTTAAAGAGGCAAGTGATAGTAGGAGATCTCAAACAGCAAAAGGTCCCTTATCAAACATGAAAAGGAGCTCAAAATATGACTATTTATAGTTTGGGTCGGAGCCCAACAATGCTTTCAAGCAAGGCTCGGGGGCCAAAACGCGCAGCCCGGGGCCCCGAAAACTGACTGTTAGGCACCGGAAGTGGTGTTCGACCACGAAGTCGGTCTCTCGGACCACAGTGTCCCTCAAAAGGGAGGAAATAAGGTATGTGCCAAAAACTGGAGCAAACGGAGGTGGTTAAGCGGTCCCGAACCGAGGCACACGGCTGTCGACTTCGAAAAACCGAAAACCGGGCTCCAAACGGAAAAAATGGCCTACGACCACGAAACGTAGCCTACGGCCACTGAGAGATGATCTACGAGACCTCTCCCTCCCTTCGGGAAGAGGAAACAGAGAAAACGGAGCCTGGTTCGCAAACCGAGGCAAAGCACAAAAGAGTCCGGAAGTTCGGAGGCAAGGCTCGCAGCCGGGACTCCGCAACCTCAAAACGAGTACAATATGCAACATCATCAAGCGCCAATCGGTGATGTCTGAGTCTTAAGGTCGGTCAAAAATGGGGTGTCTACAGAGGCACCAAATGTCCAGGGAGATACGGACATTCCGATAGGGCCACCTCCGCTCCTAATTCCACCTCAACTATCCAAGGCACCTACACCTATCAACCTGCTAGACTCTCTTTTGAGTTCGAGGTGGACCCCACAGCATTAAAAGTGTGCAAGCTTGAAAAGCTGTTCAAGAAGTCTCAGGGTGTGAAGTTCATTCCAGATATTGAGGATGGGTACACCGACTTGGCCGTGACGCTGCCAGACCGGTTCGAGATGCCACATATCAACCGCTCTGATGGTTTTGGAGACCCAATGGTGCACCTCCACCTATTTTTTGATATCCTGAGGCCAATGGGCTTGACCACCGCCCAGAAGCTGTCACTATTTGGCTGAACCATCTCTGCGATAGCCTCAATCTGGTATGCAAAATTAGACAACTCTGTGAAACAGAATTTGGAAGAAATGGCCGAGGCCTTCATTGTTCAATACTCCTATAATACACAGATCGAGGTCACAACTCGTGATCTCGAAGTCATCCACCAAGAGCCAAAGGAGAGTTTCTCAGAGTTCGTGGCGAGATGGAGAGCAAAGGCCTCAATGATGACTACAAAACCTTCCGACAAAGACCAGATTAGGATGGTTGTGCGCAACCTCCAACCCAGGCTAATGCAAAAGATGATAGTCTTACCCCTCCTTACCTTTGCTGACTTGCATGAGCTTGGAGTACAGATCGAGGACGCTATGAAGCAGGGCCTCATTGACCAGGAGAAGGAGCAGCCCAGGAGGGCGTTTTCCCACAGTTCGAATGGAACCACCAGTGGTGATGCCACTGCAAGATCTTCTGAAGTGGGCATGGTCACCACTACCACATCAAAAATAGCTACCCCATTCATCGGTGCGTTCGGAAGTAGCTCACAAAAAACCAAATATCCACCTCGAGTTAAGAGGGTTTTTACCCCATTTCATATGCTTTTGTCCAAGGCTCTAGAGGTCTTACTCCGGAAAGGACATCTGAAACTGTTGGAACAATGGCCTCCACCCGATCCTATCCTTGCAAAGCATGACCAGACTAAATACTGTGCCCACTATCAACAAACTGGTCATGACACTAACAGTTGCTTTCGTCTTCGCCATGATGTGCAAGATCTGTTTGACAACAAGGTCATTGCCACGCCAGCTTAGCAAAGTCTATCACCACTGGATCAGTGAACTTGGGGGATAGTACAAATATGTGATCAGGGGATGAACCACCTGCGGGCGGCACTCGGTTTACTCCAGACGTGGGAATGGCACGCACTGTTTCGAGCATTTGTGAATGCTAGTTTTTGTACTTTCTGACTCGGGTATTGAGTTAGTTTTTTTATGTCGTTTAGAGTCTGTCCCGTTGCATAGAGTCAGTCTTTTCATACTGAGTCAGTTAGGTCTGTCTTGTTGTATCGAGTCAGTCCTGTTTTGTTATAGTCGGGTGATCCCGGGGGCGTTACCTCGGATATCACTATTTTTGTTTTTGTGTTTGTCTTTTTGCTTTCTTTTGAGTCTGTTTCTGCCTTGGAGCCAGTTATGCCAACAAATCCGAATGAAACAGTAGTGATTTTCACACTCTTGTGTTTGCTTCTGCCTTGCGCCGGTTGTGCCAGAAGTTTGAATGAAACAACAGTGCATTTCACCTGCTCTTTTGTGCCTTTAAGTCATTGTATTGACCTAAGTTTTTCAAAACTTTTTGAACAATGTGTTGAAAACAAAGAGGAAGGAATTCCTTGGGATTTGTAAAATTTGATCAATTGAGAGAAAGAGAGGCATGCTAAGCCCTTAATGAATGAGATCATGTTTGTTAATGTGAGTATTAAGAATGATCCTAGCTTGATCTAGATTGGTTTTGCATTGTCTTCGACGCGAGCGATTAGTCGTTTTCTTAAAAGCTTTCAAAAAATGTTTTGCGTGGTTCTACGAAGACTTGCGTGGAATCATTCTTGAGATTGTGCAGCTTAGGATCGCTCTCAGCCTCGAGACTCAACCCCTTTTGCTTCCAAACCTTGAACCTTAATTCAGAATGTTCAACGGTCAACCACAATGTAAGGCCCGTGTGGCCGGATTAGAAGCAGCCCATGAACTAGGGGTGAGAATATCAGATGTGATCAAAGGAAGCTTGCGAAGCTAGATCAAAAGCAGCCCTTGAACTAGGGGCAAAAATGTCAAAGGTGCTCGAAGAGTCAAAAAATTGGGATGTTTCTCAAGCTAACAAAGATCAGCAAGAATGTCAAATCCCAGAAGGGAGGAAAGAAGAAAGTATTGCTGAAGGATAACCGAGTTCCTATCCACAACACTAGGGGCAAATTCAGCCCCCCCCATTGGATGGACTCCTGCATCGTCAGCGAACAACAACCATTCTCCCGAATTCAGATGACTTCAGGATCTCAAAACCATTCAACATGGACAAAGCTACACTTTTACCCTTGAGAGGCTCGTTGGGCTGAAAACCCGAAAGGGCGACCCAGGCAAAAGTTAGAGCAAGAAAAAAAGAAGAAAAAGAACCAAAAAAAAAAGAAAAATGAAAAGAATGAAAAAAAAGAAAAGAAGAAAAATGAAGAAAATGAAAAGAAAAGATGAAAAAGAAAAAAGAAGAAAAGAAATGAAAAGAAAAGAAGAACAAAGCTCGCAAGGTTGAAAATCCAGAAAGGGCGGCCTTGGCAAAAGTTAGAGCGCAAAAGGAGAGGTTAATACCCGAGTGTACCTTAACCCCGAACTACGTAAGGCTTGATTCCCATGCTTGGGATACGTAGGCAACTTCATTCTGAAGTCCAGCCGTAAAACACCTCAGATTTGACTGTGTCCATGTGATGGTTCTGATCATCGTTGTCTTCTCTATATCCGAGAGTTCGGTTGCGATCGTCACCTTGAAAACTGGTTACAGTGTGCTGCGGTGCCATTCAAACAAGGGGCAACTTTCCGTTGGCATGCAATGTCGTTCAGACAAGGGGCAATTCTCCTTCGGTTCTGAGGTTGTGCATCTCGAGAGTAGGTTCCGTGCTAGTTGAGCAATGGCCGTTTGCAAAAACAGGTTTGAGAATTTTTACTAAGGTTGACTAATTCTCTCGAAAATTATTCAACTTTTCCAAAACTGGACCATTTCTTGGACCCAAAAAGGAAAATTTTTAGTGCTCATAACCTAACTTGCATGATTTCAAATCAGAAAATCAAACAAGCATGTTAATCTAACTCTCATTTTGGTCAAAACTATTTTAGTAGAAAGCAAAAACAAAAAAATGGTCAAAATAATGAACGAGGGGCACAGTTGAGTCAGGTGTTCTGTCTTTTCCCCGTTGTCAACATACTTGCCAGAAAAGGGCACTCTACTTGCCAAAAAGGGCACTCTACCTGCCAGAAAAGGGCACAACTGAAGCTAAAGGGATGAAAGCTGTCAACAACCTCCAAGCAACGAGGTATCAAGCCAAGTGCGAAGCATGAACTAGAATGGATCAAGATATTCCACTTTCTTGTCTGGACACATTTGATCATGTCCAAACTTCCCAGCAGAACATTGTTAACCGATGTCAGCTGCATATTTGCTACACACCCAGTTGTAGCGCAACCCCCTCTGCGGGAAAGTTCACTGTTGTGAGCAGAAGAAGAGAATCTAGCAGAATGCTAGGGGCAAGAGCCCGTAACTTCCTGTTTATCCATCAACCACCCTAGAGAGGGATGAAAAATGAGAGATTAAAGAATAGAGAGATGTGCGCTGAGAGGAAAAGCGAGGAAAGGGTTTTGAGAGGAAAAAATGAGCTTGAGGGTCGAGTGATGTGAGAATCACAAATGAGAAATGGTGGGAAGTAATACCTAGAGAAACAGGCTCCCTGTGCACGTCTGAGTGTCGTGTCTTTTTGTTTTATTTCGATTCTTATTTTGAGTCGTTTCGAGTGTTACTCGATGTGTTTAGGTTGTTTACCTTTTGTTTTCCATTGTTGAGTCATGGTGTGCTGTGTTCAGTCGTAGGCTCAATACCCCGGTCAAGAACTCGTTTCTCAATTTCAAAAATAAAATCGTTTTGCACTCCAAGTGCCGTGCCATTTTCCACATCTGTGCAAAACAATATTCGTTCTTTCATAAAACCGCAGGGTTCAACCCAGGTCATGCGGGAACAGTAAAACCAGGACCTATCTGAAGCTATATAGGTTCCAGACTGCAAAACAAAAGAAAATAGGGAAATGTTAGATATCTGAGTTTGTTTCAACTTCAGTAAGTTCCGAGATTACATTCCGTGTGTACCTCTTCAAGTCTTGCCAAATGCTTTGAAGTATGAGTGTGCCTCTACCTCAAGCTCAAGATCAAGTCTACTTCAAGCCAGAATGGTGATCAAAAGTGCTCTCCCTGAGTACCATTCCCTGCTAGAGGCATCTTGGCTGTGTTCACAATGAGTTCCTAGGAGACCAACTGCGACGGTGGAAACTAGAGTTCGAATGGCTGTCGCCTAGAACGCAAAGGTTCGGGATTTCCGAGACTAAAGTCTGGTTAAAATACCCAGAGGCGTGTCCTCGGCTTGAAATCTGTATGGAAGCCCTAGAGGTTGAGATAGCGTGTATGCACCTCAATTCTGGATACTGAACCAATCTAGTCTGTCACCCTGTTGGAGAATAGGGAAAGTTGTGAATATGATCAGGAAGAAAGGCAGCATCCAAAGTGTTCTACGTGAAGAACCCTTGTCAGTATTCCAGAGCCTTTGTACTGTCAGTTGAAGGTAAGTGTTCGAAGAGCACGAGGGGAGATTACCGTCAAAGTAGAGCGGTTCATCGCCACTCACCCCATGAGGTGCTTTCTAAAGCGCCGCTATGCTTGTTTATTGCGTTCCTTAAACATTATGCATTGTATTACATTGTACCTATCAAGTTTCTTTCTTATTCATGCACGATATTGTATGTACGGTTCATTCAAAGAAGTTCTGTTTGAGATCATTTATTAAGTGTATCAATCATACTTCATTTATTTAGTATATCAATCACACCTCATTTACCCTTAGTGTATCTATCATACTTTATTCATTCGCTTAGTGTATCAATCACACTTCTTTCATTTTGTATATCTATCACACATATTCTCATTTTCTGTTTCTATCACACATATTCTCATTTTCTGTATCTATCACACACGTCCTCATTTTGTGTATCTATCATGCACATATTCACTTCCTTTACTTTAGTGTATTCATCACATTTCATCTATCATACTCTGTTCACATAGTGCATTTATCACACTTTGTGTTCATTTTCAGTGTATTTATCATACTCTGTTCACATAGTGCATCTATAACACTTTGTGTTCATCTTTAGTGTATCTATTATACTCGGTTCACATAGTTCATCTATCACACTTTGCGTTCATTTTTAGTGTATCTATCATACTCTGTTCACATAGTGCATCTATCACACTCTGTGTTCACCTTTTGCGTATCCATCACACTTGTTCACTAAGTGCATCTATCACACTTCGTGTTCACCTTTTGTGTATCCATCACACTTGTTCACTTAGTGCATCTATCACACTCTGTGTTCACCTTTTGTGTATCCATCACACTTGTTCACTAAGTGCATCTATCACACTTCGTGTTCACCTTTTGTGCATCTATCTCACACTCACATTGTGTATCCATCACACGTTTACTCTGTGTATCTATCACACTTCGTTTGTTTCGCGTATTTATCACACGTTTACTTTAGTGTATCTATTGCACATACTTACTCACTCTGTGTATCCATCACACTTCGTTCACTTTAGTGTATCTATTGCACCTACTTACTCACTCTGTGTATCCATCACACTTCGTTCACTTTAGTGTATCTATTGCACATACTTACTCACTCTGTGTATCCATTACACTTCATTCACTTTAGTGTATCTATTGCACATACTTACTCACTCTATGTATCCATCACACTTCGTTCACTTTTGTGTATCTTTCACACATGTTCGTGAGAATTGCTTAATTTTCTTACATCATAACTGCATGAAATGTAGTTTGATTTGCCTTCTTGCTTAAAACTGTCGCATTTATTGTGAATATTTGCTTCATTACAGCTCGCTTTGCATAATCATCAGTTATGTTCGGCTTTGTGCATATCGTTTTGCATTTTGCCCCTGCCTACAGGCATATCTCTTGCTTATCTTGCCTGTTTGTCTAAGTCTTCGGCCTTGTCAAAAATAGGTCGTCTTTGGGCTTTGACATTCACTCCTGTCACTTATGACTTTCGAGTTTTGTCAAA
The DNA here is from genome assembly GCA_022316695.1 of Camellia oleifera. Taxonomy (NCBI): domain Eukaryota; kingdom Viridiplantae; phylum Streptophyta; class Magnoliopsida; order Ericales; family Theaceae; genus Camellia; species Camellia oleifera. The sequence continues at coordinate 67,519,577 of CM039311.1, read as the reverse complement.
GAGGGACAACTGTAGACACCTCATTGTTGACCGACCTTAAGACTCAGACGTCATCGATTGAACGCTCGGTGATTGCGCATGTCGCGCTCGTTCGAAGGTTTCGGAATCTCGGCTGAGAGCCTTGCCTCTGGGTCTCGGGCCCCTTTTGTGCTTTGCCTCGGTTTGCGAACCAGGTTCTGTTTTCTCTTCCCGAAGGGAGGGAGAGGTCTCGTAGACCATCTCTCAGTGGCTGTAGGCTACTTTTCGTGGTCGTAGGTCGCTTTTCCCGTTTGGAGACCAGTTTTCGGTTTTCGGAGCCGTCGGCTGTGCGCATCGGTTCGGGACCGCTTAACTTTCTCCGTTTGCTCCGGTTTTTGGCACACCTTGTTTCCTCTCTCTAGAGGGACACTATTGCCCGGGAGACCCCCTTCGTGGTCGCACGCCACTTTCGGTGCTTCACAGTCAGTTTTCGGGGCCTCCGGCCGCGCGTTTTGACCCCCTAACCCTCATTTTGCATCCGTCTTGGTTCATTTTTGGCATGGACCCTATTTTTATTGTTTGAAAGGTGGTACAAGGGTGGGAGACCACCTTTTCTCCTTGGAGACCACTTTTTCCCGGTCGGCCGATTTTCTTGACAAGTAAGTGGTCTCTCTCACTTTTGGGCCATAATTACTGGTCTCCCACCACACCACTTGCTTGGATTTCATGTGGAGACCACCCTAGGAGGCCACCAACCAGTTGACCCTTTTGACCCTGGTCGGCCGACCACCTGAACTGGTCGGCTTATTCCCCCTTGTCTTGTCTCTGTGAGTGTGTGCCAGCTGGAAGCCACAGAGTGCATCCTCCATAAGCTTCTAGGAGAAGCTTTGGACCCTTGGTTCTATAAAGGAAGGCCTCCCCTTCCTTGTAGAGGATTCATAAACTGGTTTAAGGCTTGTGCATACATTTCCCTCTATATCTTTTTATCTTGTGTTCAAAAGTCCCTTATTCTTGGCCTAGTGCATACCACCTCTTAGCCTAACACCTCCAACACCAACCTAAGCTTCTTGGGGGGTCTTGAGAGGTCCTAAGTTCTGAGTTTTTGGTCTCAAAGTTGCTGGAGTTGCTGAGCTACAAGGGTAACACTTCTTTCTCTCTTTTAAGCCTTATTTTGCTTCATCTTTTAGCTATATTTGAAAGCATATTTGGGCTTTGTCATAAACTGAAAAAAGTCTTATTTTGAGGTCTTTAACATGTTTGTTTAAGATCATTTTTCTGTTGGGGGTCATCTACCCCCTTGCATGCTTGTTTTCACCTTGTTTTGAGCCATGCACTTAAGCCTTTGCATTGACCTTTGTTTGGCCTCTTAGCCACTGAAATCCAGTGGATTTTTAGTGGCTAGCATGTTATTTTGAGCACCAAAATCAGAAAGGGGTGACCCTCTCACCCCTTGTCTTGTTTACTAGCATATTTGGCCTAACAAAGGAGCCTTTATTCGCATGCTTCCAAGCCATGTTTCAGGCCATTTTTGGTGGGTTTTTGGACCTGCATAGGCTCTATCTAGAGCCCATTTTTCCATTTTGGATGTCCATCTTGTATGTGTAGAACAACCCTCTTTATAGCCTATCAAAGGAGCCTATCATTCTTGCATGCATAGACCAATTTTTAGTGGATTTTTGGGCTTTATTTTGCATTTCATACCTCTGACTTTTGTTGGTTTGGTGGCCTCTTAATTGCCTCATATGCTTGTAGTGCAAATCCTCTTTACTAGCTTACATTGCATGCTATTTTGGCCTTTGATTCTAGCACTTTTTGGCCATGCTTTAAACTAATTTTGTGCATGCTTTGGACTGCCTTAGCTTTGTTTTTATGCCTTATGGTCGAATGATGCTTGCTATGCATAGTTGTAGTTCAATACCCTTGCCTAGCTTTGAGTTTTGAAGCCTATTGCATGCTTATGTTGAGGTGTTTCCATGTTTTGGGGCCATTGTGCATCATATTTCAGAGCTTACATGTATGCCATATTCCCATGTTTTTCACTCTTTAAATGCGTTTGAGAGTCGTGCTTGTATGCCTCATTTTTGGACCATCGCATGAACTTCATTTCTATGCATTTTGAGCCATCATTTTAGGCCATTTTCCTAGTCTTGGACCTGCCTAGGGTCTATTTGGGGCTAGTTTTTCCGTTTGTGCATTGCTTTGTGTACCTCTAGTGTAATCCACTTCACTAGTTTCGGTATTCGGGCCATCTAGCATGCATTGTGTGAGGCCTTTGCATGATTCGTGTCCATCTTGCATGTCATTTCAGAGCTGAAAAATGTATAATTGTATGCCATATTTCATCCCTTGCCATACCTTGGTAGAGTGGCATTTGATGCCTCAGGTTCGGTACGTTGCATTGGGCATGTTTGCATGTGTGTTGTTACTTCATTTTTACCATGAATGGCCATTGATTTGAGTGTGGCTGAGGTCCTTTCACTTTAGTTTAAGTCCATCCTGCATTATGTATGCCATATCCATGTTGTCACATGCTCAATCGTCGCATTGTGTATGCTTTGTTCATGTCTTCATGCATGTCCATCTTTGTATGTGCATTGCATATGCCATATAATTCACGTGCATTGAGTATGTCATTTGTAGTTCATAGCATTGCGTATGCTAATTGTGTCTTTGCATGTCATTCCTTGCATGTCTTAGTTGCATTTCGTTTAAGATTTCATGCTAGTTGTTGCATTGTGTTTGCATGCCATGTCATTTTAGTTGTTGGATAGTGTTTGGAGTAGGGTTTAGTCCAAACACGGGAAACGAGAGACGTTTTGTACTCCAAGTGACGAAACGTGCCTCGATTCTTGGTCGCCGACACTTCGGATTACCCATGATGGAGTTTAGGCCTTGTTGTGTTCATATGTGCATTCATTTTACATCGAGTCGTGCAATTCGACTCCTTGGCCATAATGCATCGAGATGTGTGATTGGTGGCACAAGGATCGAGAACTACACTCCCTAGAGCCTGTGCAATGACGGGGAGAGTGGTCATGCACACATATGTTGAAAATACTTTGCCATGCCCCTTTCTCGTTCTCTGTTGCAGCAAATTGGAAACCAGCAGCAAAAACTGGTCAGCAACCTTCTGGAGCTTTGTACAGTGTTCTGGGACCAATTGCAAATAGAGGCAAATTGGGACATCGCGATGGATTTCCCGACAAGGCGACTCGAGCATGCATGCATCCTTATTATTCAAGACCGAGCTGAGGCAGTCCATTTTGTTTAATTCGCATGCTAGTTTCATTACTTAGTTTATTCATTAATTAATTAATGTTGTGTAATAATTAGTTTAATTAGTTTAGATTAGCTAGTTTATTCTGTACTATTCATTCGGACCCTCCGAGAGAGGGCAATGTTGTAATAAGTGTACGTGTGTGTGATGTATGTCTTCTAACCCCACGTCTTTCTCCCTTTTATTTACCAGCTTATGATGGTTAGTTTAGGGCATGTTTCAATTAGCATACTTATACTCGTATGTTTGCATCTATTCATCTGTCTTGCATGCACCAGGCTCGGCGTATCATGCTAACTGCATTGTATTTCAAGTCCGGGTTGAATACGTGTATCACTTGTTGCATTTCATATGCCAGTTTAGAATAGCCGGGCCTATCTTAGTTGCATTTTTGGATGTGTTGCATTAGGTATTTCAGCATAGTTAGGATTCACGCATGATTTCTAACTAGCTTCTTTCTTTGGCTTGGAGTACTCGGTAAGTATTTATGCTTTAGTATCCTTACATGTGTGTGAGTGACTGCCATGATAGCATGCTTACCATGAGGCTATGTGTTTATGTGATATAACTTCCTGAATGCCTGTGGGTGAAGGTTGAGTTGCTTAAGTTGGAATAATTTGTCGAAACCCGTGTTTTAGCCTACTTGCGAGTAGCAAACTTTAATTCATTTTCAAAACAAACGGATATGAGATGTTTGTTCTAATTCAGGCGACCCAGTCTATACTTGTATGCTGTGCGCGTCACATAGTAATTCTAGGCTAACAAACTAGAATAAGAGCACATAATATTTCCAAAAGTCGATATCATGGTTAGTAGAGGCCGATCTTCGATCGGACGAGCGGGGGTGCTCACGAAGTGACCTTCTCCAATCGTACCCAAGTTCCCGAGCCGAGGCAACTTTGGTGATGACGGACATGTGGCCTTAGGCAACGAGTCAGGGCTTCCTAAATTCCCCCAAAATAAATATTTAGGTGGCGACTCTGTATCTGGCAAAGCAGTCCATGTTTGGCACTTCTTTCAAAAAAATCTGTTTTCAAAAACGATTTGCCGAATTTGGACTCTTTGATGATTCATCGGTCTTGCATTGCACTCTGCGAGATTAGATACAAGACCGTGACATTGAGTCCTGAACTGTAGTAAGCCCAAATGAACAAAACGGGATTTCCTCCCGGGACGTTCGGGAACGTCTACATGGTGCTAACATGAATTGTGTACAGGAAGGATTAATTCTAACCAGATATTTTCATAAAACTACCCAGTCACTTACTAATACTAGTGGTAATTCTATGTATATTAAGTATAAGATACCTGAAGCTCTTATCTGTAACTAGGGCATTTGTTTATCTACATCTTTTGTCCTTATCAGAAATATGTCTCCAATTATTATTCTGGGTACACCATTTTTATGTCTATTAATGTCTATTACTAAAATTGATCCTACAGGCAATCATATGACTATCAGTAATCAACCACTTATTTTTGAATTCGTAATAGACCCTATACCAAAGAACTTGATCAAGTTTGTGATTTAAATGCTTTCAAGGAAAAAGAAATTAATTTTCTTCAAACATAAATTCATTTTCTTACAATTGAACAAAGATTACAGCAATCTTCTTTACAGAAGAAAATTCAGCTTATTGAAAAAGAATTTCAAACCAAAATTTGTAGTGATCTTCCTAATGCTTTTTGGGAACGAAAGAGACACATTGTCTTTCTTCCTTACGAACCACATTTTGATGAAAAATTCATCCCAACCAAAGCTCACCCTAGTCAAATGAAAAAAAGATTATCTTGAACTTTGCAAAACAGAAATTAATTCTCTTCTTCACAAGAAATTACCACACTAGTCACTCACCTTGGAGTTGTACAACATTTTATGTTAATAAAAATGCAGAGATAGAAAGAGGTGTACCAAGATTAGTAATTAATTGTAAACCTCTTAATGATGTTTTAAAATGGATCAGATATCCACTTCCAAATAAAAAAGATCTTTTAGATCGTTTACAGGATGCTATTATATTTTCAAAATTTGATCTTAAATCAGGATATTGGCAAGTACAAATTGGAGAACAGGATCGTTATAAAACAGCTTTTACAGTACCTTTTGGGCATTTTGAATGGAATGCCATGATGTTTGGATTAAAAAATGCTCCCTTAGAATTTCAATATATCATGAATGATATTTTCACTCCTTATACAGAATTTGCTATCTGTTATATAGATGATATTTTTATTTTTTCATTCTCTATTGATCAGCATATTAAGCATCTTAATATATTTAAGAATGTTATTATCAGAAATGGTTTGGTTGTTTCTGTACCAAAAATGAAAAACTTCCAAACAACAGTAAAATTTTAGGACATAATATTCATAATGGAAGTATTATACCTATTAACAGAAGTTTATATTTTGCATCTAAATTTCTTGATGAAATCAAAGATAAAAACCAATTACAGAGATTTCTTGGTAGCTTGAATTATATTCGAGACTATTATCATCAGTTATCAAAGAATGCATCTATCTTGTGTACTCGATTACAGAAAAATCATCCCCCTTGGACTATTGAACATACCCAAGCAGTATAGAAAATTAAGACAAAAGTTAAACAACTTCCTTGTCTCCATCTTCCTAATCCATCATGGAAGAAAATTGTTGAAACCGATGCTTCTAACCAGGGTTATGGTGGTATTTTGAAACAAATTAACCCTACCACTTCAATAGAAGAACTTTTACATTTTCACTCTAGTAGTTGGAAAGGACTTGCTTTAAACTATCCCACTATTAAACAAGAATGTTTAGGCATTGTTAAATGTGTTTTAAAATTCCAAGATGATTTACTAAATCAATATTTTCTTATTTGCGTTGATTGCTCTGCAACAAAATAGATTTAAAAAAAAGATATTTTGAATCTGGCATCTAAATAGATATTCGCCACTTGGCAAAGTATTTTAGCAGTATTTGATTTTGATATTGAATATATCAAAGGTGAACAGAATTTTTTACCCGACGTTTTAACCAAAGAATATTTGCAGGGCCCAGGCAACTCATGACCAGTCGAGGCCGGGACCGCAGAGGCTGTGATCGGGGATCTAATTCCTACCAAACAAAATTTCTAAGGCTTCAAGCCTCTATCAGTAAAGGTGAATCTAGTCAAATGGTTAAGGATATTCTCCTTAAAACTAAAGAGCAGTATACAACCAACAATATTATTGAGGAAACTATTCTTTATATTGAACCAGCAGACGAAAAATGAATGATAGATCCGTGGGAAATTAAGCGCCGGTATCTTACCCTGCAATAGTTTCCCCATCACTTTGACCAGTACCGTTATGTTTATGAACAGATACTTGTTGAGACTACTGCAGCTAAGATCAAGCATACTTTGCATGATCCCTCCAAAATTGCCAGTCCTATCCAGTATAGCAAAATTACTATCCGCAACATTATGCCTGTTACAACTTGGGGCATCCATCCCCATACAACTCGTCAGCTCGACATCCGTAACAGAGAAACTCGGTATAGTTATTGGGACTATATCGATGCTTTTACCTAGACATTTTACCACCAGAATCCTATTAATAACCATTTATGGTTTATTCATATTTGCCCTGATGTCCTTAAAAATGATGTCCCTTCTTGGTTCCTCGTTTGGTGGGATAAATTTGGGTGACTGTTAGAAGTTTTACCAGTACCAATCGGGGAAGCCTATAATGAATGGCATGTTGCATATTTCCATTTACTAGCAAACAGGGATATTTCTATCACAAAATCCTTAGTCCATTTCACAATCCGTTTTGGTATTTCATGGACTTGAAAATGGGACTTTCAGTGTGATTATTAGAATAAGATCCCACGTCTCAAAAGGGTTTTCTTTATGAGATGGTGGGATAAGGGTATGGACCCTACTCTAATAGAAACTGTCCAGAAAATGAAGGCACATTCTTAGGCTTGTTGGAAGGCTGTTCGAAAAACTATTCCTAGCCAACCAGTTACTCAAAATCTATTCTTACAAATCTAAACAGAATTAAGACAAAAATATCCGATTTGTTCGAAATTGAATTAATTGTCAAAATCATGGATTTTATGAAGGAGCAGTTTCTCCAAACTATTTCTGGAGATGATACCTCTATGAGATCTATTACCAGTAGCCAAGATCATGAAGATCTTGACCAAGATGAAAATGAATTTGCTGTGTTAGTCGGCGAATCACAAGCACCAGAAGATGATAAACCCAATTTTGGTGATTTTTGGGATTCACTGAGTAGTATGATTGCCGACAAAATCGACAAAGAAAATGATAAAAAAGGAAAAAGCAAAGCATTATGATTTTCACCTGTAATAATCATTCCAGATAAGTGTCGGCACAAGACGACAATTAACAGTAATTCCATATAATGCAACTTTCCGAAAGCAAATTTTTTGGTTGCTATCCAGCACAAAGACCAACAGCCGTCCACTACCAGAAAAAGAAGGTAAGATGCTTAGTCATGAGGATAAGGGTGATCGATTCCACTCTACAAGGACACGCCACATGTTCTCATTTTATCTTATCCTTTCTCGTTCCTTGTATTATAAAAAAGGAAGGTGTAGACACCCCATTTTTGACCGTCCTCAAGACTTGGACATTATCGTTTGAACACTCGATGATTATCCATGTTTGTGTTCGTCTTGAGTTCTCGGAGGTTTCGGCTATGCGCCTTGCCTCAAGACCTCTTGACTCGTTTGTTTTGTGTTTGGTTTTGCACCAAACACTTGTTGTTTTGCTTCTGAGGGTGGGAAATAGCTTGTTGGCCATCCCCACACCTCACCGGCCATGGCTTGAGGCCACCGGCCCTATTTTCTTGCTACCGGCCAAATGTGTTGGCCGGTCGGCATTGTTTTTGGTCGGCCGGCCATTGTTTTGATCAATCGGCCACTTTTTCTGGCCGAGACCTTTGTTTTAGCTTCTTGAGGAAGCTTGAACCTTTTGAACCTTTTTTAGCTTCTTGAGGAAGCTTGAACTTTTTTGGCTTCTCCAAGAAGCTTGAACCTCTTTAGCGTCTCCAAGAAGCTTGAACCTTTTTAGCTTCTCCAAGAAGTTTGAACCTTTTTAGCTTCTTGAAGAAGCTTGAACCTCTTTAGCTTCTCCAAGAAGCTTAAACCTCTTTAGCTTCTCCAAGAAGCTTGAACCCTCTTGTTTCTCTATAAGAGAGAGCCTCTCCCTCATTAGAAAAGGTTCCAAAAAATTTTGCTAAGGCATACACATATATCTCTCTTTGTCTCTACACTTAGGCTTAGAAAGAGTGAAGCTCTTGGCCCCTTTGCACACCAACTCTTAGCCTAACGCCTCCATCATCAACCTAAGGATCTTGGAGGCCATTTTTAGAGGTTGAAGGTTTGGTTTTTGGGTCTTAAAGCTGCTGGTTTTGCTGAAGCTACAAGGGTAACACACTTTACCCTTTTCTGGTCTTTATTTTGCTTCATCTTTTAGCCATACTTGCAAGCATTTTTTAGATTTGTCATAAATTGAAAAAAGTCTTATTTTGAACTCCTTTTGAAGTTTGTTTAAGACCACTTTTGTGTTTGGGGTTGTCTACCCCCTCTTAGGCCTTGTTTGGCCTCATTTTTGTGACTTTTTTGTGAGCTTCGGGACCACCTTGTATTGGCCTTCTCACCACTGAAATTCAGAGGGATTTCAGTGGTGGGAGTGGTGTTTTGAGGTCCTAAGAAGGAAAGGGCCATCCCCTCTCCTTTGTTGTCTTGTTTACTAGCATATTTGGCCTATCAAAGGAACATATGTTTATATCATTTGGAGGCCTATTTCAGGCACTTTTTGGTGACTTTTGGGACCAGCCTAGCCTCTGTCCATGACTGGTTTGGTCCCTTTTTGTTTGCTTCTTGCATGTGTAGAGCAATCCCATTCATAGCTTATCAAAGTAATACTTCATGTTTGCATGTTTCAGTGGGTTTTTGGGTATTATTTGGCATGCCATGAATCTTTTTTTGGTTGGTTTGATAATCCCTCACATGCTTCATATGCTTTTTGTGTAAACCCTTTGTACTAGCTTACATTGCATGTTGTTTTGGCCCTTTATTTTAGCACCTTTTGGCCACACTCCAAACATGTTTTGTTCATATTTTGGGCTGCCTTAGCTCTGTTTTTAGGCCTCTTGGTCGATTGGTGCTTTCCATGCATGGTTGTAGTTCAATACCCTTGCCTAGCTTTGAGTTTTGGAGCTTATTGCATGCTTATGTTGAGGTGTTTCCATGTTTTGGAGCCATTGTGCATCATGTTTCATAGCTGGAAAATATGTGTTTGTATGCCATATTTCATCCCTTGCCATGCTTTGATAGAGTTGCATTTAGTGCCTTAGGTTCGGTCCCTTGCATCAGTACATATTTGCATGTGTTTTATTGCCTAATTCCATAATGTTTGGCCACTGATTTTGGCATACTTGAGAGCTACCCATGTCAGTGTAAGTCCATCTCACCATGTTGTTACATGCTTGTTTCATTTTACATGTTGTTGCATGCTATACATGTCCACATGTTTAGGTTGTATGCCTATTGCATATTGCTTGTTCACATGCTCATATTGCATGCCTAGCTTGCATGCCTAGCTTGCATAGCATTGCATGCATCTCATCCCTCTTGATCAACCATGATTGAGATTGGGTCCCTTTATGTGTTTTGTGCATTTCATTCCATATTGAATTGCACACTTGACTCTTTGGCCATCATGCATGAAAATGCGTGATCGGTGGCCCGAGAGTCGAGTACCATACTCCATTGAGTCTTAAACATGATAGGAAGGGTGGTTGTGCATACATTGCTTTGAAAATGCATTGCCATGCTCTGTTTGCCCTCTGCTGCTGTCAAACAGGATTCTGCAGGAAGAGATGGCCTGTCGGCCATCTTCAGTGCTGGCCAGCCATGCATTGTTGGCTGAGAGCCTCACAACTGGTCGATGACCACTTTTCAATGGCCGGTGACCATTCCTCTTGGCCGGTGACCTCTCATAGTACTCAGGGAGTGTTCCAGAACCAACTTTAGGACTTGTGCAGTCTTCAGAGGTGTAGAGCAGTGTAAATAGAGGTAACTGTGGCATGGCGATAGATTTCTGAGCGGAGCCGAGCATGCATACATTCATCCCTCTTCCCGAGGCCTTTTACTATTTTCCATAGCTTAGTTAATTTGTTTAATTAGTTAAGTGGTTATGTAAATAATTAATTAGCTTGTTAGTTGATTAATTTGTATTATTCTTTAAGACCCTTCGAGCGAGGGCATAATGTTGTAATAAGTGTGCGTATGTGTGATGCATGTCTTCCAACCCCATGTCTTTCTCCCTTTTATTTAACCGCTTATGATGGTTAGATTAGGGCACGTTTCAATTAGCATACTTATGCTCACATGTTTGCATTCATTCATTTGTCTTGCATGCACCGGGCTCAGCGTATCTTACTAACTGCATTGTATTTCAATTCTAAGTTGAATACATGTATCGAATTGTCGCATCTCATATGCCATTTTAGATTACCCGAGCCTATTCTAGTTGCATCTTGCATGTGTTGCATTAACCATCTTAACATGAACTAGGATCATGCATTGATTACTAACTAGTTTTTGTTTTGGCTCGGAGTACTCGGTGAGTGTTTATGCTTTAGCATCCTTGCATGTGTGTGAGTGACTGCCATGATAGCATGCTTACCATGAGGCTAACTGCTTATGTGATATAACTGCCTGAATGCCTGTGGGTGAAGGTTGGATTGCTTGAATTGGGACAATTCATTGAAATCCGTATTTTAGCCTACTTGCGAGTAGCAAACCTCAAACAATTTTCCAAACAAATGGATATGCGATGCTTTGTTCCAAATTAGGCGATCTAGTCTATATTTGTGTGGTGTGTGCATCACATAGTAAATTCTAGCTAATAATCGGAATAAGAACGCATGTGTTTTCAAAAACAAGATATCATGTTTAGTAGTGGCCGATCTTTAATCGGGCGAGCAGGGGTGCTCATAGCTGACCTTCCCCAATCGTACCCAAGTTCCCGAGCCGAGGCAACTTTGGTGATGACGGACACGTGGCCTTAGGCATGAGTCAGGGTTTCCTAAATCTCCCAAAATAAAATATTTAGGTGACGACTCTGTATCTGGCAAAGCAGTCCATGTTTGGCACTTCTTTCAAAAATATGTTTTCAAAACGATTTGCCGGATTTGGACTCTTTGATGATTTATCGGTCTTGCATTGCACTCTGCAAGATTAGATACAGGACCATGACATTGAGTCCTGAACTGTAGTGAGCCCAAATAAACAGAATTCCCCCCGGAACGTTCGGGACGTCTACAGAAGGTCCTTACCCTTGTTGAGGTACAATAGGCAGAATAGAGTTTTTCAGTTTCTATCTAAGTTTTTTAGTTTAACTCTTGTAAGCCTTATCTTTATCTCCCCTTGTAAAAATTTCTCCCCTATATAAATTAAAAGTTGAAGAACTAAGTTGTTTCGAAGAATTTGATTGTAAGTATTTCTTTCTTTCAAATGTATGCCCTTTGTAGATATACTTGTTGATTTATTAAATCTTTTAGAATTTTATATTACAAGTCGTAGTAGTTATTTAATGTTTCTTCAAGATCAGTGTTTGCAGTTGTGGGCTACACAGTAGGTAGAATTTTGTGAACAGCAAATACACGGAATCCAACAACAAATATCGGAACATATCTGTGTGTGGTGGGCCGCCGTTAGGCTTCCACCTCAACAGTAAATTATGAGACCATATATGTTATAATTTGTTTATTATATATTTGTATTATGTGAATTTATATTCCTGGGTTTGTGCTTAATAAGGGTAGATAAGAATAAGGTTAAGTGGGACGTCACTCAAGTCACGTATAGGTTAGAAGACCGTAGTTGCAATGATTGCATATAGATTTGTTGCCTTGTAAACCGTTGACGGACGTGCTTAGCTAGTTCCCTTTTCAAGCCTCTTAATTGGTATTAGAGCCTAATTGTTCTTGTTCTACTAAATTGGTATTAGAGCCTAATTGCATGTGGATTAGGTGAATTGAAACTAGTCCATGGTTGATTATCATTGAATATGATAATCTGGTAAAGACATTGTATATGTATGATTATTTGGGAGGAGAAAGGGGATATACTCCATGTGTGATTATGTGTTTATATACATTGCATATGTATGATTGTTTGAGAGGAGAAAGGGAATGGACTTCATTGTTTGGGGGGAGAAAGGGGATAGACTCTATTATAATTAAGTTGGCTGGAGTATCCTAAGTGAAAGTCTTGAAATTTATACATGGGTGTCGATCCCGTAGACGAAATATCCGTAAAATGGCAGTTAGAAGTGTTTGTGTGTTAATTGTGAAATTGATGAACCTTTGAGTTGTAGTCTCATTTGGGTTATTGAGAAATAATGAAATTGGCTCATGTATTGAAATGAATTGAAGTAAAATGAAATGGAATATGAATTTGATGTTTTTATGAATATATATAAGAGTGTAAATGTTTTACCCCCAGCATTGTATATGCGCATTGCACCTATGTCTTTGTTAAATCTTATATATTGTGTTAGATTATTCCTACTGGGCTGTGGCTCACCCTATTTGGGAAAAACATTTTCAAGTAATGATGATATGTTTCCACCAAGGCAATATCATTGGAGGAATCTTTGGAAAGCAAGAGCTTCTTGTTTTGTTTTATTTTTGTATAGCTTAGGGTTAAATTTGTATGAGCTAGTCTCCTTTTGTTGTAACTAAGCCAAGACTTGGAAAGGTGTAAACTCGAAGGGCATCTATTTTATGTTAAACCCTTTTGTATTATTATCTTCATGTAATGAAAGGACTTTGTACTCTGATTGATATAATTGTTAATTATGCTTTGGATCATATTTATTATATTATTTTTTGAGGCGTTACAACTTTATAAATCAAAAAAATATATATTATGATTATCTTGAAATAATTTAATATTTTATCTTGTGGTATACATAAAATTTATAGGTCAACTTTTATGTTTATAACTTTTTAAATTATTAGTTTAAAAAAAATTAAAAGTTATATAAATCTATTTAGTGTAATTTTGATAATTTGTATTAAAAAAAATTGATTAAATGAGATTAAATGAGTTATGACATACCCCTTCTTGTTATGAAAACATACAAATTTAAAAATTATAATTAAGATAAATATACAATTTTATTATTAAATGTGAATTGAAGTGATATTTAACAATAATTAATATGATGTTTCTATTATTAATCCAATAATTTAAGTTATATTTATTTTGATTTCAATTTCATAACTAAAGATATAATATGAATATAATATACATACGGATTTCTAATCTTTAAGAATAAGAAGGTTTCATTTTGAATTCAGTTTTTTGAAAGTTGATTTTTTTTTTTTGTTTTTTGTGTTTTTTTTAGTGAATATTTTTAAAATTTTAAATATTTTTTTAAATTTTTTTAGATGCACCTTACTTAGATGTATATAGAAAGTAAAATATTTGTGAAAAAATATTTAAAAAATTAATAAATACATAAAAATACGAAAAGTATACTGAATTATACTTTTTAAAGAGTTTCTTTCACGTAAATTAATTTTAAAACTAAATCAAGCATATTTTGAAGTTTAAAAATTGAAATTTAATGTGTAATAAAATATGTTATAATTAGTTAAAATAATGCAATGGGAATCATTTGACATGAAAGATTTTATAGTTTTAATTAATAAAAAATATATTTTTCTTATTCAGCTTATTAAATTTGTAAACAAAATCAAACAAAAAATATTTTGGATCAGCAACCAGCATAACTTGACCTTTGTGGTGCGGGCTGTGTTAGATCTGCCGTTCATTAAACCAAAATACGATGGCCCAACTGACCTACTTGTGTCCACATTCAAACCTTCCTATGGGCCTACAATGGACTCCATTCAATCCTCATCATTACAAAGCCCAATTTAGAAGATCCAGCACTACAAGGTTCACCCTTTCTAAATTTCCATACTCCAAACAATCATTCAAAAGCCCAAATTTGTCTACCATGTTAAACGAATCAAGTTATTCCATACTCGTGTTTATTAAAAGATTATTTGAGTTCGACTCGATAAGTAACTAAATTAAATTTAAATACAATTTTAAGCTTCTTAAATTTTAAAGTCAAAGTTAAACAACTTGCTATTCGACTTGATAAGCTTATATGTACTATAACAAATAAGCTATTGGAGCTTCAATTGTATTTGACTCATTAAAAATTTATTCAAAATCAACTTGTTATATAAATAAACCAAACTTAAACGAATCATGCAAAAGCCCAAATTTGTCCACCAACTGTTAAACGAATAACTTGATTCGATACTCGTGTTTAGTTTGTTAAAAGATTATTTGAGATCGACTCGATAAATAACTAAATTAAACTTAAATACAATTTTAAGCTTCTTAAATTTTGAAGTAAAACTTAAACAACTTGCTATTCGATTTGATAAGTTTATATGTAGTGTAACAAACAAGTTATTAGAGCTCCAATTGTATTTGGCTTATTAAAAATTCATTCAAAATCAACTTGTTGTATAAATAAACCAAACTTAAATAAAATTTTTAACTTATTCAATTGTCAAATTAATTTCGAATCACATATCACTTAACTCGTTTTCAGTAATAAGCATCCATCTCTTCTAAAAAACAGTCATTTTAGAAATAAAAGTAGATTGGTCTTTTGAGTGACTTTAACAACATCAATCAATACATCATCATAGAAAAGAACATGCATTGAATAACAATATGCCTTCCTCACTTGAGAACTCTTCCCATGAGAGCCTCCACCAGGTGCAATATATTGATCGAAATAGGGCCTACTCATGAGAAAAACAAAAGTTCAATATTATTGTGAGTTGAGGTCTTACAAAAATTTATCACAATTTTACTGAATTTAATTTTCATTTGATGGTATCACAATTAAAGATTACAGCAATGCTAGATATCATGAAATTTTTTTCATAAAAATAATCATGAAAATTTTGTGACCCTTGGATTACACTTAGAATAAAGCACCACACACTAATCAAGGTAATCCAAGAATCATAAATTTTTCATGATCATTTTTATGACAAAATTTTCATGATCCCTAACTTTTCCCTAAAACTTAATGCGATGCCAAAGTTATATGTTAGAGTTATGTTCGAGTTAATTGATTATTATTCATTTTTTTGAATTTATTTTTTGATCATTATTTCATTTGTTTGTTTTAGATAGTTTATAATTTAAAATGGGAACATATGCCTCCATAAAAGATAAGGACAGAATTAAATCAACTTGCACACACATACACAAAAGAAAGATACATAGGGGTAGAGAAAGAAATGAGTGAGAGCTGAGAAGAACAGCATAAAATTTATAAAAGAAGATTTTTGTAAAATTAAACATTTAACACCTGAAATTTTGTTGAAAATAAAAAATTAAAGAAAAGAGATGTAAAGATTTAAGAGGCATGCTTAAAATTAAAATGAGAAAATCAAGAAATAATTTTTTTTATTAAGATACAAAAGTATAATTTTAAAAAAATTGAGAAGGGACACTTTCTGGTCCTAACATGACTTTGCCATTGAATAGATTGAAATTTTGTGCGATATAAATTAGAAAAAATTAGTGATAAATCCAAATAGGGGAGCACATGGGGCATTAAAGAAATATAGATATTTTGAAGAAAAAAAAAGAGTTTTATTTTTTATTTTTTATTTTTTTATTTATAGAACTTGTTGGGTGAAAATGACATATTTAAAAGTTTTACCCTTATACTTTTTTTTATTTATATTTTCTATCTATTTGCAAATACCATTGTTAGAAAAGTCATCGGTGGCGGCACACAAATGATACCTAAACATATGGGTGGACAAATAAGTGACACATGGATAAATAGGTGGACAAATAAATAGATAACTAATGATAATATGATCTTATAAATTATTTTTGTCCTTGTAACCCCCAAAAAATATAATTTGGAATTATTGCCCCATAAGTTTTAAAATTGAATGGTTGCCCAAAAGCCTTAAAAATTACATCAACAATAAATTTGATATATGTACGTATATATTTCAAATTTTGTGCACCTTCATAAGTATTTTTTTAAAAATTAATTTTGACAATCTTGTAGTAACTTTGGCCTTTTTACATTATTTGGTCATCGCGTGCAATTTTTCTCATTTGTACGACTTGATTTTATATCAAATTCAAACCAACTTGGAAAAAGCAACTTCAAGACTTCAAACTTTCTGCTTTTTTTCAATCTAACATTTTTATATCTAATAACAACAAAATCCATATCAAACTCCATTTGTTTTACCTTTAATTATTTTTTAGCATACCAAATATTAATCTATAGGGAAAAATATAAAAAAAATTCAGAACTTAACCCTTACAACAAAATAAATCTTCCTTTTTTAATTTTAAAAATAAATCAAAAATTAAAGTTTATATTGACAAGATTAAAAAATCAAAGTTTATTTTGTTGAAGACTTAAATATTGAGATTTTTTTTTAATTGTTTGTAATATTTTTTTTGGGTAAATTATATTAAACCTCCTCAAACTGTTGATCATTTACACTTTACAACCCTAACGTTTTAAACCCAACAATTATCCCCTCAAACTATTTGAATTTGAACATTAAGTCCTTTTGCTAGTCATCTATTAAATATTTGGAAGAAAAATTATCAAGTGCTGTGCATATGATAATTATATTAAATTTTTATAAAAGATAAAATAAGGTACTTTGATCATAAAATTTAATATAATCACCATATACACAATACTTTGACAAATTTTTATCCAAATATCTAATAGATAACTAATAAAAGGACTTAATTTTTAAATTCAAATAGTATGATAGGGGTAATTGTTAAGTTTAAAACATTAGGAAAGGAAAATGTAAATAGTTTATAGTTTAAGAGTGTTTAATATAATTTATCCATGAGTTAAAAATAATAATAATAATAATAATAATAATAATTTACCCTTTTTTATATTTTATTATTTTATGTGAAGGTGAAAACAGTACTTACCATATAGCTGGCAAGCAATATTGAATTCTTCTTTATTTGGTGATCTAATTAAAGTCACTTTCTCTGCATTCACGCTTTGCATTACATTTTAGTGTATGTTGACAAGGATTGGCATCGAAATGTTGACACAGGAGTTGTTTGGGGTGATTTAAATAAATATATTTTTAATTTTATATAAAAAAAATGTGTAAAAAGTAGAGAGGTGATGTGATTTTAAAAAATAAAAAGTGTCCTTATATAGCACATCCTAAACAAGCTCTAAGGGTGTGTTTGATTGGACGGACTGAATAAGGGGGGATTAAAATCTATCGGACTTGAGTTCTGTGACTGTGAATCCCCCGGACTATTTGGTTGGATTGGATTTGTATCATGTGTTTATTTTTTCATGGGATTAGATGTCTGGAAAGAACTATTTTTAGTGAATCCAACGTTTGGTTGGACGGACTGGATAGGATAAATGAACAAAAGATTATTTTACTCTTTTTCAATTGTTTACTAAGTAATAGCAATATTAAACATATCTTTAATATTTTAATTATTTTTAGCTAGATTAAATAAAAGGGAAAATTATTTAGAAGTCCTATTAGGGAGACTTATGTTATATATGGTCCTACTAAAAAACTTATGTTCCCATAAGTCCTATGGGAAGTTTGTTGACACATTTACCCTCAATATTAGTTGTTAATATCATAAATAAGTAATAAAACCATATATAGGAAATTGATATAAACGTAACGTAACGTGACACCTACATAAACGTAACGTGATACCTATATAAACGTAACGTGACATATCTACATAAATGTAACGTGACGTGACACCTATATAAACGTAACGTGACATATCTACATAAACGTAACGTAACGTGACACTTATATAAATGTAACGTGACACCAATATGAACGTAACGTGACACCTACATAAACGTAACGTAACGTGATACCTATATAAACGTAATGTGACATTTACATAAACGTAGCGTAATGTGTCACGTTACGTTTCGCAAACTTAATAAATTTTTATTTTTTTAATCCGTTTATTTTGAAATAGATATATAATCTTAATATATTTTTATTTTGTATTATTAATTATAAAATATTTATTTTTTGAATTTTTTTTTTTTTTCCGAGATTTTTTCTGCCATGTATATGGATACTTGATCCATAATTCCGATCCGATCCGCTTTTGTGTATGTGTGTGTAAACATTCCTGTTCCATATAACTACCCTGATAGATATTTATTTATCCGCAAAGAAATTCGCAAGTCATGTACAGGGGACAGGGACATATAACTACGCTGATAGATATTTATTTATTTCGCAAGATCTGGGGAACGCCGCAAAGAAGATCTGGGAGTGCATATATTTTATATATGTATGAAGAAATATGAGAGGTAAAAAGATTAGGATCTTGTGGAATATATTCTTATGAAAATAGGACTTAAGACTCTATAAGAAATTACACAAGATTTAGCCTAGCATAAGGTTCTGAAAAAGGACTTATAAATAAGTCTCCCTAAATAAAATTTTATTTTATTTTATTTTATTTTTTTCACAATTAAATAAATTTATTTTCCTTAAATTAAATAAATAAATAAATAAAAAGGGTAAAATTTGATTACTGTGTAACCATTACTTTTATTAAAATTTGATTCGTGGGTAAGCATTACTATGTTAAATTTTTTTACACCATTACTGTTTTAAAATTTTACACAATGATTTATTAAATAAATTTGTTTTAATAAAATACAGAGGACATTATTTTTTTTATATTATTTAATAAATCATTAAAATTTCATTTAATAATGTATAACCTGTATAAAAAATTTATATTATTTTTTTAATTAAAATTTTAAATAAATTTTAAATAAAACACCTATTAAAATTTAAATAATGAAATTAAATAAATTATAAACAAAATTTTAAAATAAAACATCAATAAAATATCTATAAAAAATTAAATAAATAAAACATCAATAAAAAGTTAAATAAAATTATTTTATTTTTAAATTGAGACATTTAAATTTTATTGAATTTTAGTAAATATAATACATAATTAAATAGTAGAGGGTTAAAATAGTCATTTTAGCATCTAATCCCAACAGTGGATAGTCTACCACATTCTGTCCCACCCCCCTCCCCATGACACAATAGTCCCCTATATGGGGGATAAGGAGTCTGGCTGGACTCCATGTTCGGCGGACTAAAAAAATCTCAAACGGCGGACAAGGAGCACTATTTGGATTGTAATCCAAATAGTGGATAGTCCCCTCCTCCAATCCCACGAATCAAACACGCCCTAATTGTAACCAAAAAAGACAAACGTTGTATATCATTACGCTTTCGTTTGGGATGTGAGTTAATATTTTAATTTTTTGATTATTTTATTCTGAGGCTAGAAAGTCTTATTTTGAATTAGTTTTTTTTAGCTTTTTTGACTTTTATGAGAGAAATAATGAAATGATTTTGGTTTGGATACTACATTTTGTCTTATTGACTTTTTAACCTATTTTATCTTTTTTTTTTTTCACTAAAATAGTCCCAAAAAAAAAAAAAAAAAAACCATAATAAACATAGCCTATTTATAATTGGTTCTTATTTAAAATAATAAAAATAAATAATATTTTGTCGTATATTTTAGAGATACAACATGATAAAAAAAAATAGTAATATTAATATAAACAATTGTGAAGAGTGATTAAAATTTTCATCATAAAAATTTTAGGGTAAACTACCAATAGATCCTAGTTTGGAGACTTATTACCTAATAGGTCCTACTTTGGAGACTTATTACCCATTAAGTCCTATTTGATATAATTTATTAAGTGATAAAGATAAATTTATCAGTTTTTTTTTTTTATGAATAATTTTATAGTGATAAATTTATCAGTCTCTTTGTTTTATGAATAAATTTTTAGTGATAAATTTATCACTCTTTTATTTTTATAGTGTTAAATTTATTAGTTAGGACCTGTAGGTAAATAAGTCTAGTTAACAGGACTAATTGGTAAGTACCCCAAAATTTTATTACAAAAAAAAGTCTTAAGAAACTTATTTATCTTTAAGGAAGTTGTCGCTATAAGGTCAGCGACAAAATTTTAAAAATGTCATTAATAAATATATTTTTAAAGACAATATTTTGTTCTTAAAAGTATAATAATGATACTTTTGACAACTCAAATATTTCATCCTTAAAAATTAATTTTGTTTCTAAATTTTTGCTTCTAAAACTTTTGGGTAAGTTGCACCGGCCTCCCTTGAGATTTAGAGAAAGTATGACAAGTTTCACAATTTTGATTTAATTACATTAATCTCATTTTCAATAAGATTAAAGAGATCAAAAAGTAATGCAAATAGAATGAAGATATAAAGATAAACAAAATAAAATATATATGTCAGCATAAGAGAAATGACAATATTATTATTTTCATCTTTTCAACTAACGAATTTATTATTAAAATGGAGTCAAGTGTTACGTGAGTTAAAATTTTTAAAAAATCCAATCTAATTTTGTTAAATTTGTGAAACTTAATGTATTTTTTTTCTTCTAAATTTTAAGAAAAATCAGTGTAATTTACCTAAAATTTTAATTTGTTATAATGTCATTTTCCCACTCAGTTTAAGTTTAGAATCGAGCCAAATTAAGCTCAATTAAAAATTATTTAATGGTATACTAAAAATATGTTATCATATTCATCAATAATGACCATTAAAAATTCGTTTTACATATAAATTCTTTTTTGGAAACATCGTGCTTTTAAATCAAGTTCGTCACCAATTGGACATCATATGTACCATTAGAGAACCATCTTTATGTTTTTGGATATAATTCAATAATACATTGTGACATAAAATCATTTGCTAGGGAGAACTCGAGAGTTTGAAGTAAAGATGACATCCTAACACCCATATAAAAATTAATTTGTCCTAATCATAAATCTCATAAAAAGCATCAATGTCGGTCGTTCGATTTAGTTTGTAATTGTAAGGGCAGAGAAAATAATTACCAAAAACGGAAAATAAAGTATCCAACCCATTCTAGATAGGCTGAACAAAGCCCAAGCCCATCTGAGGTTGGGCTTGCGTCGAGTATATACAGCAACATAAAGAGTACACTGAGTTGAGGATACCTATGTCGAATAAAAGAGCAGAACATGCCAGGGTAAGTCGGCATGGACCTACTAAGTGGGACCAGTGTGTCCTTTTCAAGAAGTATGGTAGGGGGATGGACCCTAACAAGATGATGATGAGAGGCTAAGCTGCATACAGTGAAGATCGATGAGGGTGACTCTATAAAAGGAAGAGACGGGCTGGAGAAAGAGATACGTGCTAAGAACCTTAACCCACAAGAAACGATAAAAGTCCAACCCTTCTACTGCAACTAACTAGACTGTTGGAGTGTTAATTTCGAACCACCGTCTAGAGTTTTATTCTTGTTTCAGGTCTCAATTGGAGTGATTTCCCAATGACTTGTTTAGATCGAAGGAGTATTCTATATCCACTTCCTCACAATTGGTACCGTCTGTGGGAATACTCAAACTCATTTATGGAGAGCCCAAACCAAGATCCTCTAGTAGTCAATAACACCATAGCAGGAGCAGTCTTTGGCCTAGAAGAAACCCTCGTAAGGAGATCCTTGAATTTTGACCCATTAACCCCATTTCAGCCTTCGTCATTTGCAAAGGACGCCATGCGAACGTTGATGAGTCGAATGCAACGTAGTAAGCAGCATTTCGAAGACATGGCAGTGGAAAATGAGTGCCTACATCACGAGTTGGCGAAGTCCCAACAATTACCACCTCCCCGCGAGCGTGGTCGATCGCTAAGAGTGCATAAAAGACGACAACATCAGCCTCAGAGGAACGGCAGTAGTACGTCAGATTCTTCTTAGGAAAAACCCAGAAAGTAAGGCTAATTAGACGCATCTAGCACGTCAGATGAGGGAAGTCCCCCCATAAGAGCGTCACAGACAAAAGACAAAAGACGATGATTCAGACTTAGAGGATAAACACGATCCTTTCGTATGACGTATCGCCAAGGCTTTCCTACCTAAGAAGTTTAAAGCACCGTCGTTCATTCTGTATGATAGAAAATCAGACCCCACGGATTATGTTCATCATTATAAGCAAGCAGTGACATTGCATATAGGTGACGAGGCACTCATGTGGCAGATATTCCCAAGGAGTTTAGGAGCGTTCTCCGTCAGGTGGTACTATAAGCTTGAGCTGGCTTCGATTGAGAGTTTCGATCAACTCCAAAAATCCTTTAGGGCCAGGTTCATCACCAATGAGACCCAGCCGAAACAAGTAGACTCACCCTGGGCAATGAAAATTAAGACTAATGAAACCGTGTGCGAGTATTCAACAGGCTATTGGGAGTGTTTTAATTTGGTGGACGACAATTGCAATGACTCCATGACAATTACAGCCTTTAAGAAGGGTTTGCATCCCGACAACTTGCTCAGAAGTGCATTGACTCAAAAACCTCCCAAGACAATCTGGGCTCTGATAAAGAAGATAGAAAAGTATTGCATAGTGAAAACGATGCAATATGAGTTAAAGCCGGATTGCAAGTTGCAGAAACGGTAAAACCTATCGTAGTACAACCACTGACCATTGCACTACCAGACAAAACCCCACCAAGGAGGAGCCTAGGGCTGAGAGACAGACAAAGAAGGGAAAATTGTTGAGATTCTCGCTGACAAAACGAGCAATACCAGGTGGAAAACAGACACTCTAGGCGGTCAGATAAGAAATACACAGAGCTATCTGAGCCGATCAGTAAGATCCTCTAAAAAATACAACATCTGACTTCCTTCAAATGGTCGACTAAGATGGCCGAGCCCTCTGACATGAAACGACGAGACCTGAAGTGTGATTATCACAAAGACTATGGACACACAATCAACAAATGTTACACACTGAAGGATCATGTTGAAGACCACGTTCGAAGTGGCCGACTGACTGAATACCTCCGAAAAAAGGCCGACCCACCAGGTGTGCTTGCTATATGCCCTGACTCACCTCTACTCGGGGTAATCCACATGATATATAGCTTACACCTACCAAACAGGGTGAATACGATCTAGTCGTAATGATCTTTCCAACCTGTTTTCGAACCTAGTCTATCATCAAAATGACAATGATTGTCGAATCAAATCAGTTTCTCGGATATCGATCTTGAAGGGGTTACTGTGCCTCATAACGACGCCCTTATGATCGAGTTATGGGTAAATAAGTTCGCCGTTGAGTGAATCTTGGTTGACCAGTGGAGTACCTCTAAGAAAATGTACTATAAAACATTTCTTAAACTCTGCTTTAAGGATATGGATCTTATGTCGTTTCCTCTTTTTTGGTTTCAATGCCAACCCGAAATACCCCCTGGGCAAGATCGTTTTACTAGCGTGGGCAAGTACCAAGACATTGAAGGTTGGATTCCTGGTCGTCAAACTCCTCTCACCATACAATATGATCATGGGCCAAATATGGCTTCACACAATGTTGGCCATACCGAGCACTTACCACCAGCTCATTCGATTTCTAACTTAATTCAAGGTCAAGCAAATCCGTGGTTTATAGAAATCGGCAAAGTACCTCATCACTGCCGAGAAGAGGCCAAAGGAATTAGAAGTGAATTCCATCAAAATTTCGAATCAGGAGTGTCTAGAGGATGTTGGGAAACTTTCGGCTGAGAATAACAGAGGATATGGACCACGTGCTAATCAACAATGATCCTGAAAAATTCTTTTTAATTGATACTAGCCTTAATGTCATCGAGAGGTATGAATTAGTTTCCTTTCTCCTTGACAGTATCGATGTGTTTTCTTGGTCACCTTACGCCATGCCAGGGGTAGACCTTGACATAACTATGCATAGCCTGAATATCGACCCAAATTTAAGCATGTCGTTCAATGAAGCAATTGTTCAGCTGCTGGGCATGCCGCGACCGTAATTGATGAAGTTGACAAACTATTAGATGCTAGTGCAATTTGTGAAGACCCCATATGGCTATCCAACACCGTTGTGGTATCGAAGAAGACATGTTCGTAGTGTGTTTGCGTAGACTTTATGGATCTCAACAAGGCCTGCCCCAAAGATTGTTTTTCCTTACCCATAATTGATCAACTGGTGGATACAATTGCCTAGCATCAGTGCATGAGCTTTTTAGATGCTTACAGGGATTATCACCAAATTGCCATGAATCAAGTCGACCAAGATAAAAGGGCATTCCTTACTCCAATGGGAACCTATTGTTACAAGGTTGTGCCCTTTGGATTGAAAAATGCCAGGGCAACATATCAGAGATTGGTCACTGCCATGTTCAAAGATTAAATTGGCAGAACCATGGAAGTCTACATCAATGACATGGTGGTGAAATCCAAGGAAAAGAAGGCACACTTAGTTGATCTTGCTACCACCTTTGATATTCTCCGAAAATAAAAAATAAAGCTCAACACTTCAAAATGTGTGTTCGACATTAGGTTAGGCAAATTCCTCAGCTATATTGTTAATCATTGCGGAATCAAAGCTAACCCGAAACAAATTAAGGCCATCACGGAGCTCGCCTCACCAGGTTCAGTCAAAGAAGTTTAGAAGCTAATGGGAATGGCTGCAACATTGAACAAATTTATTAATCAGTCCTCAAATCGATATAGGCCATTCTTCCAAACATTTTGGCAGGACAAACTATTTAAATGGACTACCGAATGCCAAGTCGCTCTAGAAGGGTTGAAAGTCTATCTTAGTTCCGTTCCGCTTTTGGCTACCCTCTTGCCAGGCGATGTGTTTGTCATATATCTAGCAGTAATCGATCGGGCAGTAAGCACCGTCTTTCTTAAGAGGAACTTTGCGAGCAAAAACCCATCTTTTATGTTAGCAAGGCTATCGTAGACGTTGAAATCCGATATCTACCTCTAGAAAAGTTGATCCTAGCCCTTGTCGTGGCTGCCAAAAAGATGATGCATTACTTTTAAGCGTATACCATTAAGGTTTTAACGGATCACCCCCTTCGTTCAATCTTATACAAAGCAGAATCTTCAGAGCGAGTTTCCAAATGAACGTTGGAACTTGGTAAATATGACCTCTAGTTTTCACCAAGGACAGCTGTAACAACCACCTCCTTGATTAATTAAGTTAATTATATGATTTGCATTGATTATGTGTGAATTGAAATGTGTTATTGTGAACATATATCGTTGGGCTATGAACTAAACCTGTCTAAATCAGTAATTTATATGTATGAAAATTAAAGGTTTGGATAGGTAATTAGAGCCTAATTCACATTAGACTATAATGAGAATTGATTTAATTTAAGTGAATTTGAATTAATGAAAGTCCATGTAATTTATTAATTTAAACTTCTAATTAATTAGAGTTAGAAGAACTTAGTGATTAATGAACCCTTAAGTCTACTCATCAAAAACAAGTAGGAAAAGAGAGAGACTGTGGGTTTTGTTGAGATAAAGAGAGCCTTCTACTTGAGAGAGTTCTAGAAAGGGAGAGAAGAGCTCAAAAAGAAAAGGATGAAGAGGAACTAAGCAAAATCTTTATAATCAACCTTTTAAGGTAAGAATTTCTTGCTAATTTCATGAGATTAAGGCTTATACACTTATCATCTTGGAAGAATCAAGTTTAAATTGAAGGATTCATGGTTATTTTAGGGGTTTTAAAAGACAAGTTCAGAGTTGAGAACCTATATAAACATAAAAGAGAGGAACGGTAGGAATTAGTTCAAGATTTGAACATGTATGGCATAAGTTCATGAAAATCATGATCATAAACTTGTTTTCTTGCATGGCCTCTCATGATTTCAAAGGAATTTCTATTTATAAGCTTGAGTTGAAGCTCTTGAGGTTATATTTCATGATTTTACAATTTCTTCCAAAGAATTTTCTCTTTTGTAAAAGAATTGAACTTCAATTTGAAGTTATGATTGTTGTTTAAGGTGAGATATGTTATATTGAAGTTGTTTTTGAAGAGTTTTGGGTCTTGAAATGCATAAAATTGTAGTTTATGGTTGCAAAACTCAGCTCAAGAACTGATGTAGATTTTCGGACTGAAAATGAACCCAGACCGCATGTTTGGCTTGAGGCCTTTCACGTGCGGCCAAACCTTCTTTGTTCTAGTGTTGCTTCTTCTTTAATTGCACTGCGGGACACACGTGTGGTGGAGGTTTTGTACGTGAGGCCAATGCTCTTGTACGTGCGATTTTCAAGGCAAGCTTGGTTTTGTTTTCTTTCCGTTTTTCTGGACTTTTGGGCCTCAATTTGCATGGTTTTCAAGTGTTGTTCACATGCATATGCATAGCATAAACATGAAGGAAATTAAAGAACAAATAGAAATAATCGAGCGAACAAGTAGTGAATGAACTGAATAGGTTTCAGATTGACTAGATGAATTGAACATGTTTGTGTTTGGTAACGTTTACGTTTTCAGTTTATATTTACAAAAATTTTATAAACTGGTTTTTGTTTATTTTTAGAAAAACATAAATTACAAACGCGTTTGGTCATTGACAAAATGTTTAAAAAAATTTAAAAATATAAAAAAGAGTGAGAAATGGTAAGTGGTGGCAAGTGGCAGCGGAAGATGGTGGTGGACAGTGGTGACGGTGGGTGGTAGGTAGCTGGTGGTGGTGGGTGGTGGCGGATGGGTGACGGTGGCAGGTGGTGGGTGGTAGCGAGTGGGTGGTGGTGGTGGCGGGTGGTGGTGGCAAGTGGGTGGCGTATGGCGGGAGGTGGCGGGTGGGTGGTGGTGGCGGGTGGTGGTGGGTGGGTGGGTGACGGTGGCAGGTAGTGGGTGGTAGCGAGTGGGTGGTGGCGGCATGTGGGTAGCGGATTGCGGGTGGTGGTGGGTGGTGGCGAGTGATGGTGGGTGGGTGGGTGACGGTGGCGAGTGGTGGGTAGTAGTGAGTGGGTGGTGGTGGCAGGTGGTAGTGGGTAGGTGGCGAGTGGTGGTGGTGGGTGGATGGGTGACAGTGGCAGGTGGTAGCGAGTGGGTGGTGGTGGTGGTGGTAGCAGGTGGGTGGCGGGTGGGTAGTAGGTGGTGGTGGTGGGTAGTGGCGGCGGGTGGGTAGCAGGCGGCTGGTGGTGGTGGGTGGCAAGTGGTGGATAGTGGTGATAGGTGGGTGGTGAGTGGTGGTGGCAAGTAGGTGGCGGGTGGTGGTGGTGGGCGGTGGATGGTAGTGGCAGGTGGCGGGTAGATGGCAGGTGGGTGGTGGTGTTGGTGGTGGTGGCGAGGGGTGGGTGGTGGTGGCGAGTGGGTGGCAGGCGGGTGATGGGTGGTGGTGGCTGGTGGGTGGTGAGTGGTGGTGGGAGGTGGGTGGTAGGTAGTGGTGGCGGAAGACGGTGGTGGAAAATGGTGGCGGGTGGTGGCTAGTGTTGAGTGGTAAAAAAAAAAAAAAAACTAAAAACTCAAAATGGAAACACATTTTTTGTGTTTTCATTTTTTGGCCAAATTTATAAACTGAGACCACTGATTTATAAATCAAAAATTTTACCAAACAAGTTTTTATTTGAGTTTTTGAAATTTTTATAAATATAAACAGAAAACTGA